>JAEIGF010000013.1:902500-1307500 GCA_018903485.1 Drosophila littoralis | reverse complement strand
GTTGCAATTATTGTTATTATCCCCACCACACGGTAGTTTGTAAATGACATTACTTTTGTACATCATTGGTATTTTCGCCCTTGTATTATTAAAGAATTTTTGTAAAGTATTAGTGGGCTTGTGGGCTACTTTTATTTCTTGTCTGTTACTGCTAGACTGCTAGTCTGAGTTTATGAGCCGTTCCAATAATCTTGGTACATACTATGTTAAAGATTTATAAATTTTGGACATTCTGGTGGCTTTTGTGTTCTAATATGTTGCCTTTTTAATAATGTTCTAATTATATTCATCGGGAAGTCATTTATGGTCAATAGTTTTTTAATTTCGTGTTCAGTTTCTTTATGGTATATTGCGTCCGATATGATGTTATACTTGTCATACAGCTTAGGTGCTGTATTTATAATCATACTTTTTGGGTGGTTAGAGTTGAAGTTAAGTATTCTTCCAGAGACTATGGGTTTCAAATACCACTTAATTTTGAGTGAGTTGTCCACTCTGTTTACCAAAGTGTCTAAGTATGGTAGCTTCCCGTCTTGTTCTAGTTCCACTGTGAATTTTATATGTTTGTGAAACGAATTTAATTCTTTGAGAATGTTTTGTCTGTTTTTCCGTTACAGCAAAAAGGTCATCAACATATTTTGTCAGAAGTTTTGGCTTTGTTGTCAATTTATCAGTAATGTGGTCTAAAAGTTCTTCCATTATTATGTCAGCTATTACTGGAGAGGTCGGTGATCCCATTGACATTCCTTTTAATGGTATGTACATCATGTCTTCATATCTAAAATACCTGTTCTCTTGAATAAAGAATTTAACTATATCCATAAACAATAGTTTAGGTATAGTTATGTGTTCCTCTAGTTTGGTCCATTTCCGTATTATAGTGTTCAGTACCAATTTTTCAATTTGGTTTGAATAAGTAAACCCCGGACCTCGAGCCAGCCAAACAAATAATTATTTAACCAATTTATGCTGCCCACCAATATGAGTTACAATTGAAATGCAATTTTCATTTTAAAAATACACGAATATTTTATAGTACAACTAGCTGCCTGGCCGTTTTGTGCTAAGAAAATTGAAGTCTACCCGTTCCATCTTAAACTCCACTTCTATTTAAAAATATGTTTAAAGTGCATCGAGTAAAGAACCAAATTTTGAAATCAGAGGTTTCCGCCCTTGTTAGCTTTCAACAAAACAATCTTTGAATCGCACTTTTTACCAAGGTAGCTTTTGCTTTGCGAAAAATATGAAGCACATCTTAAATGATTTTTCAGATAGATACTTGGAATGAATTTGAGCGCGAAACGTCACCCACCAAATCTTTGACCGCCATTTCCACCAAGGAGGAATGCATTTTTCGAAAAGTGTGAAATACCACTCAAATGAATTGAGCAAAGACCTTTGAAATAAGTTTGAAGCCGATCGAATGGTATACAAAAAAGTTTCATTCAACGGTTTTTCGCCGATTAACCATTGTCTTGGGTGGAATTTCCCATATCGCTGAAACATGTATTTATTAAGTTCTTATGTTAAGCTTTGAAAAAAAGATTGAAGCAAATCGGACACAACTTAAAATTTAGCCCAAAAAATCTTTGAGTCGCATTTCTGCCGAAGAAGTTTGGATTCTGCGAAAAATGTGAAACACGTCTCATATGATATTTCATATACATAGATCCTTGAAAATGAATTTGAGCGCGAAACGTTACCCACCAATTTGTGGCCCCCATTTATACCAGAGAAGGGATCGACGGACATGGGATCTAGCCATGACTTGGCTATTGATGGTCATTAATATATATATATATATACTTTAAGGGGTCGGAGATGATTCCATCTGCCTGTTTCATACATTTATATTTGCACAAAAACATTATACCCTTTTTAACAATTTTTAACCATTTGGTATAAAAATTGAAAGAAATGTTAGATAAATACTTAAGGGATGGTATTATTCAGCCCAGCAGTTCTGAATATGCTCACCGGTTGTGTTAGTTAAAAACTAGGGTTATAACAATGTGCCTCGATTTTAGAAGATTAAACAAAGTAATGATTAAAGATAACTGTAAGCTGCCGTTATTAGGTGATTTGTTGGACAGACTTGTTTAGAAAAAGGTATTCACCAAGATAGATTTAAAAAAATAATTATTTTCAGGTTTTTGTTGACAAGGAATCCATAAAGTATACATCTTTTGTAACTCCTTTGGGAAAATTTGAGTTTGTAAGGATGCCAATGGGATTAAAAACGGCCCCTCAAATATTTCAAAGATTTATGAACAGAATTTTTTTAGATATGATTCGAGATAATAAAGTAGTTATATATAAGGACAACTAAAGTCTTCATTAGAGTTGAAATTAGACAAATGTGCGCTTATGCAAGATATATTAAAATACTTAGCATTTCAAATATCAAAGGAAGGCTTTAAAGCTGACAATAAAGGGCCGAAGGCGGTAAATAACTTTCCCATTCCGGATAAAACTCAAGCGGAATAAAGTTGTCTTGGACTTTGTTCATACTTTAGAAGATTCATTAAAGATTTTTCTAGAATTGTGAAATCAATGTAGATTTATTTAAATTCGAAGAAAGTGGAGTTCTCAAAACATACAAAATAGACATAATAAGTAAACTTAATTTTAAAATACGCAACATAATACTAAAATATAAGACTCAAAATATATTGTAAAAGCTTAAATGTCTTATTTAATTATATTTAATTAAAGGTGCAATGTAAAGCTGAGATAGAGGACCTTCTCATGATCAGGATGGCCGAGCTCCAACAGGCTTGTGCATCCAGTACTGTTTAACGGTCTAGTCAGCTGTTAGTCGGCTGCAAATTATCTTAGCTATTTACTCATCACTAGCTTCACAGTGTTAAGAAAAAGGAGAAGAGTTACTTTTGGAGCAGTGTTGATAGGAGACGAATGAGTGTGAATGTGCTCTAGTACTAGGTTGTGCAATTAATAAAGAGACAGATAAAAATAAAAATCTATTACATGTTGTTGATGAAGTTTATATGGAAAATTCTAGGACTGTGGTGAATAACTCAAAGCTCCAAAATGGGACTATAACACGGGTAGAAAATATTTAAAAAGATGGTATGATAGTCTACAATATTTTTCAAACCTAGATTCGGAGTCAAAAAAATCATGTTTTTCGAATGAGAATACAGAAAAAAATCTGATAGCCTAAGATCATGTAAACAGCCTAGTGATAGAACAATTTGTGAAAATTAAAAATCTAGCTGAAATTTATGGAGAAATTTGCCAGGTATGGAATTAAATGAGAATTAAATTGAATTCACTTTTTCAGTGAAAGTGAAAAGAAACTTAATTTAGATTCTTAAGTAGTTACTTAATGAATCCAGTTATATATACTATAATTAAAACTAGACCGAACTAAATGAAAAGAAGCCATTAAAACTTAAGGGTAAAAACATAGTTGATTGTAGGTGGGTTTTTACCATTAAAATTGCTAAATTTGATTATCCAATCAAATATAAGGCCGGTTTTGTCAATATGTATAATTGAGGGCAAGTTGATGCGCTCTTAATTTCACAAGTAAGTATCAATCAAATAGAAATAGGTAAATAAAATCTAATTGTCGGTCGGTTGGTTACGGACTCGAGCCCAGTTGAGGGAGCTTTACTTGTTTACAGAAGAAGACGTGAACGCAATATATGTATTAAGAGAGCAACACCTGAGTGGTACGCTCATACTGGCACAAGCACAACCAGAAATCAGGCATTGCAGAAAACCAATATTTATTTAATTAAATCCACTGATTTGAGCAAAAAACAAGACATAACAGCTATCTTCAAACGGCAGAATAAAAAGCTTTTCAAGTCAAGAATTGTGAAATATTTATAACAAACAAGTAACCCTTAAAAAGTTGGCATCTCCAACTAAAGATGGGTACGGTCCGTGTTTTTCTCTAAACTATGGCATGACAGTCTCGTTCTATATCACTCTATTTTGTGCAAACTATACCATCACGAGCGATGCTCTTTCGCAAACAGGGCCTTGCAAATTTAGATCCGGTAGCAAAGTCTGCTAATGCTAGAAATACTTAGCTATGCAGACAAACTGCTCACTCATGGAGTTAGCTCAGTTTGCTCAGCCCTTGGACAAAAATACACTTTTTGCCTTTTTTACCTAGTTTAACCTATTTAATCAGCAGAGGGATTCCTAAATGGGATTATTAACATCTTCGGAACGCCGAAGGTTTAATATTCTTGTAGATAATTTCCTTACTGTTTCACAGACAGTTTTTGTAGATAGTGAAGCTCGTACATGCAAAGTTTGAAAAATCTTGGAAAACAGAATATTTGGCCTAACAAAAACTCGTTTTTCAACCAATTTTATTAAAGTGCTATATGTATAATGTGACAATGTTACATTGAAAGGATTTGACTTATATGTAAACAGCATAGTTTAACCGAAGACAATATCAGCACTAAGAGCTTATATAGTGTTTATATTGTCTTTGGTTTAACTAATAAATGCCGAGCTTGGTAATAATATCTTGATAAACCGAAAAGTTGTTTAAACAAGAATAGACTTTTCGACCAATTATTCCATGGCAGCTATATGTATATTGTACATACATACATATCAAAAATATTATGAACAAATCAATGCCGAGATTAGTCCAAATATCTTGACAAAGACAAAAAAGTTTCAACATATATGTTTCCTGCAACAGGACTAACATTCACAGTTTCAAGACGATTGCCTTAAAACATAAAAAAAGACAGACGGACATGGCAGTATAAACTCGGCGGTTGATGCTTATTTAGAAAATATATACTTAATGGGGTCGGAGGTGTCTCTTTCTATGCGTTACACATATAAATTAGATTATTTTTGTCCGATTTGCTTGAATCTTTATTTAAAAGCCCCTCCTAAGAACACAATGAATACATTTTAGCTATTTTGTGTTAAATTGACAAAAAACGTTTTTATTAAAATTTGTTTTTTACCATCCGGTAAGCTTTAATATAAATTTCAAAGATTCTTGTGAAAGCTGTTAAAGACATGTTTCACATTTTTCGCAAATTGCAGGCTCCTTGATGGAAAATGCGGGACAAAGATTTTTCTGGGGAATCTATAAGATTCGTCCGATCGTTCTTAAAGTTACTCTTAATCGATTTTTAGAAATTCCATTCGCAACAGTCAAAAAATTAAATGCAAGTTCTTTTGTTTTCCATACCGCCTATTCATCCCGTAAAATCACATTAATATTGCAATTGAACTACAAATATACGAAAACTAGCGGGCATTAGCGGGCTTTGCCCTGGGCAAGTTTTGCCCTAAGCATTTTAGATAATATTTTTTCACCCAATTTCCGCCCGTGAAAAATTTAATTCTGCCCGTACTTCACTTCGTTTTTAAAAAATGTTTAAATTCTTTTGAATTAATTTCCACGCATGTTAGTCTTGTGGTAAGAAGCTTGAAGGCAAAAAGTAAACATTCGTTCATTAAACCTTTGACTCGCATTTTCCATTCAAGAGTAATGAATTTTCCGGAAAACGACACTAATAAATTGTCACAAAGATCTTTAAAAATGAGTTTTATGCCGATAATAAGCAAAAGAGTTGCAAATTTTCCGCCAACATTTTAAAGAAACAGGAATTATTAAGTTCTTATGTAAAGCTTTGAAAATAAATTTGAAGAAAATCGGTTACAACTGAAAACTTATCCCAAAAAAATCGTCGAATATCAATTTCCACCGAGGATGCTTGGATACTGCAAAATGTGTGGAACAGGCTTCAAATGATTATTCAGAAAGTTCTTTGGTAATGATTTGGAATGCGAAACGTCACCCAGCGAATCGTTGACTCCCATTTATATCGAGGACGAATGGATTTTTCGAAAAGTGTGAAACACCCCTAAAATGAGATTAAAGCCGAACGGATGGTAAACAAAAAATTTCATACTGGTTTTTCCACTGGCAAGTTTTTTTGCTGTTAATTTTAGATAACTTAAGCTTATATCCTTTGATCTATATTTTCCTCCCAGTAGGGCTGCAATTTGCAAAAATTTAAAAATTATCTGAATAAAATATTTATAAAGATCTTTGCAAATGAGCATACACATGAAACAATTATTTATTTAATGGTCTACAGAACGAGTGTCAGCCTAATTATTTAATACATTAGGATATAAAAAATAAATGCTAAAAGCCTTATTAGAATACAAATATATCTAATAGCAACACCGACACGATGGGGTTATTTCATTTGTTCGTCCAGCTATGCCTATTTTATACCCTGAACCCATTAAAAATGGGTAAAAGGGGTATAATGTTTTTGTGCAAAATGTAAATGCATATAACAGACAGAAGGAAGAATCTGCGACCCCATAAAGTATTTGAAGTCAGATTTGTGTTGGGTTATTCTTGTTATACCCTTGCAGAGGGTATTATAATTTTGTCGTGAAATGTGTAACGCATAGAAGGAGACATCTCCGACCCCATAAAGTATATATATTCTTGATCAGCATCAACAGCCGAGTCGATATAGCCATGTCCGTCTGTCCGTCTGTCCGTCTGTCTGTTTCTATGCGAACTAGTCCCTCAGTTTTAAAGCTATCTTAATGAAACTTTGCAGAAGTCCCTATTTCTGTTGCACGCAACACATATGTCAAAACCAGCTGGATCGGACCACTATATCATATAGCTGCCATAGGAACGATCGGTCGAAAATTAAGTTTTTGTATGAAAAAACCTTTTGTTTATCAAGATATCTTGACCAAACTCGACACTTATTAGTTTTACTAAGCTCCTCATATATATGCAAAATCCTATTAAGATCGGACCACTATATCATATTATTAAGTTTTTGTATGGAGAATTTTTTGTTTTTCATGATTTTGCGATTAAACACGGCATTTAAAGATTTCACTACATCGGTTTTTGATTAAGAGCCTTTTTTTTTGTTTATCAATATACCTTGACCAAACTCGGCCTTAACCATTTTCTCGGCATTAAAAGGTTGGGTCTGCAAGGGTATTAGATCTTCGGCATGCCGAAGATAGCCCTTCTTTCTCGTTTTTAGTTTGGATTTTGTTGTGCCGATGTACACGCTGTTGCAATTATTGTTATTATCCCCGCCACATGGTATTTTGTAAATGACATTACCTTTATCCATTATCGCCTTTGTATTATTAAAGAATTTTTGTCAAGTATTAGTGGGCTTATGGGCTACTTTTATTACTTGTCTGTTACTGCTAGTCTGAGTTTATGAGCCGTTCCGATAATCTTGGTACATATGTTAAAGATTTATATATTTTTGGAGATTCTGTTGGCTTTTGTGTTTTAATATGTTGTCTTTTAAATAATATTCTAATTATATTCCTCGGGAAGTATGGTAGCTTAGTTCTAGTTCCACTGTGAATTTTATATGTTTGTGAAACGAATTTAATTCTTTAAGAATGTTTTGTATTTCTGTTTTGTCCGGTACAGCAAAAAGGTCATCAACATATTTTGTCCGAAGTTTTGGTTTTGTTTTCAATTATCAGTAATATTGTCTAAAAGTTCTTCCATTATTATGTCAGCTATTACTGGAGAGGCCGGTGATCCCATTGGTATTCCTTTTAATTGTATGTACATCTTGTCTTCATATTTAAAATACCTGTTCTCTTGAATTGAACAGAATTTAACTATATCCATAAACAATAGTTGTATAGTTGTGTGTTCCTCTAATTTGGTCCATTTCCGTCTTATAGTGTCCAGTACCAATTCTATTGGTATGCTGGGAAATAGGGATACTACGTCAAAAGATACTAATATTTCGTCTTCCCTGATAGTGGCGTTATTAACTCTGCTGTCTTATTAAGACTGCTGTGGTAGTAATCATCTTATTTCTTTCGTCCTTTGAAATAAGGCCCATCTTAAATAATTGTGTCACAAGGCTGTTATTCTTTGTCTGTAATCTTGATGTCGGATCCTGTCTTAATGTTCTATAAGCGCATAAGTCATCTAAAATATTTGTCATTTTGTTATTGTAAAAATATTAAGCAACTTGACAACGGACTCTAGTATAACATTGGGAATTATTAGAGTTCAAAGACAGAGTTACAGAGACGGTTGCCGAAGTGCAGCAGAAATATATTGGTTAAAATCAAATACAAAAAAAATTGCGTTTTCAATTTTGGTTTGAATGAGTAAACCCCGGACCTCGAGCCAGCCTAACAAATAATTATATCAAGTATCTTTCATTTTATACCTATCGCCACCTCCCCGCTACCACCGCAGAGCTATAAATCAAGTTAATAACCCAAATTGTATTGTCAACCAATTTAAGCCACAATTTAAATGCAATTGACTTTTTGAGAATACACAAATATTCTATGGTACAATAAGATATGATGTAGAAAATTTCAATTAGATCGGTTTTTGTGTTGTTTTCGATATTTTGACTGCGCACGTGTTTGCGACGCAAATTCCAAGAATTTCTGTATACATGTACACACACACATTCATGCGCGTCTGCTTCGAATTCTGTCATCAGCATTACAATTGCAATTGTTTTCTGTGCTGCTACTTTAATTCGTTTTTTTTCTCAATAAGACTTAATTATAGGTTTGGATTTTGAGTAGAGGCAGTGGCAATTGGTGGGGTCTGTCGCGAGTTCGAGCCCTACCGGGAAACTATTTATTTTTATACCCTGAACTCATTAAAAATGGTTAACGAGAAAGAAGGGCTATCTTCGGCATGCCGAAGATCTAATACCCTTGCAGACCCAACCTTTTAATGCCGAGAAAATGGTTAAGGCCGAGTTTGGTCAAGGTATATTGATAAACAAAAAAAAAGGCTTTTAATCAAAAACCGATGTAAATAAGATTTAGCAAAAATGAAGGGAGCATAGTAAAATCTTTAAATGCCGTGTTTAATCGCAATTCATGAAAAGCAAAAAATTCTCCATACAAAAACTTAATAATATGATATAGTGGTCCGATCTTAATAGGATTTTGCATATATATGAGGAGCATAGTAAAACTAATAAATGCCGAGTTTGGTTAAGATATCTTGAAAAACAAAATGTTTTTTCATACAAAAACTTAATTTTCGATCGATCGTTCCTATGGCGGCTATATGATATAGTGGTCCGATCTTAATAGAATTTTGCATATATATGAAGAGCATAGTAAAACTAATAAATGTCGAGTTTGGTCAAGATATCTTGATAAACAAAAGGTTTTTTCATACAAAAACTTAATTTTCGACCGATCGTTCCTATGGCAGCTATATGATATAGTGGTCCGATCTTAATAGGATTTTGCATATATATGAGGAGCTTAGTAAAACTAATAAATGCCGAGTTTGGTCAAGATATCTTGACAAACAAAATGTTTTTTCATACAAAAACATAATTTTCGACCGATCGTTCCTATGGCGGCTATATGATATAGTGGTCCGATCTTAATAGAATTTTGCATATATATGAGGAGCATAGTAAAACTAATAAATGTCGAGTTTGGTCAAGATATCTTGATAAACAAAAGGGTTTTTCATACAAAAACTTAATTTTCGATCGATCGTTCCTATGGCAGCTATATGATATAGTGGTCCGATCTTAATAGGATTTTGCATATATATGAGGAGCTTAGTAAAACTAATAAATGCCGAGTTTGGTCAAGATATCTTGACAAACAAAATGTTTTTTCATACAAAAACTTAATTTTCGACCGATCGTTCCTACGGCGGCTATATGATATAGTGGTCCGATCTTAATAGGATTTTGCATATATATGAGGAGCATAGTAAAACTAATAAATGTCGAGTTTGGTCAAGATATCTTGATAAACAAAAGGTTTTTTCATACAAAAACTTAATTTTCGACCGATCGTTCCTATGGCAGCTATATGATATAGTGGTCCGATCTTAATAGGATTTTGCATATATATGAGGAGCTTAGTAAAACTAATAAATGCCGAGTTTGGTCAAGATATCTTGACAAACAAAATGTTTTTTCATACAAAAACTTAATTTTCGACCGATCGTTCCTATGGCGGCTATATGATATAGTGGTCCGATCTTAATAGGATTTTGCATATATATGAGGAGCATAGTAAAACTAATAAGTGTCGAGTTTGGTCAAGATATCTTGATAAACAAAAGGTTTTTTCATACAAAAACTTAATTTTCGACCGATCGTTCCTATGGCAGCTATATGATATAGTGGTCCGATCCAGCTGGTTTTGACATATGTGCTGCGTGCAACAGAAATATGGACTTCTGCAAAGTTTCATTAAGATAGCTTTAAAACTGAGGGACTAGTTCGCATAGAAACAGACAGACGGACAGACGGACAGACGGACATGGCTATATCGACTCGGCTGTTGATGCTGATCAAGAATATATATACTTTATGGGGTCGGAGATATCTCCTTCTATGCGTTACACATTTCACGACAAAATTATAATACCCTCTGCAAGGGTATAAAAAGGGTATAATGTTTTTGTGCAAAATGTAAATGTATGTAACAGGCAGAAGGAAGCATCTCCGTCCCCATAAAGTATATATATTCTTGATCAGCATCAATAGCCGAGTTGATCTAGCTATGTCCGTCTGCCCGTCCGTCCGTCCATCTGTTCGTATGTATGAACGTAAGGATATCAGAACCTATAAGAGCTAGAGACTTGAAATGATTGCTGTAGGTCCTCCTAGTGCCTGCGCAGATCGAGTTTGTTTCTGATAATCGATAACTTACTCCGCTTCCAAGCTCCGTTTCCAAAAATCGATATCGACATTCTGAGCAAATTAGGTAAATATTAAGAGCTAGAGTCACCAACTTAATATGTTGCTTCTAGAATATTATTTATGTATCAAGAATCTATTGATGGCTCTGGCGACCTTTCCATATTTAAAAATATTTGTTGGCTGGCTCGAGGTCCGTGTTTGTAAAAACAAACAATGAAAACAAGTTGATTTAGTATTTGCTTCCGATATATTTCGGTTGCACATTGGCAAACCGTCTTCAGGGCACTAACACCAAGATACAAAAAACAATTAACAATTATAATACAATAAATTAAACATTATTTCGATCATTTTACATATGTACATTATTTTACACGTCTGCGCTTTTTGACGTGGAGATTGTTACTGAGGCTGTTTGGCTGTTTAAGAGGTGTCTGTACAAGTGAGCGCAATTTTCTGTGTCTGTCTTGTAGTTTAGTCGTTTGTTGGTTGGTGTGTTAATTATGTGTAGCATTTCCAATGTGTGTCGCTTGTTGTAGTGTTGTTCTTGTTGTAAGATTGTTGTTTCATCAAAATTTGGTATGTGGTTGCTTTTCACACAATGGGTCATAAGTGCTGTTTTCTGTATATTATTTTGATGTCTTAATTTGAAGTCCGATTTATGTTGACTAATCCTTGTTTTTAGCTTCGATTTTGTTGTACCTATGTAGACACTATTGCACTTGTTGTTAATTTCCCCGCCACATGGTATTTGGTAAACGACGTTGCTTTTGTCGATCATCGGGATTTTGGACTTTATCTTGTTGAAGAATTTTTGTAAAGTATTCGTCGGTTTGTGTGCTACTTTTATATCTTGTTTGTTATAACAGTCTGAGTTTGTGAGCCGTTCTGATAGTCGTGGTACATATATTAGTGATTTGTATATTTTATCAGGTTCTGTTGGCTTTTCTGTTCCAATTTGTCGTCTTTTTAATAATGTTTTGATTATATTTGGTGGGATGTCATTTTTGGTCAAGAGTTTTTCAATTTCATGTTCAATTTCTTTGTGGTATATTGTGTCCGATATGTTAATCATTCTATTCATACAGCCTAGTGCTGTATTGATTATCATACGTAATAATATGATATGATAATCAATACAGCACTAGGCACTACGTAATAATATGATATGATAATCAATACAGCACTAGGCTGTATGAATAGAATGATTAACATATCGGACACAATATACCACAAAGAAATTGAACATGAAATTAAAAAACTCTTGACCAAAAATGACTTCCCACCAAATATAATCAAAACATTATTAAAATGACGACAAATTGAAACAAAAAAGCCAACAGAACCTGATAAAATATACAAATCACTAATATATGTACCACGACTATCAGAACGGCTCACAAACTCAGACTGTTATAACAAACAAGATATAAAAGTAGCACACAAACCGACGAATACTTTACAAAAATTCTTCAACAAGATAAAGTCCAAAATCCCGATGATCGACAAAAGCAACGTCGTTTACCAAATACCATGTGGCGGGGAAATTAACAACAAGTGCAATAGTGTCTACATAGGTACAACAAAATCGAAGCTAAACACAAGGATTAGTCAACATAAATCGGACTTCAAATTAAGACATCAAAATAATATACAGAAAACAGCACTTATGACCCATTGTATGAAAAGCAACCACATACCAAATTTTGATGAAACAACAATCTTACAACAAGAACAACACTACAACAAGCGACACACATTGGAAATGCTACACATAATTAACACACCAACCAACAAACGACTAAACTACAAGACAGACACAGAAAATTGCGCTCACTTGTACAGACACCTCTTAAACAGCCAAACAGCCTCAGTAACAATCTCCACGTCAAAAAGCGCAGACGTGTAAAATAATGTACATATGTAAAATGATCGAAATAATGTTTAATTTATTGTATTATAATTGTTAATTGTTTTTTGTATCTTGGTGTTAGTGCCCTGAAGACGGTTTGCCGATGTGCAACCGAAATATATCGGAAGCAAATACTAAATCAACTTGTTTTCATTGTTTGTTTTTACAAACACGGACCTCGCGCCAGCCAACAAATATTTGTATCAAGAATCTTTCATTTTATACCTGTCGCCACCTTCCCGCTACCACCCCAGAGCTATAAATCAAGTTAATAGCCCAACTTGTATTGCCAACTAATTTAAGCCACAATTTAAATGTTATTGACTTTTTGAAAACACACAAATACTCTATGGTACAATAAGATATACTGTAGAAAATTAGATTAGTATCGGTTTTTGTTTTGTTTTTCAGTGTTTTCACTGCGCACGTGTTAGCAGCAGCATGCACAAATTCCAAGAATTAATGTAAACATGTACACACACACTTATTCATGCGCGTCTTCTTCGAATTCTATGAACAGCATTGCAATCGCGAGTTCGAGCCCTACCGAGGAAACAATTTTTTTTGTGGCTGGTGTGGCTGTTGTGTAGAGACGGCGGCAAGTACTGCGGTTAGTGGAGAGTTCGAACCCTGCCTAGGGAACTTTTTTTTTTTTAATTTATCGTTATTGCTATAAACGAGCTCGTAGCGCAAGCTGCATTTGGCTCCTAGTCGAGCATTGGACTGGAAGTAGTTATGTAAAAGTGAATATAAGTCACATAATGTAGTAACACATTATTTTTAAATTGATTTATTAATTTGTTATTTATTAATTGAATTCATCTTCATTCGCATTCAACATACTTTTGAGTATATCAATTTGAGTATTAATTATCGCTCCAATTGTATAAATCCGTTCCTGTTTCCGCCTAAATTGCTCCAGTTCCAAAGTCAAATCAAACTGAGTTATTTTTTTTTTAACAACATATGTGTTGTCACTCTCCGCCTTTTGCCCAAGCAATTCCAAATCCCGTTTAATGTTTTCAGAAACGGTTTTGTTATTACGATGATAATATTTACGTAAAATACGAAACTTTTGCCACCACAAAACATAAGGAATGCACTCAGCATACATAAATTGAAAAATGCTAATGCGACGTACACATCGTGTATCCCTCTGGTCCGTTGCAGTGGAAAAATAGTCGTTGATGAGAGATACGAAAACATTTACCAACATCACTGAAATAACGAATGCCAAGATTGTATACATGATAATGCCAAACAGCTTGCCTCCATGAAAAACATCTTCTGGATTAACACCCAAACTAAATCCACATGCGAAGCACATGCAAGAAGCGACACTCTTGCTAAGCCGATAAAAGTTAAAACTGTTGTTGCCATTTATTGTAGAAACTGCCACCCCAAAGCCCAAAATAAAAACGAATATGACCATGGCAACACTCGCCACTGCTGCCCATGCTAGGTGCAGTGTAAAGGTAAAGAGTTGAAAGACACTGGAGAACTGTAGCACCTTCCACAAACGCAGCGTTGTAATGCAGATAACTAAGCCAATAATCACTCTGATGAGCATGTGCAAGCGAGCTGCATGTCTCAACTCAACAAACTCCATTTTACTGGCGCCCTCAATATGTTTAAGAATCGACGAGACTTTCTCTTCGCGAAAGATAATCAAAGTTAACCAGATAACGTTAAGCATAAATATTCCCACGTCTATTTTGTTCCACACGCTTCGAATTTCGCTTGGCTCTAACCACAATTTCACCGTTAATGATTTAAAAATCTGTATAAACACAATGACATAAACAATAATCAAGACTATTGTCTCATCTGATAGCTGGTTATTTTCATGCAGTGTTACGCTCTCAACTTTCACATGAGGGATCGTGCTTCCAAAGGGAGTCTGCTCTACACGCAAGGTGCATACATTCAATATGTTTGCGTCAGTGTTGTACAGTAAAAAGTCCAGAAATACCGCCGAAGTGTTGTAATTAAGCCATTTGTTGTTTTGAAGGTATTCTAGTATTTTGAGACTATTCTGTCGACTCCGAGCAAATAATACCACATATCCTTTTAGCTCGTAGTAGTTACGAAAATAGCCTACATGTTCAAAGTTCAGCCATAGGTGTTCATGAACGTTCGGATTTCTGTGAACCCATGGCTCGTAGATGCGCCAATAAATATTAGAATAGGGCAAGTCCAGGTATGGCAATTTCCACTCAGGCATATAGGATTGCTCTGAGAAGGCCGGTTCATAAACACCATAATGTTGCTCGGTCAGCCGCAATTGGCGTAGCCGCACAACTCCAAGTAGGATTGTTTGCTTGCCGTGGACCCACACCGATACACCAGTATGGTTAATTTCAGGATGAAATGCATTTATCAGCGAGGTTTTAATGAACTTATACACATCGCTTATATCGTAAACTTCTTTAAAACCATAGTAAACAGAATGATTATCAGTGAAGAGCCGCTCTATGTTATTTTTAGTATGATACGTATGTTCATCACAGGCTACAAATACTAAGCACACAACAAAAACAAAGTACCTTCCATAAAGCCACAGATCATGTGCTATTTGCTTGTACTTGCAATTGAGCTTCTCGTCACGATGTCTTTCCGTTATATAGAGTTGAGCACGTAGGCTTTGTATTCGCAAGGTCAAATAATCTAGGCGATTGTGATGAGTGGCTTCCTTATCCGTTGCGAACTTCCGCTGACCCGGTGGCCAAATGGAGGCCTCAAGTGAGAGTAATGCAAACCTGATTGGATCACCTAATAGGTAGTGAAGCATTAGCACCGCAACCACGGAAATCAGCATTGACCTTAGCTTTCCCGAGGAATGATGGTATCCGGAAAATATTGACATCGTTGTCATGCACACTATTAACACAAATACAGTGGTCCAAAATAATTTAGAATGAGTTTTCTTTTCTGCCATGATGTGTAATTTGTTTTCTGCATGGAAAGCTAATGAATTGTTTTGTGTTAATAAATATTTCATATTTTTTTGACATTTAAGTAATGTTTATGCTTTTTTAAGATCTCCGGAATGTATAATTCTGTGAGAAATCAATTTTTAAAACTTACTAATGCGGCTAAGCAGCTCTCGAGCAACTGACACAATCTGACACCACTTGCAATTCATTGGCCGCCTTTATGGCTAGCAAATCTTCTGCTAACGTGTCAATAACTAAATTAAAAATCTACACCTCTCGTGAAATAGCATCTTTCAAAATTAATATTTCACATGATTCGTTCCCATTCATTTGTGATTCCTAAAATAGCGAAAGCAGCCTTCCCCTCTCACCCTTCTGGCCCCTTCGATACAAGATCCTACCGTTACTGCCACAAAAAACTAACTTCTTCGGAACCTAGTTTCTATTCCATATCAGAATTTCAGAGGTCTCATTTCTAAGCTTAACAAGTAAGAGGTTCTAGTCGGGAGCTCCCGACTAGGGAATACCCTGAACCCACTTTGAGGTGGTAGCGGGGAGGTGGTGATAGGTATAAAATGAAAGATACTTGATAAATATATAATATTCTAGAAGCAACATATCATGTTTGGTGACTCTAGCTCTTATTATTTACCCAATTTGCTCAAAAAACAGGATGTCGATATCGATTTTATCGATTACTTGGAAACGGAGTAAGTTATCGATTATCGAAAACAAACTCGATCTGCGTAGGAACTAGGAGCACCTACATCTAAAATTTCTAGTCTCTAGCTCTTATAGGTTCTGAGATCCTTGCGTTCATACATACGGACAGACGGACGTACAGACGGACGGACAGACAGACCGCCATGGCTAGATCGACTCGGCTATTGATGCTGTTCAAGAATATATATACTTTATGGGGTCGGAGATGCTTCCTTCTGCCTGTTATATACATTTTCATTTTGCACAAAAACATTATACCCCTTTTACCCATTTTTAATGGGTTCAGGGTATAAAAATCGTTTTTAGGGCTAGGACTTCCTTCGAATCGCATTTTCAGAAACATGCACAACTCGATCTTATTTGATCTTAGAGTTTTTTCGAACAATATCATTGTGCATAGAAATGAAAACCTTTCTACTTTACTACGCCTGCTGACGCTGAGATCGTCTCAGTTAAGGCGACTTATTCATCATGGGATATTTATATCAGATGCTCTTATGTTCCTCCTCCTAATATTTAAGCTTATAAAAAACATATTACTTGTATTAAAAAAGTTTCTACACATGTGCGTGATAATGACCCATTTGGAGTGTTGGGTAATTTTAATTTACCGAACATCTCTTGGTCATTATTCACTGCCGAAAATTATCTAGTACCCTCAGCACAGCATAACCTTATATATTCGTTGTTTTAAATCAATTCAATTTCTAATCATTTTAATAGAACACTTGATCTTGTATTTGTCAAAGATTACCTTATTGCTAATGGGTCCAGGTCCCCTCCTTTATCTCTTCCTGAGGATGTATACTTTGCTCAAACACACATGTCGTGGTCTTCTGAGTGGCACTACGTTGTCTTTTCAGACGAAAAAAAATTTAATTTGGAAGAGCCCGATGCATTTTATTTCCATGATCTACGTAAAGACCGCCTCCACAGCCGTGAGGGGGGTGTGATGGTGTGGGGAGCTATATCATACTATGGAACCTGCGAATTGCAGTTTTTAACATCGCGTATGAATACAGATAACTACAACGGCGTTATAAAAACTGCTTTTCCCCACTTCCAAAATGTATTTCGGGATCTAAAATGGCATTTCCAGCACGATAATGCCCCAATTCATACTGCCCGTTCCGTTAAAACTTGGATTCAAAGCCGAAAAGTTGATGTCCTTGAGTGGCCACCATACTCGCCTGACCTAAATGTCATCGAGAATGTTTGCGGATGGATGGAAAAGTGTACGAGTCCGGAAAACAATATAAAATAAAATCGTAGTTAATTGAAGGCATCAAACACACATGGTCCACCATATACTTACAGTCAATTCCCAATCGAATTTACGAAGTGATTGTCAACAGAGGCGGGACAACACATTAATAAATTAGTTTAAAAAATCTTAAAAATAAAATATAAGTAATAGCAACCACTATCGTTCATCATAGATTTTGAAAAAATATAATTATCACAGGGGGCGCTATCCTGATGACCAAATTTTCGTTATGTTTTTATACCCTGAACCCATCAAAAATGGGTCTGCGACCCTATAAAGTATATATATTCTTCATCAGCATCAATAGCCGAGTCACCAAACATGATATGTTGCTTATAGAATATTATATATACGTCAAGTATCTTTCATTTTATACCTATCGCCACCTCCCCGCTACCACCTCAAAGAAGGTTCAGGGTATTCCCTAGTCGGAAGCTCCCGACTAGAACCTCTTACTTGTTTTTGTATAGTTTTACTTAAAAATTAATTAAAATATTATCATGAGTATTAGAAAAGCCATTATTGTTTTATTTTATGAAGAATTGATAAGAGTCAAATGGACAAAAATTTTGAGTGGATAGTTCAAATGGTTTTGACAATATGGAACAATTACTAAAAATGTAAGGGGAGGCGCTAATCTGATGACGCGCAGTGTATATTATCCTACTTTAGATGTTGCAATGATCAATTGCAATCCTCTTATTTCTCAATAACCAACTTCCAATAAGCCCCGCTATTGCTTTTGCAAAGGCAACTATTCTTTGCTTAATCAACGTATTCATGCAACCGATTGGTTTTTATACCCTGAACCCATTAAAAATGGGTAAAAGGGGTATAATGTTTTTGTGCAAAATGCAAATGTATGTAACAGGCAGAAGGAAGCATCTCCGACCCCATAAAGTATACATATTCTTGATCAGCATCAATAGCCGAGTCGATCTAGCCAAGTCCGTCTGTCTGTCCGTCCGTCTGTCCGTATGTATGAACGCAAGGATCTCAGAACCTATAAGAGCTAGAGACTTGAAATTTTAGATGTAGGTGCTCCTAGTTCCTACGCAGATCGAGTTTGTTTCCGATAATCGATAACTTACTCCGTTTCCAAGTAATCGATAAAATCGATATCGACATCCTGTTTTTTGAGCAAATTGGGTAAATAATAAGAGCTAGAGTCACCAAACATGATATGTTGCTTCTAGAATATTATATATTTATCAAGTATCTTTCATTTTATAAATATCACCACCTCCCCGCTACCACCTCAAAGTGGGTTCAGGGTATTCCCTAGTCGGGAGCTCCCGACTAGAACCTCTTACTTGTTTTTATATGACTTGGTTGAAATGAATATTGCTATTACTCCTGAACTTCCTTTTAGATGTTTGTATTCCAAACTCAATTCCTTCAATTGCATCTTCAAAGCCACCCTGGTTTACTCCCAGACAATCAAACCTAAAAAGTTTTAAGTCTAAATATTTTAAAAACTTTTATAAGACTGTTTCGAGCATTGACTTGGCTAAATATTCTATAGCCAAGTCGAACTTTTTTTTTTTTTAATTCTCAGTGCTATGATCTTATTATCTTACTCGTTGCAAAAGGCAATTTGCCCAAAATCCGAGACAGTTTTATAATTTTGTAAACTTGAAGCGTAAATCTTTAAGTTTGCCATCTTTATTATACCCTGAACCCATTAAAAATGGGTAAAAGGGGTATAATGTTTTTGTGTAAAATGAAAATGTTTGTAACAGGCAGAAGGAAGCATCTCCGACCCCATAAAGTATATATATTCTTGATTAGCATCAACAGCCGAATCGATCTAGCCGTGTCCGTCTGTCTCTCCGTCCGTCCGTCAATCTGTCCGTCCGTCCGTATGTATGAACGCAAGGATCTCTGAAACTATAAGAGCTAGAGACTTGAAATTTTAGCTGTAGGTCCTCCTAGTGCCTACGCAGATCATGTTTGCTCCGGCTCTATTCGGGAGTTCCCGACTAGGGATACCCTGAATCCTCTTCTACCAACACCATATGCAGCTCCTCCTACGGGAGGAATCATAATATTTGGAATATTTTTAAGCTTGAAGATTTAACTATATATATATAAAGCTATTTGTCCAGATTGACTGACTTACTGATGGATTGCTGATCAAGGAACAACCCAAACCGTGAAAGCTAGTATGCTGAAATTTTAGGACGGGTATTCAACCCGAAGGTGTGAAAAAATCGTTGTTAAAATTCATTTAGTTGGTGTCTCACGCCTTTCGCAAAATCTATCGATCAGCTTCAAACTTATTTTTAAATCCCTACCTACGAACTTATTAAACAGGTGTTATTTTTTTTACCAGCAACTGTTATTTATTTACCATCGGATAGGCTCAAACTCATTTTACCCATTTTTACTGGGTAAAGATCTTAAGTGAAAATTTATCGATGAGTTTTTTTTTTTGCAAAATCCACTGATCTTGGTTAGAAAATATGGGAGAAAGATTAAATAAACTAAAATTAATTTTTCGGATTTAAGTTACTTACCACCAGACTAACATGGGCGGGACCCGTTAATTCAAACTTTTGACTCCTTATTTGATTGACTTCCAACATTTTTTCAAAAATTAATCTCTATATATAAAACTGTTTGTCCTGACTGACTGACTGGCTGGTGACTGGTGATCAACGAAGCTGCACGTTAAGACGGGGTTTCGGAAAATTCCGTTTGTATGAAATTTGTTTGTTTACCATCCGATCGGCCTGAAACTCAATTTCAAAGTTCTTTGTTCAAATTCATTCGAGGGGTGTTTCGCACTTTTTGGAAAATCTATCCATCCTTGGTATAAATGGGGGTCAAAGATTTGGTGGGTGACGTTTCGCCCTCAAATCATTTCCAAGGATCTATATGAAAAATCATTTGAGACGTGTTTCAAATTTTTCGCAGAATCACAGCATCCTCGGTAAAAAGTGCGATTCTAAGATTTTTTTGGTGAAGTTTTAAGTTTAGTCCGATTTGCTTCAAACTTATTTTCAGAGCTCTACATAAGAACTTAATAAATACTTTTTTCAGCGATTTAGGAAATTCCATCCACAGCAGTGGTTAATTAGCGAACAACGTTTGTATGAAAGTTTTTTGCTAACCATCCGATCGGGTTCAAGCTTATTTTGAAAGATCTTTGCTCAATTTATTTTACGGGTGTTACACACTTTTCGAAAAATCTATTCCTCCTTGGTGGAAATAGGAGTCAAAGAAACAAAACACAGTGCACAGAAATAGAGCAAGTAAACGGTCGAAAAATAACTATTCGTACACAAACAAATTGTTTGGAGCGAAAAGCAACAGCAAAAATTTGCGAGTGCGCGATGCACAAGCTGAAATATGCAGTAGCGAACACACGCACAAACAAATGTATGCACAGGGGAGCACCAAAGCAAAAGAATCAAATCATATACAATGCCAAATTTAGAAATAACAAGTAAAAGGTTCTAGTCGGGAGCTCCCGACTAGGGAATAGCCTGAACCCTCTTATTCGAACACCAAATGGAGCTCGTTTGAATTAATAAAGATAAATTTAAAAAGAAAAAGTTCCATACGCAGAGCAGGGGTTTGAACTCGCAACTGACCGCATATTCACTTTCCCCGGTAGGACTCGAACTCGCGACAGACTGCACCACTTACCACTGCCTCTACTCAACATCCACACGAATAATTGATTATTATTGAGAAAAAAACCAATAAAAATAGCCACACAGAAAACAACCGCAGTGAAGACAGAATTCGAAGCAAATTCTCGCAAATTGCGTCGCAACA
This sequence comes from Drosophila littoralis, assembly GCA_018903485.1. Lineage (NCBI taxonomy): Eukaryota > Metazoa > Arthropoda > Insecta > Diptera > Drosophilidae > Drosophila > Drosophila littoralis. Next base: position 1,286,179 of record JAEIGF010000013.1, on the reverse strand, counting down.
CGTGCGCAGCAGTGCGCAGTCAAAATACCGAAAAACAAAACAAAAACCGATCTTAATAAAATTTTCTACAGTATATCTTATTGCACCATAGAATATTTGTGTATTCTCAAAAAGTATGTCGATATCGATTTTTATCGATTGCTTGGAAACGGAGTAAGTTATCGATTATCGGAAACAAACTCGATCTGCGCAGGCACTAGGAGCACCTACATTTAAAATTTCATGTCATGTCTCTAGCTCTTATAGGTTCTGAGATCCTTGTGTTCATACATACGGACAGACGGACGGACGGACGGGCAGACAGACGGACATGGCTGGATCGACTCGGCTATTGATGCTGATCAAGAATATATATACTTTATGGGGTCGAAGATGCTTCCTTCTGCCTGTTTCATACATTTGCATTCTGCACAAATACAATATACCCATTTAACCCATTTTTAATGGGTTCAGGGTATAAAAAGCGTAACCAGCCTGTCATCCTTCCAGTCCCTTAATTACAAGGTACCATTTCTGCCCCAAAAAACTAACATCGCCTTCTGACCAAGTCTTTATTCATTATCAGATTGTCAGAGGTCTCATTTCAAAGCTTAAAAATCTTTTCCTGGCCAGCACTTCCTTCGATTCGGATATAATCGCATTTTCAGAAACATGGTTAAATATAACCATATCTGATTTTGAGGTTTTTTCGAATAAGCCACACTCCAGTCTGAACTTTTCTGTTTTAGTACGCCTCCTGACGCTGAGATTGTCTCAGTCAAGGTGTCTTTTCCTACACGGAATATCTATATTACATGCTCTTATGTTCCTCCATCATCTGATATTCTAGTTTATATGAAACATATTTCTTGTATTAAAGAAGTTTCTTCACACGTTCGTGATATTGATCTAGTTATTGTGGTGGGTGATTTTAAATTGCCGAACATCTCTTGGTCATTATTCACTGCCGAAAAGTATCTAGTGCCCTCAGCACAGAATGACTTTATAGATTGCATGCTTAATCTTTCGTTGTTTCAAATCAATTCAATTTCTAATCATTTGAATAGAACACTTGACCTTGTATTTGTTAACGACTACCTTATTTCTAATGTGTCTAGGTCCCTTCCTTTATCTATTCCTGAGGATGTATATTATCCTACTTTAGAGGTTGCAATGTGCAATTGTAATCCTCTCATTTCGTGCTCATCAGCCAATAAGCCCCGCCGTTGCTTTCGCAAAGGAAATTATTCTATTTATTATTCTATTCTACTAAAATCAAAATATTTTAAAAAGTTTAATAAGTCTGGTTCGTGTACAGACTTGGCTAAATATTCCATAGCCAAGTCGAACTTCTTTCTTCTGAATACTCAAAGCTATGAGAATTATCTAACTCGTTGCAAAAGCCAATTTTCACAAAATCCGAGACAGTTTTACAATTTTGTAAATTTGAAGGGGAAATCTTCAAGTTTGCCATCTTCTTTTTCTCTCGGGATGGATAAAGCTAGCAATGACTCTGATTCTGCTAACCTCTAATTTTTTCCAATCAACTTACTCTTCAGTCTGTCCTAATAATAATTCTTACCATTATACTATTACTTCCTCTAGTTATATACCTCCTCCTATTATTTACCATTCCTCTCTCCTTTTAGCTATAAATTCTATAAAATCTTCTTACTCTCCTGGTCCTGACAATATTCCTAGTTGTCTACTCAAGGAGTGTAGTTCTTCCCTTGTTTATCCATTGCTAAAGCTTTTTAATCTATCCCTTGAATCTTTTGTCTTTCCATCTCTTTGGAAAGAATCTTATATCATTTCTCTTCACAAGAAAGGTGGAAAGTCTGATATACAAAATTACAGGGGCATTGCAAAACTGTCCGCTATTCCTAAACTATTTGAAAAAATAATCACTTCAAATTTGCAGCATTTCTGCAAATCTGTTGTCTCCCCTGTGCAACGTGGATTCGTAAAGAATCGGTCAACTACGACCAATCTACTAGAGTTAACTTCCTTGGTAAATTACACTTTCCTTTCGAAAATGCAAACTGATGTCATTTACACTGACTGCAGTAAGGCGTTTGACTCTGTGCACCACGACATTTTACTTTTTAAACTTGACCGAATAGGTTTCCCTCCGTCACTTTTGCTTTGGATTAGCTCTTATTTAAAAGGTAGGACCCAAAGAGTAATGCTGAGGCTGACTACCTCTAAACAGGTTCACGTTACGTCTGGTGTTCCTCAAGGTAGTCATCTTGGACCTTTACTCTTTACTTTTTTTTATAAATGATCTCCCCTCTGTTATATCACATGCCCTTGTACTCATGTATGCGGATGATGTGAAACTTATTCTATCATACACTAATCTCCTACGTCATTCTCGTCTACAAGACGATTTGAACGCTATGCAACGTTGGTGTTCGGCCAATCAATTGCATCTGAATTGTTCAAAGTGTATGTTTATGACCTTCAATCGCACTACACCTTATCTTGTCAGCTATACAATTGACAATACTCCATTGCAACGTTAAATACTAACAGTTAAGGATCTAGGCGTTCTTTTTGATTCTAAGCTAAGCTTCAATCTGCATATACTTGGATTCATTAATCGATGGTCTAAAGAGTTTAACGATCCTTTTATAACGAAACTTCTGTACATCTCTCTCGTTCGCGCTATCCTTGAATAGAATAGAGCAATAGCCAAGAGCGTATTGAATCTGTTCAGAAGCAATTTCTGCTTTTTGCCTTACGTGGTTTAAATTGGGACCCTAATCTGCGGTTGCCATCTTACTCCAGCAGGCTTCTTAATCTGCAGTCGTTAATCAACCGTAGGACAATTCTCGGTGTCTTTCTACATAAGTTGATTGTTGGCGATATAGATTCTCCTCTTCTGCTAGGGCGTCTTCAATTCTCTGCTCCGGCTAGACCAACCAGAAATTATCGCCCCTTATTCCTATCTAAGTGCACAACAGACTACGCTATGCACAATCCTTTTCGCGTGCTCCGGCATAGCTTGCCGGACAGGCTGTAAATTTTCCCCCACCGGGTCGGTGATTTCCCATTACTATCTCTCTATCCTAACTACATAACATTCTATATATCTTGCTTAAATTCCTTTACTTTATTAATAACTTCTTTCCTTCTTTTTCCGTATTTATTGTATTTTCTTAAATAATATAGCAAATTGTGATTATTTTTAATTTTACTTAAGAACACTTTTTTACTACTTACACCCTTTTTCTTAGATGTAGGCCCTTATAGCGTCACTGACAAAATTAGCTGTGAAAAGGGGCACAGCTGGCCGGGCAGGCTAATAAAACACCACCATCGGTCGGTGATGCTATTAGAAAATTGTGTTCTCTAATTAGGCTTTTAGAATTTAATTTCCATTATGTATGTATAATCTACTGAATAATGAGGAAGACACTCGTTTGGTGGGTGGCCTTTCGCCCTCAAATTCATTTCCATGGATCTACATAAAAAATCATATGAGACGTGTTTCACATTTTTCGCAAAATCTAAACTCCTTCGGTGGAAAGTGAATTTTAAAGATTTTTTTGGCGAATTGTTGTTAAGAATATAATGATTACGTGTTTCAGCGATTTGGGAAATTCCACTCGTAACAGTGGTAAAATGGCGGAAAACGTGACATAAATCACGTGTAAGCATTTCAAGGTTGTGCTTCCTAGGTAGAAAAACCATTCTCTGGAAAAAAAAAAATAAAAAAATCTGCCAAAATATGCTACAAGGTGGTTGCGTAACTGCCAGGTGTAGGCAAAAAAACCTAAAGGCGGCCACGACTTCGGACAAGTAGCCTAAGTCGAAAAAACCGACGACACAAATCAAGAGCGTCTAAATTGGACGTCAACATGGCTTTGATTGCTGTTATGCCATCAACCCCATACGGCCACTTAAAAGAAACGAGGTGAGAGAAAATCCAAAGGCTAACTGTCGGATGCCGATGCCCAGTCACCAGATACCTACAATCCAGGCCACCACTCATCACTAAACAATGTACAAATTCTGGCTATCCAACCACGAAAACAAGAACATTCAAGTGCTGACCGATATACTATGTACTACATATGTACTTTAAGCACACTCAAATGAATCATCAGCTGTAAACTGGGCATAAAGCATTTCACACAAAAACATGTGGAAAGTGTGCCGGCGACGTCCTGCAAAAGGTCAAAGCTGAAAGAGACTAACAAGGCGGATGAAGGACGATAGACAAGCCCCAACGAAGTAAGTTGGCCAGAGCCTGTCAGATCTCGATTTGAAGATTTAAAGTGTTTGTCTGGCACCCAGAGAACTGACATTTGCAATGCCTGCACCCATCATTTGCGCATCGTACAAAAAAAAACTTGTGTGTGCCTCTGTAAGTGTGTACGTGCGAACGGGAGGCAGCCAGTCACCCTTAAATCGGCTTGCTTTTCTGCGTTTTTTACCCTGCACGCTTTGAAAATGGCTGAAAAAAGGCTTAATGGTTTTGTGTAAGAGTGTGTAACAACAGAATGTACATATATATTCGTATATCCCTATGATATTTTTTCGATTTGTTCTCCCATTTCCAACATATCGATGTTTGAATCAAGGTTTTGAAACATTACGAGCCGTCGTATAGTATACCCAAAACAAAAAAAGTTTTCCTTTTTGGATCCCGACTAACTTAGCTTGCCATTAAATGGGGGAAAAAAAAAAACAAAAAGTTTAAAGAATATCGTTGCACTCTCTTTATTTGATATAAAAAAAAAACACAGATGTTATTCAAAAGTTTGTTTCGAATAGAACATCCGTCCTAAAATGAATTTGGAAACTCGAGGGTATCCCTCGGTCACGCACTCCTGACAAGTGCACTCTTATTCAACATGCATTTGAGAGTTGTTTCGCATTTCGCGTTTTTATGCACTGTCGCCTCGCCGCTGGTTGTGGGCAAGCTTTGTACGCTGGCTTTGGGCTGCCTTTCAAGCGCATTTAAGTAGCATTAATCAATTTAGTTGCGCTCATTTACACCATTTCGCGCTCTGGTACAGTTAAAGGGTCCAACTACGGTCCCACAAAGACTTCGGAGCAAATGAAACAAGCAGATCTCATGCGTTAATGAAATTTAATAACAGCTCCAAACGAATAATTCCTTATGAATCTCCAATGAAAATGTAATACTAGTATGCATGATAGTTAAAAAAGGCAAACTCCATTTTAAAATACATATAAATTCTTGTTTATCTTACATAGGGTTCCTTTTATATTATATCCTTAACTATATTAGTTATGACCAGGTTCGATAAGTCACTTCCATTAAAAGGTTTGGCATTTTATAGTATTTTCTGGTTGCGCTCGAATATTTCAATGAAAAAAGCGCAGACGTGTAAAAAATTTGCCCTGAAGACGGTTAGCCGATGTGCAACCGAAAGATATCGGAAACAAATATTAAATACAATTGTTTTAATGTTTGTTTTTAGAAACCCGGACCTCGAGCCAGCCAACGAATATTCTAAAATATGGAAAGGTCGCCAAAACCATCAATAAATAAAATAAACTCGTAAAAACTTTATTCTGATGAGATACAATGATACCATGTGCTTAGCTGCCTCATGTACTTTGCACAGACATTAGAGGCAGCTTTCCTAAAAAGGCAGTTAACTTAATTTTGTTTCCCCTAATAGTGAATCGATTTCATAGTAACCTCCATTTATTTTTAAGTTGAACCGAATTCTTTTTAACAGTACTAAGTTAAATAAATTAATTTGATAGTTTTTATTAACTTTATGTATTTAACGATAGTTTTGGCGGCATTTAATTTAATTTCAATATAGTTTATTGTATGCATAAGAAAAACAAATCAAAAATCAAATCATCTGATCATAGATGGCGCAGTTAACTTACATGATATTCATAGAAATATAAATAATAATAACATAAGTGCAAAAGGCTGTTAAGTTAGATGCACTTAACGTAATTATTTTCATCCAAAATTGGCTCTTATTGCAGCGAAAAGAAAATATCAGGCAGCTATCTTACCGATGCATCTAAATACCGAGGCAGCTAAGCAAATTATACTGTATAACGATTTTCGACGTGGAATCAAGGCAAAAAAGGTACGATCATATTTCGATTTTTGCCAATAAACCACAATTCTTAGCAACTGTTAAAAACTGTTCTAAAAAAACCGACATTTTACGCCCGTTCCATTAGAAAAATGTAAAAAAGTCATTTCTGAATGCTACACTCGTACAACCATGTTCGCCCATAGTTTTTGAACCATTCAACAAAAGCAACTAGCAAAGAAGAATTGTCCGACACCACAATAATCCAAAATCTCACGCAACACAGATTTATAAAATGACTTTGGCTTGCACAAAGCGATTATTCCTCTTGGGCCACAATCAATTTTTAGTTTGAATGATTGATTGCACCATGAAAATAATTTGATTACATAATTTGGACTTTTTGTGTGATTTTGATTGTTATAAATTATAGTTCGAAAGCAAGGCCATAAAAGACGGTGTCATAAGGCCGGTAAGGATATTCAACTTGGCTACGGCTTACTATGTATTAGGCATATTCGGGTAGGTTTTGTAACATACAAAAATAATATTCCAACTTTATGTACTTATGTTGTGCCACGCACATTTGGCACGCCTTGAGCTTATTGGTTGGACACAGCTGCGTTTGCTCCCCTGTTGGGGCTTTCGTACAAATATGCTGGCTGTTCTTTCCTTGTGCTGTGAACAGCATCATTTTTCATTATGTATTCGCACCGCACTGCAAAACTTCGTTAAGTATACACACAATATATTTTATTGGTGCCCCGGAAATTGTTTGGCTGTATGCGTATATAATGTATGTCTGTAAGTTATATAAATTTCAGACAATAAATAACACCGCTTTTTGGCCTTACTCAATAAGCCGACAAACTGGCTTTGCCATGCCATAACTTAATCGGAAAGCATCCACATTCTGCCTAAAAAACCTACATCAAAAACAGCTCCTCGTTATGGATACGTCATAAAAAAAGCCAAATTTGCATAACAAGCCATACAGCCATTGAGCTGCAACTATCTGTGTAGGGTTGCAACTATCAGCAGCAAAATAACCCATATTCTGGTTTAACACCTTAAGCCCCATGTGTCAGCTCCTTTTCTTATGCATATAATTAAAAATTGTAATGATACAAATGCAAGATGTGAATATCTGTATTTTTAAAGCAACTCTCTGCCATGAAACTAATACAAGTCATTCTTGTGACCCAAAAACTTGCTGCAACAGAAGATATTTGGTTTAGAGTACGACAGTATATTTTGGGGGTTTTAAATCAATCTTTCACCAATGTTGTAGAATAATGGTATGAGCTAATATCAAGCAGCTCAAAATTATACAGTTCACGAAAACAATATCACATTGTAAGGTTATCTGAGTACCATTTTATATTTTTGACAATTTTATAATAAATTTAAAACTCATTTTATTTAAAGTTCATATAGAACTAGTAATATGGACTCGGGAATTTCAAGACAATTATCTTCTTTAGAAGATTTCGATGAGAACAAGGAATATTTTGTGGAGCAAATAATTAGTCGTCGCATCCGTATGGGAAAGTTGGAATATTTTGTGAAGTGGCAGGATTTTCCAGACGATGATAATACTTGGGAGCTTTCAAAAAATTTAGACTGTCTGGCATTAATAAATGAATTCGAATCTCAACGGACTACGAAAAACAATAAAAGACAGGCCGAACTCAAAATAAATGAGATTTATGTAGCCAAAGCAAAGAAACTTAAGATTGAACCATCAGTCATTATTGACAATGCCTTTGAATACGGGCACAAAGCTGAGAAAATACTGTGTGCTTCAAACGTCCGTGGTAAAATATCATTTGTAATTAAATTTAGGGACCTGGATCAACCAGAACAGGTAGAGTCCGAGGTGGCATACAACCATATACCACTGATGGTTCTACAATTCTATGAGAAGCACCTTAAGATTTTCAATGCATTTTCCACCAACTCAAGCTCACCAAGTTAAATATATTTTTCAAATTTTATATTTTTATTTTGAGCATGTAATACTAAAAAGAAACAGAAATATACTTTTTTATAATTTAAAGTGTATTTATTAAATATGTATTTAATCTGGGTACAATAAATCAAATCACTGTCTAAAAAATTTGGCTAGTATGCTATTCTCTGTACACTTAAACGCCAGAGGTTATTAAAGGGGTTCCTCCAAAAAGGCTATTAGTTAATAGTTACAGCGAAGATACCGAGATCACTAGCGCCTCACAAGGTAAAAGCTCTCAAATTCAAGAGTACTGAGTACGGAGTACCTGCAGATGAAGTCCGAGTGTATCAATGTAATTGCATAGTGACCTTCTTTACATTTTTAAACAAGGTCAGCTAAACAAAATTCCACCTTTGTGTATGGGTTGGAAAGCTGTGAGTACTCAGTCAGTTTATCCTGTGAGCAGACAACCGAAGCAACCCAAAAGCACATTAAAATTTTTGTTTTTTTTTTTATATTTTCATTGTTATTTAACGAGTTAAGTGTATAAAGTAAAGCATAAAGTTTAAGCTAGATAAGCTAAACAAGTAAGAGGGTTCTAATCGGGAGCATGCGACTAGGGGATAAACTAAACCTCATACCAAGCTGTCATTACAAAAATTCGAACTTCCTTCTATGCACATGCTGCGAACTTTATGAAGCTATAGAAAATGCATTGTTAAATAACTTCGATAATCACTATAATCAATAAGCCGATGATTTTGAAATTTACAGCGCTTGAACATGACACCTCAGTATGTGTTTATATAAACGCACAAAGTTCTAGCATCCAAAGAGGCTGTTACCGACGAAATCATCAAAATGTCCACAAAATAATTTTGGAACACCGTAAAGTGAAGTTGATCGAGATACCTGAGGCCCTAAAGATATCAATGGAACGTTTTGGACATATCGTGAATGATTATTGCCGCAAGCTCACAATCGACCAAAAACAACAACGGATTGATTATTCTAAGCATTGTTTGAAGCTGTTCTATCGTAAAAACCCCGAATTTTTGGGTCGATAGAGAATACTCGCTGGAAAGAAATTTAGCGCCGATGAAAAGATAACCGCCTATTTTGAGACCAACACAAATCGTACTATTAAAATGGTATCGAAAAAATGTATTGCCGCTATAATCGTTGTATCGCCCTGGAAAGCAACTATATTGAAAAATAAAATCAAATTTGATAAAAAAAAAGATGTTTTCTTTGTTAGCTTGCGAAATTTTCAGCCGAACTGTTATAATATACGAGAGCCTGCATAGCAAAAGTGGGCTCTCCAGACCTTATGACTTCTGCGTTATTATTTAACGGCTTGTTTAAACGCTTGTAGAAACGGAGGCAGATATATGTATGTAGACATAAAAAAGTCTTTTTGCTTACGATATACGAGAATACATATATTATTTCAACGCTAAATCTCTAGCCCTCATAGTTTAATTTCCACACTGCTCTAATCGGATATGCTTCTTTGTACCTCTTAAACAAATTAGCACAAAACACAATCCACTGTTTATCATTTTTAAAGGGTATGGTGTAGGAAAATAGTCACGCAATTCCGCCTTTCTCCCAAGCAGCCAACTGCCGTAATAAAAACATAAAATGTCATCTGATAGGTTTAATTGCGATAAGAATTTGCTGAGAGATTACTAATAACAAGGCATAATGCCTTTCCCCCTCAAGCCTAGAGCATTTGCGCATTTCATATATCAAATTGCAGAATTTGAAGCTGATGGTTTTTGGCTAATGAAGCGTATGTGGAAATGCGTAGCTTGAATTGGAAAAAAAAAAATGTTAATTACAAGCCCCCATGTTGACCTTGTTACCTTCCACTCCTGTTACTCACTCGCACTACATTTTGCTATCACGAGGGCAACTATACAAGAGCCTAAATTAATAATTTCATGTATAAGCTCTTATACTTTTTTTAATTTTCATTACCGACGAGTAAACAGTAGTAAGTACGGACGGACGAGGACTTCGACTCCACTATTGACTCTTATAAAAAATATATATACTTTATGTGTTCGAAAATACTTCCTTTTGGCGGTAACATAAATTTGCAGAAAAACATTATACCCTTTTTACCCATTTTCAATGGGTTGACTTTAAAAGCAAGGTCATCGTTGGGCCCAGCAGATGGCGCCAACCATCCAACACCAACTAACATAAAACTAATCAAAAGCTTTTCCACAATAACACAATGGCTGCCGCCCAACCGCAATGCCGCATCAGGTCCAGCTGTCAGTACTACAACAACGTTAACAACAAAAGCATCAACGACCGAAACAACTCCCAAAAACTCTTCAACTTTATTATCAGCGATAGGAGGATGGGTGCTATTAATTAATAAACAATCGTTGACGGCCTTGCCCGTCAAATTTGTCTCAACATTTTAGATATAACTTTCTCACCCTAGTTAAAGTCCATCGGAATTCCATGCATGTAACTATTTTGAAAATTTTAGGTTTCTAGCTCTTACGGCTTGGGCTGTGCGTCTGTCAGTCCTGGCAAACATATATATATATATTTATATATATAGACTAGCGGGTATAACCCGGCCTGGCCCATGGCAGGTATAAATTTGCCTAAAAACCTTTAAAAATGATTTTGACACTGTTCGGACGGCAAACAAACAACTTTCATACAAACGTTTTCCGCCAATTAACCACTGTTGCTGGTGGAATTTCGCAAACCGCAGAAACAGGTATTCCTCAGGTTCCTTATGTCCATTTGTCCTTAAGCTTAAAAATTATGTTTATTTTTATTTTTAGCTTTTTCACTCTCTCGGCTGTGAGAGCGCAATGATACAGATTTCGTTTGCGTTCTCAATTTTCAAAAAATCAAGCTGCATAGTAGCATTTTGTTGTATGGCGTTACTCATCTTAGTGTTTATATTGTCTTTGCTGGAACATAATTCCGACGGTAAAGTTTGGAAAACTTGCCGTGAATGGTATGGGGTTGCATATCAAGCAAGGGCGTTGGTGACTTGGCTATTATTGAAAGAACTATGGATGCTGCTAAATATTTGGAAATATTGAAGACTTATTTAATAAGTAGCGCTCATAAATTTGGGTTTGTTTATGGCAGCAGACCAAATTTCAAAGTAAAGATGTGGTTGCTATACAACTGTAAAAAAGTATTGGACACTCCTACACAGAGTACTGACATAAATCCAATTGAAAATGTTTGGTCCTTTTTAAACAAAAAAGTGGCAAAAAGGAGTTCGAAAACTCGCGACCAATTGAAAGCTGCTATTCTTGAAGAATGGATAAAGGGCCAAGGGCCGTCACACAGAGTATTAGCAACTTTTTTTTTTACTTATTTCTTTAAGTATTGTAGGTCTAAAAATGTTTTGTCAAGACAATTTCTTGACAATTTTAATAATGGGAATACTTGTTAATTTTTATTTTTTTAAATTGTTTGGAGCAATGGATCTTTATAGGTATTTTTTTACCCTGAACCCATTAAAAATGGGTAAAAGTGGTATAATGTTTTCGTGCAAAATATAAATGTATGTAAAGAAGGAAGCATCTCCGACCCCATAAAGTAAACATATTCTTGATCATCATCAATATCCGAGACGATCTAGCCATGTCCGTCTGTCTGTCTGTCCGTCCGTCCGTCCGTCTGTCGACATGTATGAACGCAAGGATATTAGAACCTATAAGAGCTAGAAACTTGAAATTTTAGCTGTAGGTCTTCTGTAGGTGCCTTCGCAAATCGAGTTTATTTCCGATAATCGGTAACTTACTCCGTTTCAAAGCAATCGATAAAAATCGATATCGACATCCTGTTTTTTAGCAAATTGGGTAAATAATAAGAGCTAGAGTCAGCCAACTTGATATGTTGCTTCTAGAATATATTATATTATATATATATCAAGTATCTTTCATGTTATACCTATCGCCACGACCCCGCTACCACCGCAGAGCTATAAATCAAGTTAATAACCCAACTTTTATAGCAACCAATTCAAGCCACAATTTAAATGCAATTTACTTTTTGAAAATACACGAATATTCTATGGTACAATTATGTTAAAAATTTCAATTAGGTCGGTTGTTGTTTTGTTTTTTGCGGTATTTTGACTGCGCACGTGTTTGCGACGCAAATTCCAAGAGTTTCTGTATACATGTACACACACACATTCTTTGCTTTGGCTACTCCGAGAGAGTGTCGGGAAGAGCAATTAACGAATATCAGCCCCGAACATGCAGCTTAAATATTCAATGATTAATAAAACAATCAAGCAGTCTGCCTCGTAAGTCGCAAGGACTGACTATGATGCAGCATAGTGCGATTCGTTGAGTGTTAAACACCCTGGAGGGTTGGGGAAGCCCAATGTGCAAATTTATGCGTAAATTCAACGAACGCCCACACACCTGAAACCTGCGACATTCGTACATGGACTAATTGATTCTCCAGAAGACCGCAAACATTGCACAAATGATTTGCATAAACTATAAGTGAAAAAGTAGCCTATGCTATGTGAAAGCTGCAGGGCTACCAGCAAATTTAACACGATAAACACATTTTAGGAAGCTCTTTACCGTCCTAGGTATATTGATAGATTGAACTTCAACAATGGTCCGAATTCGATCCCAAAGCAGGATAATGCAAAATCATAGTCGATAACTAACCTTGCGCACAGTTTATCCTTAGGAAGGCTTTTGAAGTGCGGGTCGTTGAATAAATGCATAACATTATAAATATAGTATCTTGAGAAACCAGCGAATGTTATACGCACCCGATACAAAAAAATACTCTGTGTACAATATAGTATTAGACAGGGATAATTCTACTTACCACACAGAATTTTTCACTCTTCTTGGTGCATTCCTTGAGATAGAGATGCGAAATCTCCTTGGAATAGTTCGTGCAGGGAGTAATCGAGCCCACGCCCTCGTTGTACTGGCCGCACATGTGGCACTTGAGACCTTCGACATTCCCAAGGCTGATGCTGCAAAGCAAAATGGCGCCCAACAGCAGCACCGCCCATGGAGGTCCAGAAACTGCCGAAACAGCTGCCCAGCCGGCCTTGGAGTACTCTTTGAATGACACGACCTTCTTCGTTGGCATTGCTTTTCAGTTAGCGTGCAAAATGTTCGTATGAGTCCTAGCCTTTGACACGGAAAGCAGATGAACACAACAAACACTCCCACTCACAAATATTGCAAATGTGCTATTTACGCTTACTTGATTGCTTTTTTACTTTTATTTCCTTGGTCGAGGATTCCTTTCGTTCTTGGCGCTAATCTGGTCTTTAGTTAATGTTTGCGATTATCTAAATTTTTTTTGGTTTTCTTATATTTCTTTTTTTGCTGTTTGTTTTTGTTTTTATTTTCTGGCAGATGAAACTGGAGGTCAAGGTGTTTGTTAACCTTTATGTAAAAAGGATCAAAAAAGTATTGTATGCAGTTAGCAAATATTAGTTGCACAAATCAATTATACCCCCAATTATATGGTAGATCTAAATATAAAATGTTTATTGTATAGATTTGTACCTAGTGTACTATAATTATTGCAAAAAATAATTTAATAAATATATTATGAATAAATATTGGCTTACATATTACAATAATAAAATTCATAGACCCATATATCAATTTGCACTTCCTTTGAAATGGTCTAAATTTAAAAATGTTCTATGAAACATGCAAAATATACATACACCTTATAAAAGTGCTCATATGCCAGGGTCTTTTATTCTGCAGATTTATTAAACCGAAACGATTACGGTATCTGGGCTCGAAAACAACAAAGTAAAATGATTTAATCAACTAATGTACACTTTTAATCAATTTACATTATTAGATCTATGCTATAGCGAAACAGAAAACAGTTTGAAAAAGTTGAACACTTTTGGTCGCATGCTACAATCTGCCAGATGCTGCGACATTCGTGACCAGGTCGCAAACATTAAGGCCGCGAATTAAAAAAAAAAAATTGCTTTTGAATCGCTTTTGTTTTTACTGAACGTTGTTTGAACTTTCCTCAGCACACGTGTGATGGCCTTGAATGTGCTGATTAAACGCAGAGCTTTAAGTATTTACACAAAATTTAGCTCGATTTGCCAAAATGTTGTGTACCGACTTTATTTGCGTGCTGCTGCATACTTTTAGGCCTTTCGTCTATTCGACAAATGCAAAACTGGGCCAGTTTGTGAAATTCTGTGCTCCTGTTCTTGAACAGAAGTGGCAACGCTTTCAACTGCAGCCAGTTTAATTGCTGACGAATATCACGCGTACGAGGCAGCGCTGCTACTGCTGCTACTCATACAGCCAATTATAAAATTATTTTAAATTAAACGGATTAGTGCGCGCCCAGATTTTGAATTCCATGAAGGGCCTTTCTAATTATACGCTCCACATTATCGACCACCATAATTAGCGAAATCTTAAAACATATATTTTGCTGTACTGTCTTTCACAGTCCCGAAACTCAGTTTGGTTAAATAGTGTAAACACACACACATGTGCCTCACTCAGCAAAGATACAGCTGAAACCTACTTTAAATATTTGTTAAAAGCTGCTTCGTCCGCTTAACACGTGCGACGCGTTTGAACAGTATTCGTCGACTGCAGCAACAAAATGTTCGTCGAACATTCTGCGCAACGGACATTCGAGTAGTCGTGTAATTCGGCATAAGCTGTCTTATTCGGTGGTTTGCTGGCTTGATGGTGTGTTGATTAAGTGGTTTGGTTCGGAGATTGAATATTCTGGGGCTCAAAATTAATTATCGTACTAAGTAAGCCTGCATTGAAACTACAAAACGTATATCTCTGCCTTTGACATGATAAATGTTATAAGACTTACTAATATATGCTAATTCTTAGAATTTATAAATGTCGTTTTGTAAGATCGAAAACTAATTTCAAAACATATCTTCATTTTCATAATTTAAAACCAACATTTTAAGTGATTAAGGATCGTGACACTTAATTTGCCAGCTCCGCTAACAAAACATTTGGGTTTATATCGCATGAGTAAAATAATCAAGAAATAAACCTTACCTTGCCTGCAAGTAGCATATTGGGTACATGAAGAAATGTCGCATGGTGTACGTCGAACATAGTTGACTATAAATTTATGATGGCATGGTAAATACAATTGCCATAAAAGCATTTATTCGTTCACCACAGGGTGCCGGTCTTGGCTTACAGTTTGAAGTCAATAGCGTTTCCGAGTAAGTTTCAAACGTTATTTTCAAAGTTTTCGGACTTCAAAAATGAAACGTGTAAACATCAAAATTTAATTTTATTGAAGAAACAATTATAAATACACGGTTGCAAATAAAAAATATTTAATAATTTAATAGTTCGGGTCACGGTTTTAAAGAACATTAAGGATAGGTTTGTGAATATGATTGTTCATGTCCGCGCACCTAGAAATTGGTTTGGACCTTGGCTCCTCGAATTTTCTATTAAGAAAATTGCCAAATTTCGTTTTAAACTTAACGACCGTCAAATTTTTTATTAAAAAGGATTTCGATTTGTCACTTCCCCAAAAGGCGTAGGCAAAAGATCACTATCTGAGCGAGTGCTATGTACATGCTATCTAAACATGCATAAATATATGCATAATACCTACATATGTATGTATGTATGAACAGTGAGAATGACATCTTTCTATAAGGATGAAATTCGGAGAGCATAAGTGCTGGGGCCAAAAGTATATACTGAGAATTTTTTCTGTTTAAGTTTGCCACGTGCACTGCACACACTCATAATATACATATGCGTGTACTTATATCGAAAATACCAAGGTGAGTGACAATTTAATATTATTTTTAAAGATAATCTTTGCTTATACTATATAGAATCATATATATGCCTTTATGAAGTGCGTATGACTGCTATTATGTACATATGAATATACATTTATGCTTATGTACTAGCAATATTATTACTATGTGAGGCTAGTGCAGCTCGAAAATGAGGAGAAAAAAATAGTTTTCCCTACAATAACTTTATTATTAACCGATCGTTCCTATGGCAGCTATATGATATAATGGTCCGATGTTGACAAGACTCTGCTCATACATACATACATATATGAAAAGCAAAGTGTAACTAATAGATTCTTGATTAATCAAAAAAGTTTTGTTTAATACAAGAACCTACTTTTTGACCGATTGTTCCTATGGCAGCTATATGATATAGTAATCCGATCTGGTCGGGTCCGACATACATACATACATATGTACTGCATGCAACAGAAAAAGGGACGTATGCAAAATTACATAACTATGTACATATATCGACTCGACTGTTGATACTGATCAAGAATATATTTACTTTATGAGGCCGGAGATGACACATTGCGAGAAAGAATAATAAAACCGTCTGCAAGGGTATAAAATCACAGTTACGAACGCCGGGCTGTATTGGAACAAATCTGATCTGTTCGTGCCACAAGAAGAAATGAGCATCGGTTACATCAACTGACGTTTCGCACAAATTCACATTTAGTTGATTTATTTTAAAATACCCAATAAATTAAATATACCTATTCTTTGTATACTATACGAGAAGACAAATATAAAATTTGGTGACTAGCTCATATTTCGATATCGAATTTTATCGATGGCTTGAAACCGAGTCAATCTGTCAATTTGAGATAGACGCGTTTCTACATACAGACAGACAAACAGAAAACAGACATTGCTAGATCGACTCGACTATTGATGCTGAACAAGGATATGATTACATTTTATGGGATCCTAGATGTTTAACTCTATTATACTCGTTTACCCATTTTCAACGGGTTCAAGCTGTAAAACGAAAATGTAATGGATATGGACAAGTTTGTCCGCTTGTTCCTATTCAAACTAGTCTCTTAAATATGGTTGTCTCAATTACCTATAGACAATAGTAGTCTATACATAGCTGATATAGGAATAATCGGTCGCAAATTCAGCTCTTGCGCTCTGCGCAACGTTTTCGTTTTTCAAAATTTCTTAGCATGTTTTGGCATTTACCCTACGTTGTAAATTGCTATTACGTGCTAAGTGTAGGGCTCATTTTTCTCAGTGCGGTTGAAACGAGCGATTTAAGATGACTTTAAAGTTTAATGTTTTTAATACTTTGATTTATTAAGCACGACAGCCATCGATAAGCACATGGCGATAACAGCTTTTAACTACGGGATTAGCGCACGAGGCGTGGGTACAAAGAGGAAGACTAAAAAATGATTTGAGAGCCTAAGCCAATATTATTTGGTTCTTTTGGATCCAATCGACATAGTTGGCAACCTTGCAGTAAACACCAGGATAAGGTGCCACCGTGCAAGGCTTGATACTCCAGGACACAATGCCCACCTGCTGGCCGTCGTACAAGAGGGGGCCGCCAGAATCGCCACTGCATTGTCCCTTTCCACCCTCATCGACACCTCCGCAAATGTGGTAGCGGGGATCTGTGGATCCTTGGTGACGCGCCACGCACTCCTCGTCAGAATATACCTTCAGCTGTACCTGCTGCAAGGTAGTCTGTATACTTCCGCCAGTCTAGCCGATAAGACAAAATATTTGTTCACATTGCTGGCTATTGGAATCCCATAAATAAAAAACTCCTACCGCATTCAGGCCCCAACCAACAAGTGTCCCCTCACCGCCGGACTCCAACTGGGGCGTGGCAAAGTTAAGCACGGGCAGCTGCACAGGGGCAACGGTCTTGTAGTCAAACTTGAAAGGCTCCGCCACCTGGAGCAGGGAAATATCATTGGCATAATGGTTGTTTGGGTTGTAAAGCTCGTGCTGAATGATCCGCTTGACAGACACCACGTTGGGTCCGCTGGCGCCGATAGTGGTCACACCGTACTGTACTGAGATCTGCCCGGCTTTGCGTCCATCGGTGCAATGAGCCGCTGTCATCACAAATTGATTGGAAATTATGGAGCCGCCGCAGGAATGGGAGCCACTGGCACCGCGCAACGAAATCTGGGTAGCACGTTATAATCGTACATGATATAGATGTGTGCACTTATGAATCGTCGAGCTCACCACAAACGGATATTTCTCCACTGTGGCATCTGTACCATTGACCACCCGACCCATTGGAGGTGCAGCGTAGACGCTGGCATTGACGATTGCCAGCAACAGGAGTGCGAATATGTTTAGTCTGGACGAAAGCATATTGTTGAGTAGACGGTATCTCGAGTAGACTCCAGTTGCACGGCGCTTCGAGTAGCGCCTTTTATAGGCACGACCCATTTGAGTTGGCACTGGCGATAGGCCGAATATTTATGGCCTGCGATAGGTGGGTAATAAATATAAAATAGCCAGATTCACTGGCCTCTCTGACTGGGTTTTATTCCAAGATTAGGATGCATATTGGGTTTTTTAAACGTTCCCAATGTTTATAAGGTATACAGAAGCAAACAGCAGAGTCTTGATGATCTCTCTCCCCCCCCCTACTCCTTGGCCAGGGCATATTTTGTGCTTCAAATTTGAGATATAACTTGTTAAACTAAATCTTCCTTTCTTGAAATCCACGTCTAAAGCTAAATTATATAAATATATTTCAAAATATGTTTATTGTCGATAAACTGAATAAAAAACCAAATGTTGGAATCAACGTCTTCTGACCATGTGAATCTTGTGTTAAGAATCTTAATGCCGAAACATAAACTTTCGATCATAAACCATTGACCCTCTTTTTCTATCTAACAGACGTAGATTTTGCAACAAAGGTCTTTCTAAATAAGTTTGTGTCCGATCCGATGGTAAATTATATAAATATATATATATAAAATTATATATATTACAACTCGACCAAAAACATTTTTTTTTTTAATTTAATTTTTTTTACAAAAATTCTTATGTAGTTGGAAATATGTTTGAACGCGAAACGTCACCCACCAAACTTTTGAGCCCCATTTATACTAAGGAGAAATGGATTTTCCGAAAAGAATGAAACCCTCCTCAAATGAATTCGAACAAAGATCTTAGAAAATGAGCTTTGGTTGTAAGCAAATAAGTTTAAATAAATCGTTTTTTCCTAGCTCTTAAAATTTGAACTGGGCGTTAATCACCAAAATGTCAGCCAGTCAGCTAGGATTAACAGTTTTTATATATATATTCTCAATATATAGAATAAATCAAGTCAAATAATTAGCTTCGCAATATTTGTGTATATATTTGAGGTACATCTTTGACTAAACCATTTTAATTAAGGTAATAACAATGCAGAAAAACAAATAAACGTGTGGCTTGATGTCCCAGAGAAAACTTGGCAATATTGCTGGAATGTGAAACTGTGCAGATAAGTGCTTAAAATAATTTGATTTATACAATACATTTTAGTCAGAAATAATTTATAATAACTCTAGTTATAAGCAGGTTACAACGCCCAAAGGGATTTTGAACCCCCGCAACCAACGTTATTTTTCAGTTAGCAAAAAAATTAATCCCTGCTTTTAACCAAAAATTATTTTAAATATAGTAAATATATATTAAGGACTAACAGATTTTAGGAAACACTCTTTGTATCGGAAAATGTGAGTCAAACAGAACACATAACTTAAGCAACATTTATTATCTAGTCCAGATGTAGATACATTTGTAGCTGTGCTCTATATAATACGTAATTACTCTACTTTACTAAGCGATGCTAGCATCGGTCTACAAAAATACTCTAACATATTCATGTGCACCAGCGCCATTAAATTTCTACTGTATACTGCAGCTGCGTACCGTGGACATCTTTTGTTCCTCTTCATCCAAATGTTTGGCGCTTAAAATACTTTTAATGCTCTCGGCCTCCTTGATCCAGAACTCCAACTGAAATGAAAAGTACATGCTACATACGTTATACGGAAACAATCCTGGAACTCACTTGTTGCAGCAGCAGATTTCGTCGCTCGCCCCTTGGCTCGTTGTTCACAAATGGTACCAGAATACCCAAAGCAGAGGTATACGACTCCAAGGCGGCGTCCAGCTTGCGCTCGTACAGATACAGCTCGCCTTGCCGCCCAATTTCGAGGCCTGTCTTCATAGCGGGACTCGAGCTCGATAGAGTAACTGAAAGACATTCAATATTAATATAAGATACTTACAATTTGTAAATATTTTAACCGATATTGAGCAACAATAGATATGTATAATGTAACCATAATATGTATATACTAAAATGAAGTCTACGTATTGATTAAACATTAATGAAAATCATCGACCGTTGTTGCCTGTCAAATACAACATTCAACCCCTAAGCAGAGATAATTAAAAAGTGTAATCACAAAATTATGTTTAATTATTGAATTATAAGCTTTAAAAAAAGATCTTATTATTTCCGCAATAGATGTTCTTCCTATTACTGTTAAACTTGTTTAGTTTGGAAACAAAAAACAATCGAAAGCAAGCCATTCGCCAAAATGAACAAACTTAGAGAGAACTCGTCGAATGAACTATGCAATAGATGCAAATGTGGTTTTCAGGTTAACTGGAACCAGAATAAAGTGAAATGTCATACAAAGCTGTTTATAGCGCGCATCCGGCTCAAGCATTTCCATCATGCGCGACGTGCTTGGCTGTGCTTGATTCGAGGCTTCAGCAGTTGTAGCAGGGGTGCCTTTTTCAGAGCGTACCGATACTGGTGTCTGCTGCCGTTGCGCCAGCAGCTTGTGTTCATCCTCAATGATAACATTTTTAATCTCCTCTGCACGCTTCATGTAGGCTAAAGCCCGATTACGTAGCTCCTGCCGCCGGCTGGCATCCGATTCTTCGGTGATGAGCGGCACAAAATATTGTAATGCGCTGCAGTATAAATAGTAAGCCTCCTTATAACTTCGTTTCTCATCATGCTCCACCGCCTGAGTCACCAGGTCAATGGCTTTTTTCAGTGTCTGCTCCGAGGGAAATGTTTTGAGATCTAAGAAAGGATGTGCAAAGAAATCCGCAAAGGAGATGCGCTGCGCAGGCTCATGAGCTAGAAGACATTGCAACAAATCGTGGCATTCATTGCTGATACGCGCATTTGGTGGCAGCACAATTGGCTCGGCCTTGCGAATGCGCTGTAATAGCTCCTCAATGGTGCGCGAGCTATAGGGCGCTTTTCCGAACAGGCATTCATACAGTATTACCCCGACGCTCCAGAGATCGGCATTGGCATCGTACTGATGGTTTCGCACAATCTCCGGGGCCATGTAGAGCGGCGAGCCTTTTAGCTGCTGATTGATTTCACCTAGTTTCAGGTGTTGCGCAAATCTATAAAACGCAAACAATTAAAGGATCACAGTCGTCATTCCTTCAAATGCATACCCAAAATCCGCAACCTTAAGAGAGACATTATTAGCGCTGCGTGTGAGGAGTAAATTCTGTGGCTTCAGATCAAAATGTGAAACGTCGTTGGCCCGCATATACTGAACCGCAGCAGCTAATTGGCGCAGAAAATATCGACATGTTGATTCTGGAAGCGCTTTCTTGGTGCGTATGAAGGCAGATAAATTGCCAGCATTACAATATTCTAATACAATGTAAATGTTCCTTAAGTAGACGAAGAAGAGATACAATAATGTTAGTTGTTTTCATTATCAAGTATACTCTGTCAAATACGCTTATCATATTTTACTGGAACTCACTTGTCATCCCAGAAAAAGTCCTGAAGCGTCACAATGTACTTGTGCTTCAGATCTCGCAGCAGGCGAATCTCCGTTATTAAATTGTCGCGTGAGCTCTGAGATAAAGTAGACATTTCCACATATTTGATGGCATGATAAGTGCGTTCCTTCTTTGAGAATATACGAGTGAATGTGTTTAGATAATTGATTTCGTAGAATAATTGGATTGAAGGACTCACTTTATGGCGTGCCTTGTAGACAGATGCATAGCTGCCCGCTCCAAGTTTCTCCAATATTTCATAGTCCGTTATTCGCGGCAGTGACATGTTTCAACATTTATAAGGCCATTAATTAATTCATCAACATGAAAAGTTTAATCCTATGTGTATGTTAGGCATTTGCGTTAGATTTCGGAAATACCATAACAATAGATATGACAGTCACAGCAAAGATCTACACTCAGCTGATGCGAACGGCTGTCGAATATTACAGCAATCAACACACTTGATACGAAACAGTTGCGCCACCGTTCCACGGCGTACAGCAAAGCAACGCTGTGCCAGCGAATGGGCAGCACTTTTGTGATTCAGTGTGTTTGTTGTTGATGCGTAGCAAAGCGACTAAATTTGATTTTCTTGCAGGTAAATAAATGGATAGCCTGAATTAAAAACGCGGAAAACAATTATAAGTGTATAATAGTGCATACGACATCAAACACAATTGCTACTGAAGGCTTCAAATTTATGAACTGAGCTCATCAACCAAACAAGTTCAAGCTGGGTTTCAGCTTGGGAATTGACACACCCAAAACAACAAATTAATCAGACACGCCCGTTAGCATCGAAAATGTGATCACAGCTTATATTATTTAATTTTCAGCTATCCGTGTGTAGTGAATACTCGAGCATATTTCATTAGCCTGCAGCGCGTGACGTCACAAAAAAGGTTTCAAAATGAATTACGGCCGTAAAACGCCCTCAACCTACCGATCGAATCCCTCGATGTACTCCCATGCCACGGGCAGGTATGCAATACAAATTTGTTACCAAGATCGATATATATATGAATGACAATGAAATGTGTAACCCTACAGATCCTCTACAAACTTACATTCGAAAATGTCGCGTTCCACGCGAAGCGTACGCATACCCTGGTACCAGAGGCCCCTCCTGAAGAACAATCAATACATAGACATACAGAAAGGTGCGATGCTTATAGGCCTGTTTGCTGTAGTAAGTTTGTGCGATGATTAGCTTTTCCATGATGGTGGATTGACTATTTCTTTGCTCCCGTAGTTTCTCTCACTCTTCACCATTGGCACTACCATCTTTGATATCTATTGTTATGCCATGGCTGCTCCAGGATCCACCCATTATGGCTACTATATCATATCGTACGAATTTGTGTATGTTGGGAACAAGCACGGTATATATATGGCTCCCCATCATTGATTTAATTGCAGGCACTTAATCATATGTTTCGAATGTTTTCCAGTACGCAACATGCTAATTGTATTTGCTTTATTCTCGCTTATTATGGCGCTCATCAACTTTGTCACCAGCGTCTTACTGTGCGTCGCCTTGCGTAAGGTAAGCTAGATATTTAGTTGGGATTGGTTTGGCAAACATTTCACTCTCATTTCATTCATGCCTTAAAGCAATGTATACTTGGAGCACAAAAACGCTTACTGAGCAAAAGGGTAACAAAGCATCCAACATAGAAAGTTATATCTAAATTTTCAATCGGCAATTCGCAGCAGGCTTCCTAAACTATTTTCTTATAATTTTAAATATTCAAATGTTTTGTTTTCATAGGAATACGAAAGAAAGGTGCTGCCCTGGCTGTGGACCTTTGCCATCTTCACCGTTTGGCGTGCTTTGGCTCTCATATTTTTTGCCATTGTTAATGATTTGTATTTTGCCTACAATATCATAATGGTACTGCTTTGGAGCATCTTTTGTTTGGTTTCCATCTACGGCTGGGCCGTTGTATATTCGCTGTTCCTAGAACTAGTTGATCTTACAAAGCTGGAAGATCTGGCGCACTTACGTGTAAGTTACTTGTCGTTAATTGTCGTCGAATATCATAGGAGCTCTTGTTTAACCGTGTCCTTTCAGATGGGCACCATGGCCTCGCTGCACGCATCCACAGCTAACTCTCTGGCTGGCTCGCGTCCTACAACACCCCACAGTACTGTGTCTACAATGCCAGTGGGCTAGACAATGTGTTGCTAATACTCCAAACATAATGATACCGTCCGGCGGAGTGTTACACGAGGCAACCGTTCCACATTCACCAGTTTAGTGCCTTAGATGTGTTTAAACAATGTCTAGTACATATCAAAAACGAATTGCAATTGCAAATTTTTTTACATGAATGCATAGTATTTATATTTAAGTCTCATTCCGTCCATTTACATACATATATGTATATGTAATTGTTTATTTAAACAATCTTGTTGTTTATGAAATCTCTATCGTAATATGTGTTAAGATGTCATTTTTGTATACAAAGCAACCGTAATTTTTAACAATAATGAATGCAAATATGTTGCAAATATAACATTTTTTAAAGCATGTTGGATCTTTTCTGCATTTCTCTGCCAATTTAGCCTATTGCCTGTTTGTTTAAAGAAAAAAATTAAAAGATACATATGTTTCTCTTTAGTTACGTGTGTAATCAAAAATGTTTCCACAACGGGAAATGTTTGGGAAAGTTATACCTAAAATTGAAGCAGAATTGAAACTTGGGCAAAACGACTATGATTTTTTATCATAAAGGTGAAAGATATTTCGAATATTGCTGAAGCTTTTAAATCGGAAAGCAATTTTACAAGTTTGTCCCTTGAATTTAATTAGAAAACAAATTAAAGTGCTGTAGTCGGGTGTACCCGACTAGGGTTTATCCAGAACCTTCTACAAAAACCAGATGCTCAGGCAATACACTTTTTTCTAAAAATTTCAAATAAAAAAATTGTTTATCTTTTATTGGGAGAAAATGACTAAACTAAACTAACACATAACACAGCGCAGCACAAAAAAATTGCAATCCAAAATAAATTATCGAATTCAAAAAGACACGCACTATGGTCACACCGTAAACAGAAATCCCTTTTCCAGCCTAGCAACCAGCTTTTGCTCGTCAAAAGCCAAAATAATGATTATTGTACAGGAAATTGGGGCAATTGCAATGCAGTCGCCCGCAGCTAATACCACATGCAAACATGAGTTCCAACGATCTCTATCAACTAATACTACACACCAACTTGGGTATTTTTTATTTTAAATACCAATTCGTTGTTTCGTTATTCGCCTGAATTTTGATTTCTAAAAAATATGTTAATAAATGATATAAATTAGAGTTTTTGGTAAAAACCCAACCAGGGAACAGAAGGTGTTAGCAGTGCTTGCTGCAACTAACTTTCGCTTGCTTTTCAACGCCGATTCAATGCACACGCATACATATGTATGTATGTACATTTGCAAGTACTGATAGTATAAATACTTATACATGGAACAAATACATACATATGTATAAGCAAAACATGTACATACATATGTACATATGATCGCTTTTGTTTCTCTCACTTCGCAGCGTATTGCTACGCAATTTCGCAAAACTCGCAGTTTAATATATTGCTCGTCGTTGTCAAGTCATGCTAGATACATATGTATGCCTATGCTGCTCTCCCTACATTCAACACCCGTTTATCTCTCGCAGCTGTTGATCGCTGCAACGGTACATATTAATGACTACGCGTCTCGCACCTGTCCAAGTTGAATGCCCCAAAGCAGAATCGGGTAAGAGAATGCACTCAGTGCTATTGCTAACATAGCGCTCAATTTCGTTCCCGACATGTTTATCAACCTTGCCTTAATTTGATTTCTCCCATCGGTCTTCTACGCAGCGTCGCATTTGCTTTGTGCTCGGACAGTAACTGCGCATTTCCATTGGGACAGTAATGTGGTTAGCTTGTATCATGCCTGCCAGACAGATATGAGGTATAAAATGCAACGCTACTTTAACGCTGTTCAGATGTCAGACCCTCTCTTCGATTGCTTTGTCTGTTGTTGTAGTGCGTGGGGCGCGTCGTTCACCTCTGTAAAACACCCCCTCAAGCTGTGGCAACAACAGCAAGGCACGCATACATACACACATGCACACTAGTTTATTTAGTTGTCTTTGTTTCGGGTTTTTGAGTTGTGTTGTTGCTCTCATTTGCTGTTAACTGGTGGCAAGCGAGTTTTTCACCACGGCTGCTTTCTGCGCTGTTGGTGACTAATTTTTGTTATTGCTAAATTTTGACTTTGCTTAATAAAACAATGTTTTGTTTTGTATCGGTGTGATCTTAAAACTGACGAAATCGGGTGCTGCGTTTCCCAACTCCCTCTCACTTCAGGCTTCGGCCTTAGCTGTTGTGCTTATCCATTCACATGTACATACATATGTATGTACATACATAAAATACTTACAGACAACAAGCGCATATGAAACAGGAAATTATTTTCGATTTCTACAGAAAAGCTCCTGCCTGCTGTTGGTACATACATATGTATGCATCTTTGTATGTATATACATATATACTTACACACATAGTACATCCAAAACTATACACACTAACTAAATCTACTTGGCTTATTCTTACATCAATAATAATCGAATGATATATGTACACATGTACTTATTTACTAGCGTTTAATTTTCTACTGAAAATATGATGTTTATTTCTTACTTGCTTCTTGTTCAAACATAAAAGCATACATACATATGCTTTGTCTACTGTCTGAACATCGAATAGTGTATGCGTAAAATTTAAATATATGTACATTCATATCTGTATGTAGACATATAAATATATATGTACATACATGTGAATTAATATATATATATATATGTAAATACATACATATGTATGTATATGTAGGAATACGTATACAAAATATATGTATGTATATAAAAATATTATTTCTGTCGTTTTAATTATATTTAAAATTATCCTTCCGATGCAATTACTCAATTACTGTTAAGCAGTAAACGAATCTTGGTTTTAAGCTACATGAATATACATATGTATGTATGTAAGGTATACGTACATACCAATGCCGAAAGCGAAAAACAAATTGCAGCCATAAAAAATGTTAACCTGTCTAGAGAAATTCACCACTCCTTCGCAACGGGTACAATATTAAATGAGAGCTCGTAATAAAAAAGAGCTACACCAGACACGAATTTTGTCTTATTTCCTGCTAAAAATCTTCGTATATATGAATAAGTATGTATAAACACACATATGTAAGTATTTTATGAAATACGAAGATATTGAATTAAACATCATACATACATATTTAATAAAAGTGCGCAGTTTGCATTGATGACGCAGCAACAAAAACACAATGGCAGTGCCAACAACATGACAATAACAGCAACTGCTCTCAATAACTCTCACCCTTACTCTCTCGCACAGTTTACGTGGGGCTACAACATGGCGTCGTCGGAATTGTGTGGCTGCTAAATTTTAACTTTTAAATAATAATAAACAATAAGTTGAATGTGTATAAATAATTATTAGGCACATTTTACGTTTTCTAAATCATACAACAAAATAATAAAAATAACGTACATAACAACAGTTCAATTATTGAATGCTAGGAATTCGCTCTCTATCAGCCTCTCCCTTTCATGAACTGCATTGGTCTCAGAATATGGTGGATTGACATAAACACATACATACATATGTATGTATGTACATTCACATATGTATGCATATAAATTGAGTGTATAAATGTAAAGGTCTGTTACTTGTTACAATCGTTATACTCTTTAAAATATAATTTAATTTTTTCATCACGTATGTTACGTCGTGGGTGGGATATATCCAATTCAATATTATGTACATGACAGAAAACACATACATACATATGTACATACCTTATCTATTTTAGATCAGATCGATTGCTTTTTGAATACAGTTCTATAACATTTATTTTGTTACACATAATCTATGAATATATCAAAAATACATAGATCGAACTTAAATTTATATATGTACATATATTAAAACGAATTATGAAAATATTGCTATTAACTCTCTAGTAATGTACGTCCTCCACAGTTCTTGAACATTTTTATTATGATAAATAATATAATAAAATTATTAAAAATAAGTATAGCTACAAATTGCTTAATTTTGTCTATTTTGTTTACAGAGCTTTGAAAATAACATAAAAGCATATCAGAAGACAGTTGAAAGTTTCAAGGTAGCTTCATAAAACCGTTTCTCCAAATTTTACAAATATGTATTTATGAGTAAAAAAACGCCCTCTTTATGTACCGTAATATCCAAATAGTAAATATATTTTAAAAATTGTGTGTTGATCATCTATCGAACGCTTGTATGTACATATGTATGTATATCTAAAAATTATTGTTTTGCTCGCAAGAAAGATCTCAATAGTAAGATATGTATACTACATAAATATGCCGTCTCAATTGGATAATAATTTCGAATATTAAGGGTGTTCAATTTGCGTCACCCTAAAAATGATCTTTCTAATTTATATATGTAGCATATGTATTAAATTTAGAAGCAGGTACAATTTTATGTTTTACAGGTTCTAACATTGTCTACATATAATTTAACAAAAAAAAAAAAGCATTTAGCACACATTAAGTAAATGTTGTTCTTCCATAGTTATTTCTCAAAATTTTGGAAGTACTCTCGCATATTTATTGGTCTAAAATATAAATTGTGAACTTTACAGTGACTTTTATTGTGGGTTTCTTCATAAGTGGATTTTTTTTATTTTTGCATAGGTTGTTATTTAACTACTTAAATTTAACATGAAAAAATGTTAATGTGTGTATGTATATTGGTGTTTTGACACCAATATGTGCCACATATGCATACGTATGTACATATACGTACGAACACACAAGCACAGAATATTTCCTTGTGTTTTTCACCACACTAGCCAAATTCTCTCTAGTTCGCACGCACACATTTGCCTTTATTATTTTGCTCCCACTTCCGTCTAAGCATATACATACATATGTATTTATATATGCACATATGTATATATGCGTCTGGTGTCTTAATGTTACACTACTCAACTCGCTGTTAAGTTTAACTGTTAAATATCTTACTAGAACTTTAATCTGTAGTATATTTCTCAAGGTGTGGAGTTTTATTTAAATATAACTATATATATTTTTTTATATACAAATATTCACAAATCATTGATACGCATTTAAAGAAAAGATTAAAATTGACTGTGACAAGTCACTTTTGTGTTAACAGATTGTGTTGTGGTAACAACATTGCACTTTGAGTATAACATACTCAAATTCATTTTTATTCGACTGTTTTGCGTTTTGCTTTGTCGTTTCATTCGTGCGTTGAACCTTGGAGACTTCACATCGAGTTTGGAGGATCAAATCCACGTTTGGTTTTGCTACAACTACAACTGTCATCCACAATACAATACACGCGCTGTGTCTCTGCTGCTTTGTCTGCTGGCTAGCTTTGTGTCTGTGTGTGCGTGCGCGCCGTGTTGATTTTGCATAATTTGTAAATAATCTTAAAATTTTTGTTACAAATAATCGTCGAGCGCAAATTAAATGCGACTGTTAAATCCGCGTAAGCTTCGCTGCTAACCTCGCCGTCGTGTACGTTGTGTGAAGGAATATAAGTTTATTTCAAATAAAAAGAAAGTTAACCATAATTTGTGATATACATACATATATAATTTGTTTTTGCCCCTGTTTGTGCAATTTCTCATGAAAAGCTTATAATTTAGAAGAAATTTTTACAAATTCGTATATGTGAAAAAGGAAAAAAAAATCAACCTTCAATCATACAAATTAAATTCACAACTGTGATTTAAACATAACTGGCGTTTTTATTTAAAATGCTTAGCAATTTGCAATAACTACAAAAAATACAAGAAAGTAAGTGCATTACTTAAGCATTTCTGATGAAAAAAATTGTTTAATTTTCGCCTACGTTGTCGTACCACTCACACGCGCTTATTCACCACAATTAACAGCTAAATTTCAACATGAGCGCAGTACTGAGCTCACCACTAGTCGACCGTATTCATGCCCTCTCACTCTAACGCGCGCACACAAGCGTGTCCGTAGAATGTGAGATTGTGTTTGCGTGTGTCATTATATGCAATGTCATAGAACAGACGTTGCCATGTCGCGTTAAACAAAAATAAATCTCATTTTAAGCGAAGAAAATGAAAGCCAAAGACTGTTAAAATAGTAGTAGAAAAAATACACAACTGAAATGTAAAAACGTACATACCATCGAGTCAATTGAAAACAAAACTGTAACCTTTTTATTTTATTAGCACTAAAATATTTGTACGTATTGTTTTTGTGTTTTTTGACACTGTAAAGTGTAGGAAATTAAAACTTTTCCTACAATAACAACAGTTTTACTTGCCAAAGAAAAAAAAAAATTCGTTCGCTTTTGTCTTTGTCACGAAGGACGTGGCTGAAACAAATAATTTACATCAGTGTGACTGAAGGGCCAAGTACATATTTACGCATACAAAGAAGGTTTTAAAATTTTGGTCGATTAGAATTCCACAGTCCTATAATTTCCATTTACTAACATGTTCATACATAAGCATGAATGTCAATAAATGCAGTTCGTGATTAAATAATTTTGTGCTCTCACTGGATGACTCACCGCACATACATTTATGTACACCCATACATACATACTTGCATTTATGTACATCCATACATACATACTTGCACTTATGTACTTCCATACATACATACTTACATTTATAAACATCTATACATACATACATACTTACATTTATACACATCTATACATACATACATACTTACAGTTATGTACATCCATATACATACACATACACACATACATACAAGCATGCATACATAAGCATGTATACGTATATACAACATACAAACATACGTATATACATACATACATACATGCATATGTATATACTAACGCACTGAGCGAGTCATAGTATAAGTCAGAAGCAACATTTGCTTGGTACGCATTATCTACGTATCTTATCAGCAGAGACAGAGCATCACAGGCAATATTTTTTGTGGGCGCACATTTGTTTTCGATGAGGGCACATTTTTCTTGCGATATTCAAATCCAATTTAGACTAATTTGTGTATGTGTGTGTGTGTGCGTACGCTTGTATTTCAACTATTTGCATTCCTCTCATACGTTCGTGTGGGGGTAGTGATAGGCGGTTTTATCGTTGTAGCTGCAATCGACCGAGAGTTGAGTGTTTACAGTATTTGTTCTTTGGAAACTTATAAGAAAATAACAAAATACCCAGGTAAAGTTTAAAAAAAATAATCTTGAAAGTTTCTGACACTAAATTTCGGAATGGTCGTTGGATTTTGCATTAATATTTTCCCAAACTAACTTTTTGGAGCTGTTCCCAATTGTATATCTGTTCGAGTGCATTAGTTCGATTTACTCAAACAGCAATTGGCACGTGTATTGAGTTTGGTTCTTATCGCTAACTGTACATCATCACAATAACGTTTTATACCCCACTGTACAGTTGCAAATAAACAAATTCTTGCACGTCGCTACTATTATATTGTTTGTGTATTATCTACAGATGTACATACATATGTACATGTACCAATGTGATACATATACAATGTGATATGCTATATAGTAGTCCGACTTCATTTAAAAGCCGTTTAACTGAAAAGTCATAGTTAAGTATGAAATTGGTGATTTATTAAATTGGCACTGGTATTATATTAATTTATTTTTTGATATGCAAATACCTAGCTGGTAGTTCCAAGTCTGGCCTGGTCCACGTTTTGTAGCTTAAAAGTTTAAACTAAAATTTCTACCCATTTCCCATTTTATAAGTGAGTTTGAAGTCTAGTGAAGATGGAGCCAAGATTTGGAATCAACGTTTTCTACATATTTAAGTCATCGTTTATAGAACCTAAGAACAATTTTCCAACCAGGAGTGGTTTTTACATCTCAAATGAGCTTGAACAGGGCCTTGAAAATATGTTTAAGGCAAACCTAAAATCCCGCCTTCGCGGGCATCTGATCACATAAGGCGTTTTCAATTTTTTAAAAACTTTGCGCTATGCGTTGCCAATGAATCAGTCTGTGAATGTTTAATAGCCTCTGTCCACTGGCTTAAGAAATGTCACATTTTCAAATTTCACATATTGGTGTCCCACCGGTTGTCGGTAACATGTGAGTGGGAAAAGTACCGCTTCGTTAAAAAAACAGCTGATCAAGTTGCTTTAATTTGCATAAGCGCCGCAAAGTTTTTCTGCCAAAACTCAAATAATGCGTTCTCGAAGTAGGGGCTCCATTTTGGGGACTCTTTTGGACATTTCGCCATGTTTCAATTAAAAAATTGTGGGATTATTATAATTTTAAATTTCTTATTTAAAGTTGCCGCTTGCCTTCGTTGATATATCAGCTGTTTATGGTTATGATACTTTCACATTTTTCACAACATCGATGGAAATCTCGATTAATCATCCCAAAAAACACGAAATGTGCGGGGCGAAATTACACATTTTTTAAAAATGTGTCTTTTTTGAAAAATGTGTGAAATGTGTTTTCTTATGGGAAAACTTGCAGGCCGCATTTTACACATTTTGGAAAAATGTGACATTTTCAGAAATGTGTAATAAGTGTGTTTAGTGGACAGAGCCTATAACTTGGAAAAATCGTGGTTGAGTGAAATTTTTAATTACCGTTCGATCAGCCTCAAACCCAAACTTTGAGAGATGTTTCATAATTTTTCCGAAAATCTATCGCTCCTTTGAAATTTGCGACAACAATTATGAGTGAAGTTTCAAACTCATTTTCAAGGAGCTGCCTTATGAAAATTCACTTGTGACGTGTTTGAAGTTTTTGATAAAATCCAAACGACCTTAAAGAATTAGTGAATTCAATATTTTGAGGCATCGTTTAATATTTCTATTTCGATCATCGATTTAGGAAATTCCACCCGCAACTGTGGTATATTGGCGGAAAAGGGTTATATGAGATGATTTTATTTATTGTACCGATCGGTAACTTTGAAAGATCATCAAGATCATCCCTCTCTTAACATCCGGGTCAAAGGTTGAACTCTAGTTTGGTACAGTATCAAAATGCCAATTCCAACTTTTATGTCCCAATTTTATGGACTTCTTAGTCACTTTCAATTATTTGTGTTAAATATAACTTGATAGATAAATGTAAACTTTCCAGAGACGGGAATGGTGTGAAAAAGAGATACCTAAAATTCGAAGCAAAAAACTTGACACCTATATGTATTAATCATGGTTCATTGATCTGCATACGAGTGTGTTTAGTCCGACTGATCGAACTTTTATGAACTTCAAACGCGATGACTAATTTTTAGCAGAAATTGCTTTTGTTTACCATTTAAAAGTCCATAAACAACACGTGTCATTTGTTAAAAAGTATACATACATATTCTGTTTGCTATAAATTTATGCAAATTAAATATACAAATTACACATTAAAATTAAAATATGTATGTGTAAGAACGTGAACGCAACATCTACACACATGTCTGTGTGTGTAGTCATGATGACGAAGGCAAAGCGAATAATTAACTGAAAACAAACAACTCGCTCGTTTCGTTTCCGTCAGCTTCTCCCGTTTACATAGCTTTGCTGTTGCTATACCCTGTGCAGTTGAAATATGGTTTTAATAGGGTATAATAAACATTTGCAAACACAAATATGTGTAACAGCCAGAAGAATTTGCGTTATGAAGAGTTTACATATTTTGTATGTGCCCCATCTGTGACTGTATAGTCATTTTATGTATATATATTTCCAGGGTATTTCCTAGTCGCGCACTCTCTATTTGTTATCGCGATACGCTTTGCTTCTTATATGCTGCCGTTTCTCTCTGGCGGCTCTCTTGATTTTAAAAAAAACTTACAAGCACATACAAAGAGCTGATAAGTGCGCGTCACCGTCGACGTCAGCGTCTCGGCGTCAGCTGCTCGGCCTGACTCTGGTCTCCGCCGCCATAGCGACGCGTGGATGGCCACGACCTCATTTTCTGTTGGTTTGTTTTTAGGTCGCGTGCAAATGGTCACCTCGCCCCCACCCTACCGCACTACGCACTGACTGATCGCCCCCACTATTTCTCTGGCGGGAGCTTTTTTACGCTAAGCGCAAATCAACAATACCCCATGATATAGAAGCTCTTAGTTTTTATCTGTATTTATTTTTTTTATTTTTTTTGGTCTGTTTGAGCTATTTTTAGTCGAAATCCGCTCTACTTGATCTTGTATAAATACAGATGTACGCATATAGCTACATATGTTGTTGTGTTTTGGCTTTTCGTTAAGTTTTAATTTGCTAAGTTATGCAATTTTTTTATTTATTTTATGAATATGCCTTTCTATTGGGTCATTTGTGCTTATATTTGTCTATATGTATGTTGTGTTCGTGCATTAATAAGCATTATGACTATATCCAGAGAGTTTTGAGTTGTAGGAAAGTGGTATCGGATTTCGAACTTTTAGTATTATGCCTTAAATGCTTATTGAATCACAAGTTTATTTAATCCCGTTTCTATCTCTCTTGCAGCGCGATCTTTGCAATCATTTCACTTGGGGCTTACTTTTCACGTAAGTAATGTGTATGTTAGTCTCAAAATGTAGATGTTTACCCATGACATTGGTGGAAAATAACCTTAACACTGGACCCATTCCAAAAAATCATACTTTCATATTGTCAATTACATTTTTGCACTAATTAAAATTGAACTAGTTCTTTTATATTTTGAAATTTTTAAAGTTCTAACAGCTTACTAAATTACCCAAATTCGTTCAATATACGTATACTGATACATATATAAATGAAAATGAAACTGTCATTTTCATTAAAACAACTTTTACGGTTGCCCAAATCCCGACCCGACCCATGCACTAGCAGCTTTATTTTTGCGTACCCGTTTTTCAGCGCAGACATAACAGTACTTCTTAGTATATTCACCACATCTGGCTTCTTTGGCTTTGGCAACCGTCAACTCTCCCTTCTACTGTTAGCTAGGAAAGATACAAATCGAAACTTTTCCGTTTTGCCATTTTTTCTTGGTATGCCTTTTGCCTTGATTCTTTGTCGTTTTCGTTTCCCTGACGAATGCCTCGCACTGGTCCTCTTTGTCTCCGTGGTCGCGTCTCTTGTTTGCAGTTCATTGGCTTGCATCCAAGCTATGTACACACTTATGCACACATATGATATGTACAGATGTATGTATGTGAGTGATGTATTTAATGAATATTAATAAAATAAACTATATGCGCTTTGTTGTTAATGACACGCCTCTAACTTCCACAAAATTGACGTCAACATCACAGAGTCAGTCGGCAGCTCTACGCTTTAGCCTTCAGTTGGTGCTGCAAAAGTCAAGTCCCAACGGCAAAGTTCAATAACACAAAATGGAAGTCAAAGAAATATTTTTAGTTAAATTCCGAGGCTTCCGCGTTTCGTTGCTGTCATGTTGTCAGTTTTTTGTTGTTGTTGTATTTCATTATTGTCGGCTAAGCATCTGTGTCACTTGTTTCTTAAACTGTCTCTTCTGACTCAGGTAATTAACCACTTAAAGCTCTGAAAAGCATTAATGGATTTTAACGACCTACACGGGCCGAAAGCAAAAAGGATACTATTGTGATACAAACTTTAATCTACAAAAAAAAAAAAAATAATAATGGTTTTTAAAAACTTTTAAATTAAAATTATGATTGATTAATTAATTTTCACTTTTAAATAAAGGTTTCAAAAAATTGCATTGAGAACTACACTGAAAATATAATAGACAGCTCAAAATAAAAAGCTCTAGAGGAGAATACGCCACCCATCTTTTTATTATTTGATTCTATAATGTAAATCAGATGACTCAAATATGAAAATCTGTCTATATATAAGTCGATTCTTGTAGGATCAAAGTAGGCTTTTTATATTACAATAAGTAAGAGGCTCTAGTCCCGTCTAGGGGAACCCCCGAACCCCCTTCTGCCAACAGCAAGTGCAACTCTCGATACAAGCTAATTTGCTTAAGCATTAATAAAAATAAGTTAACAAAAAAAAAAAGTAGTCCCCTCTATATGACTCCAACTCGTAACAGACCGGAGTACTTGCCACCGCCTAAACCCAACAGCCACACCGACAATACAGTTTGAACGAGAAAAAACGGATTAAAATAGCAGCACAGAAAACAATACAATCGCAATTGTAATGCTGTTCATAGAATTCAGTGAAGACTCGTATGCATGTGCGTGGGTACTGCCTCAACCACGTGGGCAGCGAAAACACATATTCTTTAATAACTTCTGTGTTTTTTAACCTATCTTGATGAAATTTTCAACAGTAGATCTTATTGTACCATAGAATATTTGGTACAATAAGCTATAAAATGCAAGATACTTGATATATATATATATACTGTTATAGAAGCTAAAAGTCAAGTTTGGTGACTCTAGCTCTAAAAACCTAAGAGATTTGCTGAAAACAAAGGATTTCGAATTGAATTTTTAACGATCTTTTGAAAACGGCGCAAGTTATCGATTATCTGAAAGTTTCTAGCTCTTATAGATTCTGAGATCCTTGCTTTCACACATACGGACGGAGAGGCAGACGGACATGGATAGATCGACTCAGCTATTGATGTTGATCAAGAATATATGTATATACTTTATGGGGTCGAAGGTTCTTCCTTCCGCCTGTTACATTTGCAAAATTACATTATGATCCTTTTACCCATTTTTAATGAATTCAGGGTATAAAAATATTCATCTGTATGGAAATTAGTTCCGTTTCACGAATTGACGGCATGAAAATGACGGCAACGCCCCACGATCTTCGTGGTGGTTGGTTGACAACGTGAACCTTGTGCTCGCATCGAACCTTATTCTGACTCACTTGCTGTTGCTTTTGCCTCTCTATTCCAACAGCTACTCTTGTAGTGTTTCTCATATTTCATGTTTCCATGCGATTTCCATAAATCTTCTACGAGTGTGTGGGTAAATGTAAAGTGAGTCGTCGGCTCCGTCACAGCATGGCAACTTGAGAATTTAGAGGTTACACCAGCGAGGGGTTTTTTTCAATACACACATGCACTGACTTTGTAAGTGCACACCTTGCCGTTTATTTTTGCTGTCTGTGTGCAAGTGTGTGTGTAGCATGGATGAAACAGGAGCGAATCAAGACACAAGCTAAGCAGCACATATGAACGCCTTGTCAAGACAAGCATTCGAACGTTATTATTATTACTATTATTTTTTTTTTATTATTTATAGCCTATGAATTCACAACACTCACGTTTACTTGGAAATATGTTTAATGTAAAATAAGTGATGTGTTTAGCTCAAATAAAATATTTACGCTCAGAAAATAAAAAAAAAAAAACAATCTAGTACAGACTCGTCCTCTTAACAAAGGCATACAGCGAAATTGAAGCAGGTTCTTTGCTGCATGATGTTAATTGAAGGATTTTAAGGCGCTTAAGAACGAAAGTGTCTAACAATTTCAATTAAAATATTTATATTTTTAAAATTAGCATTAAGCAAAACTGTGCTGTCCGATGCGCATTAATAAAGTTTTAAGACTATTACATGCCGCCCACCGTAGATAGTTTACAAATTTTAATTATTTCTTTTTTTCCCTGTGTTTGTACATACGGCTACTCGCCATGATGTTGATGCTGCTCTCAGAATCTTGTGGCTCATCTTCGGCTCTTTGTTTTGGGAAGCGCCCAATAAAAACATCAAGGTAAATTTACTTTAGCTGCAACCTCTCAGATCCTCGTCTGTCCTGACAGGCACAGCTCTCCTTCTGGCTCTGAAAATATGAGTAGGTCTAACCATTTTTGGGCAGGCAATAACTGGCATTGCCTTTCTCATTTATTTCCAGAGTATTAAAATTTCATTAAGCTGAGTTTTGTACATCCTACATGCATATAGAGTAGAGATCCACCCACATAAACTGGAAATTGTTTGCTTTGTGTTGTTCAGTCTTTATTTGTGGGCATCATCTTTTAATGCTCTGTTTACACATTTATTCAATTTATTTTGTGAATTGTCCATGAATTTAACATGTTCGCATAAAACTCAATAAAAAGATAAAGCATCAAAATCGTAGTCAGGAGATAGCCAGTAATAAAACTACTCTTACAGAATGATAAACTGATAGATCCAGGACAAAACTAGATTGACTGAAATAATTATACACAAAATCTGGAAGATACTTATCCTTTTGCTTACCAGACGTAGAACAGGGATTTTTTATACCCTTGCAGAGAGTATTATAATTTTGTTCCAAAATGTTTAACGCATAGAAGGAGACATCTTCGAAACCATAAAGTTTATATATTTTCGATCAGCATCAACAGCCGAGTCGATGTAGTCATGTCCGTCTGTCTGTTTCTATGACGATAGTTTCGTCATGAAATTCCGCAGGAATCCCTCTTTCTATTGCACACAGCAGATATGTCCGGCTAGATCGGACCACTATGTCATATAGCTGCATAGGAACGATCGGTCGAAAGGTAGGTTCTTGTATGAAAAACTTTTTGTCTATCAAGATATCTTGTTGTATGGAGATAGATAGATACGGGCAAAGCATTATGAGCATTATGAAAAGGTTTGGTCTGCAAAGGTCTGCCCTTCTTCCGAGATTTAATTGTGATTTAAATTTAAAAATATATATTTTATATTTTATTTATTTTGCCAAGAATGAAATTCTTATTTATGATTTGAAGAATTCCAAGGTACAGGGGATTTTGAGTCTACATATTCGACAAAACCGTTTTTATATGCTGGTTGTAACTTTTTTATGTGTATTTCATCTTAAAGTCGGTGAAAATATTGCGGGGTTTATCCCTCTTGTTAAAGTCGGTGAAAATATTGCGGGGTTTATCCCTCTTGTTTGGTCCTAGATCTGCGAGTTGATCATTCGGTAAGAGCGACAGCTTATGGAATCGCATATTATTTCTTGCGCTTATGTTCTTTTCTGGATCCCATGACTCTACTTTACGTTAATTTGTATTGCCCCTTCCAGCAATTTAAATTGCCACTCAAACTTAGCTAGCAAGCATTATGACTGATTATTTTTGTGTTCAATAGTGGGTACCCCTCATATTTCGTTTGAGGTCTCATTCACCAATTGTAGCAGGAAGAGCGTTGCATTCTTAAGCGCGACTTTTAAATCTCACAAGCAAGGCTCAGATGGCCGCCATGTTGCTTACTCGCTCTCTCTCTGCGCCTTGTTGAGCTTTTAAATAATTTTTTTTTAAATTCAATGTCTGCTGGAGGTGATGTTGCTCCTCTGTTCATTTCATCAGCTTCTTTCTTGGAGTCGACGCTTCTGTATGTTATGGCTGTGGCTTAACTCGCTCATTAATATGGAAATATGACTCAAACGCAGGCCTCATGCGTATGCGTGTGTATTTTTGAGATTTCGTCTGTGTAGGTGCGAGTGTGTGTTAGTATGGCCAGTCTGCCGTTGTTCTTTACCTTTTACACCCCGTTTTCTTTCCTGTTGTAAATTTCGTGATTTAAATGCAGGTCAAAGGCACATTAACCTTTACTTTGTTAGTCTTGTGCGCTCATTACCGTTTTGATAGTGCAGTGGAATCTTTTTAAATTGGCCATTGCAGCGTTGTTAAGTATTTACTTTGCTATGTGAAAAAAGGCAGCTTGAATGTATTGTA
Source organism: Drosophila littoralis (assembly GCA_018903485.1). Classification (NCBI taxonomy): domain Eukaryota; kingdom Metazoa; phylum Arthropoda; class Insecta; order Diptera; family Drosophilidae; genus Drosophila; species Drosophila littoralis. The sequence goes on along the minus strand of JAEIGF010000013.1, from coordinate 1,246,872 downwards.
TGGACAGATGTTAAATTTGGGATCATTTGGCTTGAATTTCATTTTTAAATATCTACATAATCAAAGATTGTATACATGTTTACTGACCTTGGAGAGTCCACCCCACAGACGATTGCAACGTTGAACTTTCATGGTATTGAAAATGCGATTTACCGATTGTGAAAAATCCTCTGCATGGTGCAAAAAGGGGTACAAGGTTGTACTGAAAAATTAAAATTTTATACGCCTGGAAGGTGGGAATTAAAATGATGTTCAAAATTCGATAACTTCATCTCGTCTGGGGTATGGTTTTACATATATGTACGTAAATGCAATGCACAATATGCATATGCACAGATTACTACTGTGCAGGGGTTTATCAAGTCGAATACTCCCGACTCTAGCACTAACTTGTTGCTATCGCAGCGCAGCACACGTTTATGTTGTTGTTCGTTTCGCACATTGTACTTGGCAATGTTATGTATTTGTTATGCAATTTTCACAAATGCGCATTTGGCATACACTCGCTCTCACATACATGTACATTTGTACATGGGTTGCTAAGCAACTCTGGTGTGTTATATTTTAATTTTCATGTGGGCAACCGTGACGTCACATCAAAGCAAGCGACAGATGTCGTCAACACTTAATGTGTTTTTACATTCAAGAGGCCGATATAATAAATTAAATTACAATTATAATTATATTTATTTTAAATCGATTAAAGTCTGAATAAAATAAAAATTAACCTTCGATAACAAGATACAATTTAAGCATTCTTCCCCAAATACCGTCTGCATTATGCATATGTATATGCTTCAATACCAATTTATATAAGTTTGCACATGCGGTAAGGACATATCAAAACAAAAAACTATCGCTAAGTAAATATACAATTGTAATGTTTGTTCAAGTGTAAGTATATTAAATGCATAACAGGGAACAGCAGCAAAGCTTCTTGCAATCAGAAATCCATTTTAATTTTATTTTGCTGTCCATTTAGCAGGCAGTATGTACTGCTGCGTATTGTGTCTAACCGATAGACATACATATGTACATATGTATGTATGTATGCGCGCGCAAAGAGAGAGAGAGAGAGAGAGAGAGAGAGCGAGAGAAAAAGAAACGTATCGTTGACAGACAGCTGTTTTGGTTTTCAATTAACCGCAACAGCAGGAAATCAACTACACACATATGTACATATATACATTAGAGGTTATACATATGTACGTAAGAAATCAAAAGAACTCGCATGCCACTTATTGTATTTTTAAATGTGGCCAGTGTCTATGCACTTAAACGTTGGTAGATATACTTATTCTTAAAAATAGATTTACATTAACACCAATATGTTTCAATATTGGAAAAGCTAGAGCATCAGAATACGCTATTTCCGAGGTCGTATAGGTTATGAAATGTAGAAATTAAGAACGGTTTTGCACTTTTTAAAAAAATTTTAGGGGACAAATTAAAAAATTAAAAAAATATATAATAATTTATTTGATCGCTTGCAAACAGAGACGTTGAAAATAACCCAAACAAAAAAAACATATCTATATACATACAGGTGTGAAGCACATACACATACATATGGACGTATATACATACATAAGTGCACTTCGCGAAACAACAGAGGCCACTTTTAACACTGACTTCAGCGCTTTGCTCTTATTTGACAGAATATTGTGCGTGAGCGCTAGCTCGTACTTATGGAAATACGTACTTAACTTTGTGTGCGCGCGTGTGTGTAGGTTTATGGTCTGCTACATATATCAAAACTTTTTTAGTTTTTAATCTAATTATTATTATTTAATTTTTAATATATTATATATATTATTGCGAACGATTTATTTATTATCATATCAAGCGTATTTGTTATTACCAAACACAACTGGTAAAAGTAGTGCCACTCTTAAATGTTTTGAAACATATGTTTAAATAAGTTAAGACTTGAGGAAGTTTAATTTGTTAGATACTTGTTACCGATTTTATTACATTATTGTTATTATTTACACTTGTTTAGCTGCAGCCAGGTTATTAGCTGTTAAGTAGCTCTTGCGATTGGCTGAATATGAATATGTAAAATGTAGTTATGTGCAAGAATATATCGATAACTTGAAATTTCGATACACAGTCGATAAATTACTTTGCAGCAGGCCCGATCTGTTTGTTTAGTAAAATTATAAAATAAAACTTGTTTAATTTCTTGTCTATCTATCGAGTTGTATCTTTTGTCTCCTTCTGTCTCGCTGTGCCTCTCTTTCTGTCTCACTCTCGCCCGCTGAAGTGCATGTCTTTGTGACTGATAAAACTGGTTTGATCTTAACTTATTTCTCTGCTTTTTTGTGGCATGCATGTGTACTTGTATGAACTTATTTATGAATGTGTGTGCTTAGCTCTTGACAGCCTTGAAGAGAAACTAAAAAACCAGATGTAATTTTGTTTGTTTATGGCACAACTCAATCGTAACTTTTGTGCTCTTTACTCGCTCCAAAATGCTCCAAAATAAGTTATAGATAGATCTGTGACTTCACATGTTATTCATTTTACCCAAAAGCCAAAAAATCTATAAATACTAGTGCTGAGCTGCATTTTGCACGCGTTTTTAGTATTTTTTAGTGTATTTTCTCCACGCTGCTTAGTAACATTTCCATTGCATTTGTTTTGCAGGTTTACGATTGGATTAAAAACTCTGTTAGCTCCGCGTATGTCACGAAGCAAGCGAATTATTTCGACGGAAGTTAGTTAAGCAAACAGTAATACGAACTGATTATACATAACAATAATAAACAGGCGAAAAGAGAGGAGTCGAAGTTGCTGACGCCGCAGCTGCAACTTGAAATAACCGCAACATATTTCGCTGGGCGAAAGTCAGCAACAAAAAAGAGAGTAGACGATACAATTGTCGATCCATCGTTGTCCAATCAACTTTTTAATTCACGCACACACACCCTTCATAAAGTTGGTCCAGCCAGCATGGAACGCGAATCGAATCCAATGCAACCCATGTGCCGCTCTGGATGCGGTTTCTATGGAAATCCAGCCACGGATGGTCTGTGTTCGGTTTGTTACAAGGTAAGTATATTAACCACCTCACATTTAATATAAACAACGAATCAAGATTAAAATTTCGTTCCCTCTACAGGACTCGCTTAGAAAAAAGCAACAGCCACCTGTGAGCAGCACACCTGCCTCAGTTCCAAGCCCACAACCTAGCCCTACATTCAGTCCGGCCATTGCAACAACCAACACTGCACAGCCCACGGTACAGAGCTTACAGCAGTCACACAGTGATGTAAAAGAGGTGAGTGTAAGGTTTGCTTAAGCCATCGATGTGGACTTTCTTGTTCCAACTCTTTTAGTAGGCCGAGCATTTGTGGATGCCTCTGATATCTTTGTATTTTTCATCAGTCAGTCACAAATTTTTTTTTGTTTTTCGGATATAAATTTAGTCTTCTTATAAGTGAAATAGTCTAAACAACTTGTATGTGTAAAATATAGAAAAAGTTAATTGTAACAGTGCATCGTGTGTGTTGGCTGTGCTGACCACGTGCCGCTGCAGACTACGGCGGAGTTGACAAGGTAATCCAAACAGAGATCCATGTCTCTCACATTGCTGTTCCTTAGGAACACCGCCATCTAAATATTTTGACAAACAGGGCTAATTGGCCTTTAGTGGTGGTGCTCCCAGAAGTGAATTAAAAATTGAATAACTAGCAAGTATTATATTTAAAATGTCAGTTGAATACTTTATTCATTTGCTTAGACTTTGTCCATGGCGAATCTTTTAGTGGAAATGTCCATATTTCCATTTTAATATCCATTTTAAATTCCCTTTATACTCCCATATTTCCTCTTGAAAATAATAATGGATGTGTGCATTATTGTTTTTAACAAGCTAGGTTTTTATATAATTCCTTATTGTTTTTCAATTATTAAGCTAGTTTTCAACTTTATCAGATCGTTATGATTGATGCCTAATATATGTACGTACAAGCCAAACAAAAGAATATATGCATGCAAAGGTAACGTCATATCTACAAAAGTTCTTTTTTAATTAGTTTATCGACAAGCAGAGACGCGTTTGGTACGGATATAAAGAACCTACATATTATATTTGGAGTTAAGTTTGAAAGTCTACTAGTCGTTTGGGCTCTGATAGATGATTGGTAGACTGGGGACAGCTAATAGTTTGCATTGGTTGAATTTTTATATTTTAAATTAAGTTTTGTTAAAGTAGTGAGCAAGAGGATTCCGGAACGGGCAAAAGGACTGGGTATCTACTACTACTATAATAAATGTACACCAAATATTTACCTCTGTGATGGAAATGAATACTAAGAGTTTGTGATAAAGTTGAATACGTATAGAAGTGCCTTGAACTTAAAATCAGGGGAATGGGAATAATGTGAAAGTTGTCAGTCATATTCGAAACAGAATTTAGTGAAACAACATTTGGCTATCTTTCAAAATTTTCCAGGAAAATACCAAATTCGAAGGAATGCTCAATATAAGTGGTTCCCTCAAGCCATCAGGGCGTAATGGTGCAACTACTTCAACAGCTGTTAGAATGGAGGGCAGCTCATGCTCCATGCCGTCGACAGCGCAACGTCGGCGTAAGAAGCATTCCCGAATAGCGCGTGTCTCGGCTGGAGCATTGGCCCCTGCTATCAATTTGCCTTTACCAGTGAGACCAGGCAGCACACTTTCGGCAAAGGGTACATGTTGCTGTTTTTATCTCTTAGGCGTTGCGCAGTCGCACTAATCTTGTTTCCCTACTTGCTTCCTTCCCCTCCTGCGTGTCAATATGCCTTCTTAGCAGACGGAGGATTCCGCAAAGGAGACAAGGGCATCGCCTCTAGCTCTGGTGTCAAGTCGGCTCGTATTCTGCCGTCTTCAAACTTAGCAGAGAGTCAAGATAAAAAGAGTTCACTGGCACGTAAAAGCGCCGGTGCAACTGTGACTTCGAACTCAAAGGGTGGTAGAGCCGAGGCTAGCGGTTCCCGTAAGGTTAAGTTTTCGGCTAACGTACACACGTTTCCGTCCAACACCAGTAACAAAAAGGCGCGCATCGGAGAGCTGCAGCTTAAAAAGCGAATCAAGAAGCTTAAGCGTAACCATCCGCGATCGGCGGTCGGCGACAAGAGTGTCGCCAACAAGATTAATTCGTCCATTACACAGCAGCCCAACACTGTTCTTAGCAGGGACGTTCAGCATTACGGCACAATCATAGACGTGGAACCCGTTGCATCAGCACGCGGGCGCAAGTCAACTTGCGAAGCTCCTAAAGCGCCAGTTGCTGGCACGTTGCGCAAGCCCAAGCAGCTGCTCAACAAGAAGGTTAAAAAACCGCGCATCAAGGCTGGAGCAAGCAATCGTCAACCGATAGTAGTAAACAGTAGACCGGCTCCTCGTTTGGCCTACTCTGTACAGCCTAACGTAAAACGCGATACGTCCCTGCCTATAAGCAGAGGCAAAAATAAGCCAGTGCCCGGGCGCGTAATATAGCTGCGCACTATACGCCGACATCCTATTTGCGTGAGTGCGCCATGGAACAGTCTAACGGCGATAAATCCGAGAAGCCGAGACAGATGTCCGAACAAAAACTGGAGCATAAGTGTGAGCCGCAGCCAGAACAACAGCCGCAACAGCAGCCACAACAGTCGCAGCAGCAACACAGCAAGCGCCGCATAAACGACTCGAGCCTAATCGACGAATGTCCAATTAGTAGCGATCTAGTCCAGCATAGAAAACCTTTGGAAGCAGCAGACTCCTCAGTTGATGCAGTTGCTAAGAAGCGGGTAAACACGCAGAATCAACCACACACAATGCTAACGCTTAGTTAGGAATTTCCTTGTTTTATGGGATGGTTTCGGAACCAACTTCACTTTCCAAAATAAAGTGTAAAAAATAATTATGGAATACATTTAAATTGCAGTTGGAACAGATTGTAGACATTTTGTTGTTGTTTTTGTGTTGATTGGCATTTGACTCACATATCTCAATATTTCTATTCTCTTGCGATTGTCTAGAAAATCACTGAGGAACCCGCAGTCGCTGCCAAATCGAATAGCGAAGCCATAATATCGGCGTCTGGTCCAAATACTTCCACACAAACAGCTGCCTCCGCCTGTGAGCAGGATGACAAGGACAAGGAAGATGACAAGGACGCCAAGAAAATGAAGAACCGATGTGGCGAATGCCGCAAGAAGGTTGGCCTGACTGGTAAGATATGATATAAACGTTTTGTCGATTTTAACAGCCGTTTAAACATGTGTTTATTTCAGGATTCCAGTGTCGCTGTGGCGGCTTATACTGTGCCGTGCATCGTTATTCCGATAAACACAACTGCACATTCGACTACAGAGAGCATGGCGCCCAGGAGATTCGACGCAATAATCCGGTTGTAGTTGGCGAGAAAATTCAAAAGATTTGAATTGCGAGAGATTGTGCCAGTAACAGTAGCCGTAGAATAATAACAACTACATATTATGATAGTATATATACACACGCTACGCACCAACAAATCAATATAAACAACAACAAAAAAAAAAACTCCCAAACATAAAAAAACACAGCAACACGTATATATACACACATACATACACACATGCATACACAGAAGCAATAACGCAATCACACGCACACATAAACACTAATAAACACTAATAAACACACACACACAACACACACACACAACACACACACACAACACACACACACAACACACACACACAACACACACACACAACACACAACACACAACACACAACACACAACACACAACACACAACACACACACACAACACACAACACACACACACACACACAACACACACATACATACAACACACACATACCTACAACACACACATACATACAACACACACAACACACACAACACACACAACACACACAACACACACAACACACACACAACACACACACAACACACACACCACACACACACCACACACACCACACACACCACACACACCACACACACCACACACACCACACACACACACATACACACATACACACATACACATACTTATATATTTATATACGCATAAATGTATATAAATATATATGTATATATAAATACTATAAATAATTGTAATTGTAATTTAATTATAATGCTAACAATAACAAGAAACAATAGTACAGAAACATTAACCAAATACCACGCAAACAACACCTACAACGGCAACTGCAACAATAGCTGCTCGGAATAACATCTATAAATTCATCGCAGTTGCAGAAACAACGAAAGTAGGAGCAGCAGCAGCGCAGCATCAACAGGAACAGCAGCAATAACAGCAACAGCAACAACAACGACTGTCACGACACCTACAGCATCGTTCTAACTTGATCCAGGCGCGTATGAGCGCATTAGCAAGTACAGCAAGGACCAATCGCCGCCCATTGCTGTGACCTACGACCTGTAACTTGTAACCTGTAACTCAACGATTGGTAGACCATCTAGATGTTATTCCAAATGCTAGTTTCATATTTTTTTTGTATTCGATGCTTCGTCAACAACACAACGCATACTATTTTCAACAACAACAAGAAAACACGCATGTGCAAATTGTTACCAATTACACAAAAGAAGATAAATTTTTTGTAAACAACGTGTGTAATTTGTGTTTGTTATGTGTTGCATATATGAAAAGGAAACTAAAAAAGGCAAAATACAAAAGCAAGCAAACAAAAACCACTAAACCTAAATTGAAACCCAACAGTAACAGCAGCAACAACAAACCGCTTAGAAAACTATTTCATAATTTTTAATTATTGATTGATTAATTATGTATGTATATGTATTAAAACTAAAAACCAAACAAAAACACAAACAAAACATGAAACGCAAAAAGGCAAAACAAAAAAAAATGTATAAAAATTCCTTTGGACAAATATTGAAAAAGCAAAAAAAAAACTGAAATATATATATATATATATATATATATATATATATATATATATATATTTTGAGATATATATAGTGAGGACGCAAAGGAGTGATGTAGATGGAGAGAGCAGCGTATTAATACTAAACATATAAAATTCATTATATTAACTATCTAAACAAAGAAGGCGGATGCAGTGCAAGTTGCGCGTTTTTCATTTTATATTTTTATTTTGGTCCCAAAACTAAAATCGAAATATTTTATATATACTTTTCAATCGATTTGATTATTGATGAACACACATATGTAGATGTAAATAATGTCATATCCGAACATACAAGATTATTTTGGGTATATGCACATTTTAAACATAATAACGTTGCTAAACATAAAAGCCTGCAAACGTTATAATATATATGGTTTGTCGCTAGGTTCTTATTGCTTTAAGCGTTATTTAGTTTTTCTTCGTTTATGTTAAAAAGAAATTAACGGCATACATAAAAGTTATTTTCATTTTGCTTTCTTCCTTTTAGTAATTAAAGATTTATTAAATCCAATTACAATAATACATATGTAGATATAAATTTTGTTGTTAGCATTAGCCACTATTCAAGCAAAATGCAAAACAAAAGAAAAAAATCAAATAAAAACAAACGAGGTAAATGCAATAAATTTTAATTTATAACTTGAAAAAGCCAATTAACGCAGAAACATTTTAGAACAGCTAATTGAGGAAATAAGCAAAAACGACTATCAGAAATAGGCGACTTGAGAAAGCATCAACCAATACCTCAGGACAGAGGGTATACAAGCCCGGGGCAAGGTGAATGCTTTTATATGCTTGCAAGACTAGATGGCTGGATCAATGCGTCTAACATATTGGTTTCTAGATCTTGTTTTTGGGGAAGTCAAGTAGTCAATCTCCTAAGCTCTGATTTAAACGATATGTTTTGGGCGCCTTCTAGTGGATAGATAACTTTAGCGGACCGGGTAAAGACAAACAACTTGAACTTGAATAGAAAGCACAACCATATACAATAAATAAAGTTTCAATAGAAAAGTCAAAATATAAAACTGTACAAAACCAGCAACTTAATCATAACTTTAACTAAGCAAAAAGCTATTGTAAATTTGAAAGAGAAACTAGGAACTGCTATTAAAACAAAATAAAATATAGACAACCAACAAGAACAGCAAAATTGTCATTTTAATTTAATCCAAGTTTATTAGTTGTTTTAATTTAACTATGTCTGAAACTTTAAAAAACAATATACATGCTACACGAACGTATATCATAATTCAATAATCACTTTAAAATTAATTAGTAAAATTGTATGCATTAAAAAGTAAACTTATTCAAATATACACACACACAAAAAAAAATCTAAATACCAGAATAATGCTGGGATCCCGCATCTAAAAGAATCTGGGTCTGTATAGATCAGTAAAAGCTATTGGGGCTGTTAGGGGTCCAGGTTTCTGGCCAACTTACAAACACGAGGGCGTAAAGAAAACCTAAATTTTAACGAGTTCGAAATTTTTTTTTTTTTAATAGATATAGTTTATAAAATTATATTTTGAAACGCTTTAGTGTGTTTTAGTTCAAATTGTGTTTATGTTAATAAAAAAGTGAAAAGGCAAATAATTACTAACCAAACTTATTATGTAAATACATATATGCATACATACTTTTATCGTATTGTAAGCGCCATTAATTTTAATTTAAAATTTTTATTCTATTTGCTGTTCTTTTATTTTTAATTAGAGTTTTGTCGCTTTTGCTGGACGCACTTCTTAGTCACTCTTGTGCTTATAAACTTAAGGACACTTTAAAATACATATATATATATATATGTATTTTGCGAATACATTTATTTAATCACCTCTACCATGATCGTTATTTGTTCATATTTTGCAAATGTTAGCGAAATTGGACTATTGATTTTGGGCTTAAAACTTTTGTTGGCTGATTCATGAAAAATTTAAAGTTGTAAAAACGTATTAAAGAGTACATATATGGATAATGATACCAAGCACGAAAATTTATTATAAAATATATGAATTTATATTATCTATATAATATAAATCTATAATATACTAATGTATAATTGTAATTAAAAACGTAAAATTACTGCAACAAATGAAAACACGTGAACATATATTTAATGACTAAATGGTAAAGCTAGTTTGAATCTAAATAGAAATACATAGTACATATGGAAATAGAGATATGGAAACGCATATAAGAGCAAGAACTATTTTAATTAACATAAACAAAGCATAACAAATACAATAACAATATGACACTTTAAGAGTGCAGAGAAATAAAACAAAAATTTATAATGAAGAAAAGAAAACACCTCAAGAAACACAAAGTAAGGAATAATTTCAAATTTATACACACCTAAATATTTTAAAAATGTTGAATAAAAGGCGATTCTATAATTTTGAAAAACATCTGTTACTTTTTTATTTATTTTTATTTCAATTTGCCCAATCAATGTACTCCCCGCCCAGGTGCTAAATAAACTAGACTAGACTGCAGGGAATTTCTTATGGCCGATTGACAATTGGCATTGGGGTAAGATTTCTTTAACAATTTGCATATTAAGGCAATAGCATTATATTAATTAACCTAAATAAAGTCACAGAAAGTGTTCAATAAGTCAACAGGTTAGCAGTGAATCAAGTTTCCTCAATTTTTATTATAAATTAGTTTGCATACAATATTTATGAAAAACAACAACACCAAACTATTCAAGAAGTAAACTTTAATAGCTTACACATTTCAAAGAAATATATATTTTAAATAAATTTAATATCAACATTATAAGCTTTACCAGCGGAAGAAAATAAGTATTTGAAAGGCTAACATTGGCGTGGGAATTATCAAAAATAACTGAGGGATATATATAAAAATGCTAAGCTTTAAGGTAAATCTAAAATGAAATATCTATACAAAATATATAAAAAGAAAAAAATGAATAATTTATAATATAGAGAACACAACGGAACGGAAGCAGCATTGACATGCAGATAAGATACATACGTCTTAAGTATAAATGTATAAATATATATATATATATATATATATATATATATATATATATATATATAGTATATATAGACTATATGAATATCTGATAAATGAGAAATTGCAAAAACTGATATAATTATACATAAGTAACATAAAGTAAAACAAAATATAAAGAGAAATAAATTAAACTAATAAAGAGAATTATTCTGAGAAATCCAAACTACTGAAAAATATTTGAAATTTTACAAAAAAAATAGAGGATGCCCGCGACTTCTACTACACAAAGTACCGCATTTTAGTGACCAACCTCATCTAGAAGACGGCCTGATATGGCTGGTGTACCTTGCATAACTTGAATCATTTAAATTGAAGTTTACATACATATGGCTCTTTATTAAGATTTAGTTGGATTGTAGTACAAACGAAGATACCGCTTAAATATTGGCAGCCCACGAACCTTATTTTAAGAGGCCGTTTTTACAAATACAGAAGTCAAAAGCCGGCCTCAAAATCTGCCAAGTTGCCAATTGCAGTCTGACGCATATCCTCTAAACCTTTTCTTGCTACACAATGATGTGTCATTAAAACTTTGTCTTAAAATATGTGGCGACGTTTTTCTCATCTGTTCGATATTTTTCAGAAGAGGATGAGGTCAATGCTTATTTTGAGAAGGACGTCACATGCTTCCGGCCAAGTATTTTGCCACTATTTTTTCAGTTGACTTACATGATGTTCAAGCCTACGATGTCTGTTATATCCCACACAAGAACCCTATATTAAAATACATGCTCCAATTTATTTGAGAGGTGTCTAACACGTGGCTTTTCTGTGGGTTTTTATACCATTTTTATACTGATTGAAAATGGGTTAAAAGGGTGTAATGGTTTTATGCAAATTTATGTAACAGGCAGAAGGCGTGGTGAGTTAAAGCAAAGATTTTGTTATTTCAAACGTGGTACAAGCTATTGTATTGGGCATAAGAGACCAAAAGATATATGCATAGCGTAATCCACGTCGTTAATAGTGGATAAGTCAAAAATGCTCGAAGACTTAATCAAGAAATTTGTAACAATATAGCTTGCCTCGATCAACAAGAGCTCTTCATAATTGCACAACATATGCGAACCGCAGTTAATGAACGGATTTGAAAATACCCATGTAGATGTACTATGTACATGTAGGGCTGTAAAAATCCCTTGCCTCGGCGATTGCATATGCGCAGTTGTCTTTCGGTGAAGCGCGAGAATTGTGATCCATAAACAAGTTACCAGCGTCGGAGACCTCCGCACACACGATCAGTTGCCTATGCGCAGTCAAAGTGATTGCACGCGCAGCAGCATTCAACGACGCCCAAAACAACCTCAATTTAGTGCAGACTCCAAGATATTCAAGCATCAGTGAGATATAAAAACTAAGTCAATCTTTTAAATACAAAGCGCAGAGACAATAGCCAACTGTGACCTCGATTAATACCAGAGAAATGTCAAGAATACAAACTGGTGAGTATCATCGGAGCATGATCCGCTATTGATAGAGAGTGAAGAGGAGGACAGCGCGATTGTGATGATGGGATTGCAGTCATTAAAAAGCGGCGCCTCATTATCTCTCTCTCGTTATCATTATATATTAGAGAGTAAATAAATTTTTCCATTAAACTATAAAATCGCCGGGACGATCATCAACGCTGGTGCTGCACAGTTCTCGGTAGCATTCCGCCCAATCTGCTGGGCCGTACACTTACCCATGAGCACGTGGCTCTGGACTTTGAGCACTTTTATAAGCCACCGCCGGCGGATTTTGAGAATGAATTACAGCAAAAGATTAGCATGGCAACGCTGGGCTACGTTCGTTTGTACCCGTATTCAAGCAGGGAGAACGTGCGCTTTTTCGACGAGGAGGCTCTGGAAGCATCTAGAAAGGATGTTCTTCTCTATAAGAAGCATGGGGGCGGCGCCATCGTGGAGAACAGCAGCTATGGACTGAAGCGCAATCTGGAATTTATTGTGGATTTGGCCAAGACAACGGGTGTGCATTTCATTGCTGGCACCGGTCATTATATACACGCTACTCAGGATACCACGCACACAAATCTTACAGTCGAGCAGATGACTGATCTCTACACTAGGGATATTCTTACTGGCATCGATGTGAAAGGTCGCACTGTGAAATGTGGTTTCATTGGCGAGGTGGCTAGCGTGTATCCTGTACAAGGTGAGCAGAAGATCGTCGAACTGCAAATTGATCATACCTTTTAACTTTACAGAGTTCGAAAGACATGCCCTTCTTGCCGCTGGCGAGATCCAGGAGGTTTTGGGGTGTGGCGTGTCACTGCATCCCCATCGTGTATCCAAGGCACCGTTTGAAATCATGCGCCTCTATCTTGAGGCCGGAGGGCATGCTAACAAATGTGTCATGTCCCATTTGGATCGTAAGCAGTTGTTTTTGCATCATCGACTTCTTCTAACGGCCCTTCCCTTTTAGGCACAATTTTCGACATGGACGAGCTACTAGAGTTTGCCAAGCTGGGCTGCTACCTGCAATACGATCTCTTTGGAACAGAGTGCTCCTACTATCAGCTTAATTCAACAGTGGACATGATTTCAGATGGCCAGCGCATTGAAAATCTCATCAAGTTAATCAATGAAGGACTCGTTGACAGGCTTCTGATGTCGCACGACATACACACAAAGCATCGCCTAGTATACCACAATGTTGTTGTGATTATAAACACATGATCTCGATCTATTTTTTTTTTTAATTTAGACTTCCTATGGTGGACACGGCTACCATCACATTCATATGAATATTCTACCACGCATGTTTCAGCGCGGTGTAACCCTCGAGCAGGTGGAACAAATGACTGTCACCAATCCAGCAAACTGGCTGAGCTTCAATGCTTAGAAAGATTTTAAGTGAACTTTGCACCACCGTTTGCAGATAAGAGTCTGTTTTGTTTCCAAATTTTATTTTGACCATTTCTTTGCATCTCTGTTTAGTGGGTTGTTTTGTTCATGTTATGATAAGATAAGCTAAGTTGTTTTTGAGAATCCAAAATAAATAATATTGGGAGTGTTAAATATGTTTATTTTTACTGTGCTTATCTGTCATATTAAGGCTAAAACATTTCAGCAGTAATTTTCGATAGCAAGTAAGACAGTAACCAGGTTAAGGTTTAAGGGCAGTTCAAAAAGTCTTGTGATTTTTATGAACAAAAGAATAGAAAAGAAGGCGGTAAATAATAAATTAGAATTGAGATATAGGACAATGATTGTGACTGATAACACTTACATGCAAATGATGCGAAGAACCCAAATTTTTTGGGTCCCATCAAGATCTGGACTTTATCCTTAAATTTAGATCAATACTCAGGAAAGAGTTCTAATCCCTTATAGAGTGACAAGAAGTTTACTTTATGTTATTTAAGGACGCCAATTTCGTCATCTGATTGAAATTACTACTATATTTATGATCCTCCCATTGGCCATGAAAATAGTTTTGTTCTTAAATATGCGTAAAACTAGCACGCAAATTCTAATCGATCACCCATAGGCTCGCAATATTACCCACCAAAACTGTTTTGGCGGAGAAAACGACAGAGCCGCTATTGATTGTGCTAAAATAGCAAATTCAATAATCGTTGTTATTCATTAATGGTTACAAAACGGGGCTTATCAGCGGTCGCCAAGCGAGATCTCATAAAATGCCTGGTCTATCGACACAAAAGGTGCCGTTTTATGATCATATATATATATATATTTTGCTCCTATTGAGGGTATAATAAGTTGTTCATGAATCGTGCTTCATACTGCAGGAGACATATCAGGACACACACGCTTGATCATTAAGACTGCTCGTAAATCTATATAATTCCAGGACTATAGCTGCCTTGATGATGTTGATTTTGATTTGATCCGTAGTTATCATGAAGAAGTACATATGCTAGATTTGCCATTATCAGCCTTCTCTCTCATATAAATAACAAGCAACCATCGGTCAAATTCAGAATTATATATAGAATGTGTTCTTTCTTAAATATATATTTGTAACTTACTTAACATACATATAAGCGAAATTATCATATACATATGTACTGCTATTTGAGTTTTCGGTTCAAAACAGAGTTCTTAAACAAACATTTAAGTAAAATCTTATCTACAGCGGACTAATCAATAATATTTCATTTAATTCGCTATATTCCTGCAAGTGTATTTGGTGTTCGGTATTCTAAAGATGTCTGTTCTTTTGTGTTCCAGTTGATTTGCTTTTATAAATGTATATAAAGTCTTCTCATTCCGTGCAGTTGTTCGCGGCTGCTCGTAGTCACTAGTGGCACCACTTAAATTAATAAGCCGGAACCGGGATAACTAAAGCGGAATATCGCCAACATGTCACAGCCGGTGAAAGGGGAAACGCAGAATAGCAAGAATGGCCTAGCAGCTAATAAAGCGAATGGCGCCGTGGAGAGCAGTAAGTCGGAAATAGTGGCTCCACCAAGCACAACGCGACATGTCTCGTGCGGGGGTGAGGAAATCGTTGATCCCTTCTGTGATCCCAAAATTCCGCGGCGCATTTCTTTCCATGATGTTACATCGGCCGCCTTTTTGATAAAAGGTGGAGTGGAGCGCACCCCGTGTCCAGTAAGTTTTCAGATGAAGTCGAGAGTGAAACTGAATAATTCATTCGCAGAGGTCAACATCGTCAGACACATATGGCATGGATTTATATTTGAAAAAGGACTTTTTGCAATATACAGGCAGGTAAGTCGGTGCTATTTGTCGAGCTAAAGAATTTGATACTAGGTATCCATTAGTCGCGTAACCTTTTCATTTCTAATCTGAAATTCTAGTCTTGTTTAAAAAAAAGAGTGATCTAGCCGGAAGGGCCCGACTAGAAGGAACCCTTTATTAAACATTCCTTAATACATACATGTGTACACAAAATAAACACACCCACGATCGCACGTTGCACGTTGCGCTCTGTGTGAAGCTGTCTCTATAAGAAAAGGCATTCTTAAAAGACTTCGGTGCCTGCATTCCATTATATAAGAATGTTTTGGGGCTTTATAAATTCGAAACCGACATTTGTCAATACTATTATATTATTCTACGTATGATAGAACAGAAAGACATGTATATATATTTCTATATATATATATTTTTCATGGCATGCCACTTTGTGCCTGTTACATACATTCAAATCATCTTACCATTTTTTACCCATTTTAATGGGTGCAGGGTATAACTAATAGATGTAGGTCCAAAGTACTAAAACGCAATTTTCTTGTTTATAGAACTCTTTATAATAATAACATAGTACATATTAATGTTTATTGTCTGGAATGAGATTTTTCGATTAGCGATAAGTTTTGTTCAAATAATGGGCGCATATTAGATTAAGAGAAACACCGAAATTAACGATAGATTGTGCTTTATATTATTTTTAATTCTATAATAGCTTTTTAACTAATAGGTAAACAAACTATTCAGTTAATTAATTTAATTCTAATTAAAACGTTATAATCACTACTAAGATTATATATTTATCTTGAACCTTCTATTGGCTGAAGTGTGTTATCAAATAAAATACTTATTAATAATCGCGTAATTGAATTCGATTGGAATTTAAAAAATATTAAACACTTACTGCGATAAGATTGCATTAAGTTTATTTCATAATAATGATTAATTAATTTTTTGCTAATAAGTGTCACTTAATAGGCGTGGTTCGGCATTATCAATTGCATAGTACATGCCGACAAAATATCTGGGCAACCACGCACATATCAGCAATTAAAAAGCAACGTTTAAATTATTTTATTTCTAGCTTTAAAGAGCGGGGAGCGAGGTATACACTTCTCTGCCTTTCTGAGGACCAAAAACGCATGGGAGTAATCAGTGCCTCTTTGGGAAATCATGCTCTGGCACTGTGTTACCATGGCTGGAAATTGTCTATACCTGTCACCGTGGTGATGCCAAAAGCAGCTCCTATTATGAAAATACAAAAGTGTCGCAATTACAAAGCTCGTGTGATAGTTGAGGGTCAGGATATGGGGGAGGCTAAGTCGTTGGCCATGCGCATGGCACGAGAACAACAACTGTTATATGTAAATGGCTATGATCACCCGCACATTATGGCCGGACAGGGTACCATTGGCCTAGAAATTCTGGAGCAGGTGCCAGAGCCAGATGCAGTTGTGGTGCCGGTGGGCGGTGGCGGACTTATCGCAGGCATTGCGACAGCTGTTAAAGCGCTCTCGCCCAAGACAAAAATAATTGTAAGTACACAAATATACTTGACACTTGTTCAATGGGTAGGCAAAAATTTCTCTAGGGTGTTGAATCAGAGAAGTGTGCGAGCTTTACACGTGCAATGGAACATAAAGGGCCCATAAGTACGCCCATCAAAAACACGTTAGCTGATGGCTTGGCCGTTCCCAAGGTCGGAGTTAACGCATACGCCACAGCATTGCCACTAATTGACCGCATGGTTGTGGTGAAAGAGGAGTGGATAGCGGTGGCCATCTTACGTCTGGTGGAGGAGGAAAAGTGCGTGGTCGAAGGAGCTGGTGGTGCTGGACTGGCTGCCATACTTGCTGGCCATCTGGATGATCTAAAGGGCAAGAGGTGCGCATCTCCAAATCCAGGCTCCTAATGATTAATATCTGATTTGATTTCCAGAGTTGTGGTGCTCCTCTGCGGTGGTAATATAGACACCACAGTCTTTGGGCGTTGCCTGGAGCGTGGTCTAGCAGCTGAGGGTCGTTTGGTCAAGTTCAATGTGGAGGTCAGTGATCGTCCTGGAGGCATAAATGACCTATGCGCTCGGCTTGTTCGAGTAGGAGTATCAATCAAGGACATTATGCATGAACGTGCCTGGCTACGCGATATTTATACGGTGGAGGTCAAAGTGGTCTGCGAAACGGTGGACTGGGCGCACAGTTTAGAGCTGAAGAACGAGCTTAAGAAATTCTATACAAAAGTGGAGTTTTCCGACGTCCCATTGGCAATTAACAAAAAGCATTAGATAAACTTTATATTAATAAATATACTGTTTTGAACATTTCTTTTAAATTTTATTGCAGAAAATTTGCACTGATGCAAATGTTTGAGCTTAAAGTTGGAGCTTGAATGTATATTAATAAAGTTGTTAACTTAGTAGAAATGTAAATAGCATTTAATAAATATACAATTTAATAAAAAGCCATTCCAAGACCCCATAAAGGAATAGGAAATAGCAAGACTGAATAATTTACAAATGTTTTAACTTAAAAACCAACAACTAAAATAATAAATTCAATAACATAAGCTAGGAGTTCATCAAGCACACGTTGAGTTTCGAAAAGTTCTCTGGCTTCTTTTACTGCTGTTTTTGGCACAATAAGGATTCGTTACGACAAATTAGACAGGATCACGCAAATGTACACACACATACATACATATTCACTCAACCAGGCACAAATACATGTAAAAATGTACAGTTACACGACTATAAAATGAATGCAAATTTATATAAATATCGTTCATGTGCTAAAAATATATATGTTTATATAGGTAATTATCTTAAATTGTATGTATACAATATTTTATAAATACAGGCATTTCGTTGCTTAGTTCTAAAAAGTTTCATACTTTAAAAGCGCTTACTAAGAACTACATTGAGTATGCTTTAGAAATAATTACAGCTGCAGAATAAATTAAATTGCTGCTACGCTCAGTGACTATTTTCCAGGCGCAGGATAAGCGCATCAACCACGTTGTAAATCTCATCAAAATGCGGACGAGACTCGACATCAGCAGCCCAGCACTTAAGCATGAGACGGTACATTTCCGGCGGCGTGTTCTCCGGGGTAGGCATTCGATATCCTGAAAGTGTACAAGTGCAATACATTCAAGTTAATATAAATGGAAATCCGAGAAAGAAAGGCTCTAATACCCTTGCAGACCCAACCTTTTCATAATGCTCATAGTGATTTGCCCGTATCTAAGAAGCACAGGGAAAATAGTGAATGGCGAGTTTAGTCAAGATATTTGGATAAACAAAAAATGTTCTTAATCAAAAATCTAGTTTTCGACCGATCGTTCCTATGGCAGATAAATGATATAGCAGTCCGATGTAAATAAGATTTTTAGTGAAATCTTTAAATGCCGTGTTTAATCAAAATATCGTGAATGACAAGACAGTTTTCCATACAAAAACTTAACTTTTGACCGATCCAATCCGATCCTATGGCAGCTATATGACATAGTGGTCCGATCTTAATAGGATTTTGCATATATATGAGGAGCATCGTAAAACTAATAAATGCCGAGTTTGGTCAAGATATCTTGATAAACAAAAATGTTTTTTATACAACAACTTTATTTTCGACCGTTCGTTCCTATCGCAGCTATATGATAAAGCGGTCCGATCTTAATAGGATTTTGCACATATATTAGGAGCATAGTAAAAGAAATAAACGCCGAGTTTGGTCAAGATATCTTGATAAACAACATTTTTTTTCATACAACAAATTAATTTTCGATCGATCGTTCCTATGGCAGCTATATGATATAGTTGTCCGATCCTGCTGGTTTTGACATATGTGCTGCGTGCAACAGAAAGAGGGACTTCTGCAAAGTATTATAAAGATAG
This sequence comes from Drosophila littoralis, assembly GCA_018903485.1. Lineage (NCBI taxonomy): Eukaryota > Metazoa > Arthropoda > Insecta > Diptera > Drosophilidae > Drosophila > Drosophila littoralis. The sequence goes on along the minus strand of JAEIGF010000013.1, from coordinate 1,227,312 downwards.
CTTTAAAACCGAGAGACTAGTTCGCATAGAAACAGACAGACGGACAGACGGTCATGGCTATATCGACTCGGCTGTTGATACTGATCAAGAAAGTATATACTTTATGGGGTCGGACAAAATTATAATACCCTCTGCAAGGGTATAATAACTAAGAATGCTCCTGAATACTTTGAACTCAGATACTTTAATGTCGGAAATTGGTCGACATCACAAAAACATCATATTACCAAGTTTTACAAAATGTTGTGTTTTACAAAATCGTTATCTATTCAGATTACAGTACTGTCAAATGTGCCACATAGGAAATATGTGTATAAAACGACACCGCTCTTTAGAAATTGATTTGAAAATTATTTACTTTTTCACCTCGAAATACATGTATAAGTTTTCTATGAGGTATGTTACGTTTTAGTCATTATCGATTTTCGCTTTCACCTAATTTTAAGTTTATAACATCAACAAAAACTCGTTCAATGTCTGCTAAATATATTAGCTAGAAAATGTATGAACGTCATAAAATGATTACACTTTAGCATACCTAACTGTCTACCTATTGTAGAAAGGGTACAATGTTTTTACGCAAATGTAAATCCATGTAACAGGCAGAAGGAAGCATCTCCGACGCCATCAAGTATATATATATTAAACAAGTTAATAACCCAACTTGTATTGCCCATCAATTTAAGCCACAATTTAAATGCATTTTACTTTTTGAGAATACACAAATATTCTATAGTACAATAAGATATACTGTAGAAAATTTCATTAAGATCGGTTAAGAAAATCCCAAAAGTTATGTTTTTTACTGCGCAATTGGATGGGGCAGCTAGCGCAAATTCCAAGAATTTCATTTTACATACACACACACATTCGAATTCTATCAACAGCATTGCAATTGCGATTGTTTTGTTTTCTGTGCTGCTATTTTAATTCGTTTTTTCTCATTACGACTAAACGTTTGGAGTGACTGTTGAGTAGAGGCATATTCAAGTGGTGCGGTCTGTCGCGAGTTCGAGCCATGTCAAGGGAACTTTTTTGTTTTTTACTTTATCTTTATTACTACAAACGAGCGCGTAGCTCAAGCTGCATTTGTATTGGAATTAGAGGGTTCAGGGTATCCCCTAGTAGGTAGCTCCCCATTATAACCTCTTACTTGTTTAGTATTGCATATCGCCAATTCTCTTTTTCGTGTTTTTCTAATTTTACGGCAAAGCAATACGGTACGGATACATTCCTACATTCCTATCTGTTATGTTCATTTACATAATTTAATTATAGCCGTTCTCAATTAAGTATCTCAAGGCGATATTTTTATACCCTGAACCCATTGAAAATGGGTAATAAGGGTATATTGTATTTGTGCAAAATGCAAATGTATGTAACAGGCAGAAGGAAGCATCTAAAGTATATATATTCTTGATCAGCATCAATAGCCGAGTCGATCTAGCCATGTCCGTCTGTCTGTCTGTCCGTCCGTCCGTCCGTCTGTCCGTATGTATGAACGCAAGGATCTCAGAACCTATAAGAGCTAGAGACTTGAAATTTAGATGTAGGTGCTCCTAGTGCCTGCGCAGATCGAGTTTGTTTCCGATAATCGATAGCTTACTCCGTTTCCAAGCAATCGATAAAAATCGATATCGACATCCTGTTTTTTGAGCAAATTGGGTAAATAAGAAGAGCTAGAGTCACCAAACATGATATGTTGCATCTAGAATATTATATATATGTCAAGTATCTTTCATTTTAGACCTATCGCCACCTCCCCGCTACCGCCTCAAAGAGGGTTCAGGGTATTCCCTAGTCGGGTACTCCCGACTAGAACCTCTTACTTGTTTGATTAATAAGAGTTGTGTTGTCTATATACTGTACCTGTATCGATGCGTTCTCTGGCACGTGAATTGCTCATTCCTGAATATGGAGTATCACCCTTGGAGAATATTTCCCACATAAGAATGCCATACGACCAAACATCGCAGAGTGATGTGTATTTGCCAAAGTTAAGCGCTTCGGGGGCAGTCCACTTAACTGGTATTTGCTTCATGCCATCAGAAACTATTTTAATAAGAATAAATGTAGTTGGATGACTTGGGACAGTTCATTATGATTCAGATATAATGAGCATCAGCTTAGGACAGTTGTTGTACGCACCTATGTATTCTTCTTCTTCGCGCGACATACCAAAATCGGATATTTTTACGCTATGCTCGAAGTCCACGAGACAATTTCGAGCTGCCAGATCGCGATGTATGCAGTTCTTGGATTCAAGATATCGCATGCCTTAAATCGATGTCCCGGTTAAACCAAGTAACAACTAGGTACATGTAAGTCTTACCTGCAGCCGCATCTCTACACATTCCCATTTGTTGGCGTACGGACAGAGCATTCGAGTTTTTGCGCAGATAGTTTAACAAGGAGCCACCTAAAAAGTGATGTTTTAAATATCGTTAGCTCCAATATAACTTAATTTCAATCAATCAAAAATATAGATTTACAAAGCTCCCAAATATATATTTGAAATTAGTCGAGTATCTGTAAAATGTCTGCAAAAGTATTTAACCATATATAAACCCTTTCTATTTGTTTTAAATAAAATGGGATTTTATAAATGAATTATTTGATTGTATTTGGGTATGCATATTCACTTACCAGGCACCAATTCCATGACAATCATAATTGGTTGTTTTTGCACACAAATACCAATGAGCTTGACAATATTTGGATGATCATATTGTTTAAGGATGCGACCTTCCTGCAAGAACTTGCGTTTTTGTTCGTCGGGTAAGGTCATGCGGCAGGTTTTAACAGCCACATCCTGTTTCGTAGATTTTAACTTGGCCTTGTAGACATCTCCAAAATTTCCCTAAGCAAATTACATTTTAATTAGCATCAATTGCAGATCAATAGATAAATGTGCATATACCCTGCCGATCTTTTCCAGGAGAACTACATCATCGTTGCTTAGCTCCCAGCGCTCACGACACACGGGTCGTCGCAAAATCGCGCCTGATTTGACAGTTACCGGCAACTCTGAATGATACTGATGCATGATCAGCTCTTGTATGCTGGGAAAGGGCGGGCCCTCAAACCGAAAGTGTCCATCTCCAGTCGTCTGCACTATGAAATGTTTGTGGCCATTCCAGCAGACACTCAATACAATTTGGCTCTCCTCGTTGCGTATGGTTTCGCGCACCAGGAAGTCACCATCGTTGTTCAGTAGACGGACGACCTCCTCGCGAGGAAGGACGCCATGGAACCACTCCTCTTCATATAGTGGTCGATTCGTAGATAGCGAGAGCTGAAAGAAGTATGTTCGCAACGATTAGTTAAATACATTTTAGAAATATATCTATTCTCAGGTTAGTCAAACATGCAAAGCACAAATAAAATATTTAGCACGCCATTTCCATTTCCAATTTCACTGCCTAAACGGAAGTGTGTGGGTGGAAATATCTCTGACGAGAGTGCAGAGGCATTAAATGCCAAAAAAAAGCATTATTCAAACAAACATACATACGCAAAAAAAAATTAATTACAGTTTGATGGATAAAAATTAAAATTGGTTACTACGTTCATAACAAAATGACATGTTTACGTTCAAGGCCTTTGAGTCACTCACAAGCATTTTCGATTTAGGTCGATTCCTGCGCACCGGCGGCACCGGGCGACCGGCAAAGACCATAGACTCAAAGATTGCACTATCTGCAGTGCCATTGGCACTGCCACTACAGCTGTGGCTTTCGCCAGAAGCGGTGCTACTCATGATGAGGGCCCAAGCTCAACTATTTGCGGAATACTGTTGATACCAAGGAAAAACACGCGCGCACTCTATTTATATTAGAAGAAAATTATTTCCAACTTTTCTCTGGCCAAGCAGACGCCAAACATTTCCACCTATGTACCATATACATATGTATATATGTATGTAGGTATATTCTTAACAGATAAAACGTCTGGCACTAAACGTCTTGGCTGCACGAGAGATCTGAGAAAACTGATTGAAATATTTGGACTGCGTCCATGCTCTTAACTCTTAAACGTGTTCCTCTTTTGATACGCGCAAGTATAAATAGCAGTATATTTTAGGGTCTTTCATCAAGTTAACAAAAATTTTAGTGGAGTGATTTATTTATTCTGCCCAATTTGGGTTTAGTGTTCTTAAAAATACAATCAAATTTGGTAAACATTTTGTGTTGAAGAAGTCTTTACATTTGTCTTAAAAAGGAAGATGGAAGAAGGTGTCTTTAACGATAATATTGAATAATTTAAATTTGCGTAAACTTTAAAAAATGTTTGTCAATTTTTAAATTTTAATTAATTAAGGTTACTTGTTTTGTTTTGTCGAATTTAAGTATATATATCTGTACTATATAAGCGGTCCTTGGTCACATTAGCGTTCGCGTGCTTAAAATAATAAATGGTTAGAGTGCGCAATGTGTTTTATTTTTTATATCTTTTGTCAAGCTTTTTCTACGCATTCAATATTAAAGGCGAAAGTTGAACATGCAATTCAAACAACATGCAGGCTGCGACTACGAATATATCAGGCGAGGTGCAGTGTCTCTCTCTAGCGACAGTGCTTATTAAGATACTGTTGGAGGCTTGGCCTGGATGTTGATCCCGACCTTGGCTCGCTACTCACACTAGCCGCCAAGCTGGGCACACAATAGCAATGCTCCTTTATGCTGAGTACATCGTCGCTGCAGCTGTCGTCGTTGGCGTCCTCCTCTTCATCGTCCAGTTCCTCGGAACTGTGCACTTCAAAAGATCGCTCTTTTTGGCAGGGCATTCGCTTGGCATTTGCTTTTGTTTTTTGCGCCGTTGCTGGACAGCTACAGAACTGCTCCAGCTCTGCCTGCTCTAGTGGATTTGTCTCGAAATCCTTGGCGAAGTCAAAGACGCTTTTGCTGGGATGAATGCGTCGGCGCTTAGTACATTGCTTGCAGGGCTTGGAGCGCCTCATCTGAAAGCTAAGCAGTTTGGTACGGAATGTGTTTCGTATGGCTTTCGATTTATTTTGTATTTTTGGCACTTTAAATTTCAGTCTTGAGGTTTCCTTGGACGGCGTCGTTGTCGATGTGGTTGTTATGGTCGTTGTTATGGTGCTGGTAATGATTGTCGATTGGCAGGGATTACGATTGTTGTTGTTATTGTTGTGAATACTGTTACTAGTACTGTGTTGAGCGTGAGATTCACTGCTATTAGAAAGTTGGCTCGGCTCTCTTGGATGCCTTGAAGTATCTGGCTTCTCGTTTAGAGTTGCATTTTTGGCCATGCGTGCTAGTGGGCTTTTGGAGAACTCCCTAATGTTGCTTATTATGTTACTAATGGACTTTTGCGTGAAGGACACTGAGCGTTTTTTGGATTGACCACCCTCTTTGGAGCTTAGCTGCGAGAAGCGGCACTCCGAGCTAGAACTGGAGCTGCGCTTGGCCTGGCTACTGGTGTCCGGGTCAACCTGACGTGATTGCACAGGTATATCATTGGCGCACTCAATGGCATTTACATCCTCTGGGGTTGTGGGCTGCATATGACGCTTTAACCGATCGTCCAGTACGCGATTGAGCTCGTCAATCCGGTCCAGGTGCGCATCGATAGAGCCTTGTGGCGCTGCCTGTGATTCGTTTGATTCAACCTGATTGATTTCAATCTCAATTTCATGACGCTTTACTGCCAAATCATTTTCGCTGACAATGCTGTGTGCATCCGCATCGAATAGAGCGCTTGGGGGATTGTTGTCCAATTCCAAGTCCGCATAGATGTGGTTGTTGTTAGTGTTAGTAATGGCAGCATTGGTTAATTTGCTTAAGGGCTTGGGCTCGGTCGAGGCCACTGGCAACGGCTCAAGTGGCTGGTCGCCCTCGCCCAAACACAACATGGAACATTGCGTGCGCCGTAAACGAGGCAGCGCCGGCGGTGTCGCGCTCAACACAATCTCCTCACCGAGATAGTGTACGCTGACCGCCAAACGCAGTCGGTTAGTAACTGGCTCGTAACGTGCAGGACTACGCGCATCTGTAATTACCGACAGCGATCCCAGGCTTTGTGAGCGGGGCTGCAGCTTCGAGAATCTACCTTGGCGCGCTCTTGCCATGGGCGAAGTTGGCTGTGGAGTCGACTTGCGCTTGAAATGGCGACCTCGTCCTCGCAGTAGCGTGAGAACGCCACCACGCCGCATCAGCTCATTCATTATACCCAGGCCTGGAGAGTTAGTAGAATTGGAGCGCTGTTGCAGCGTCGCATACTCATCAGTATGGGTTACAATAGTGTATTGCGATAATTGTGTGTATATGTGTGTGTATGGATGTGTGGCAGAGGGCGGCATCCAGAGGGATAGAAATATTTGCATATGTCATACGATTAGTCGATCATTGATGCTGACCCAAACCACTACGACTTAAAGCTAACCATCGCCCATGTTCATGTAGGACTACTAACAGTAAATAAGACCTACCTGCTGCTCATTGTTAAAGCCATGCTCGATAAAGTTCTGCTCTAGCGACAGATGATCATCGCAGCCGGACGGCAGCTCCTCGCAGCCCACCTCGTTCAGTGCGCACTTGATCATATCAACCAGCTTTTGTTTTTGCTTCTCTTGGCAGCGTAGCGCGTTTAGGTCCTTCGACTGGCGACTGCAAATGTAGAATAAACGGTTGGGTTAAAATCTTTGGTGGCCTGATATTGTTAGCTACATACTTCTGACTATCTTTGTTCGACTGTATGCCGTTGGATGCGCTGCTGCCGTTGGATATGACGCTGCCATTGGCTACCGGCGAGCCGCCATTTACATGCTCAATCATCTTTAGTTGTCTCTCCTGACACTCTTTCACTGCCGACTCCAGCTCCACCAGGCGTGTACGAAGCCAATCGACGGTTAGATTGTCCACGGTCAGGGTGCTTGCTGTTAGCTTGCCAGGTATATCCTCGATGAGTGTTTCATCAAATTGGAAGAGCAAGGGCGTTGTGGGTGAAGTTCTGCGAGTAAGAACGAAGAATAATATGATGACCTTGCACGTGGCAGAAACAAAATTTAAATGATTTTAGGGTTAAGCGGATGAAAAGCTTTAAGCTGTTATTATCCCTTTTCAATTTTTCACCTGTGGGGTTAATTTTACAATAACGCAGTTTTATATTTTCTATGTCCATTTTAATGAATATTTAATAGATCGTTTAAAATAAAATTGATTCGCATTGAGGAAAAACGTAATAAGTTCAAAGCAAAAGTTTTTCTTGTATGTTACGATATTATTTATTGAAACCGATCGGACGAAAATTTAACTGTGGCTCCTACCAGCCTTGACCCTCCACCAGGAAGGTGTAATCAGTTATTTCTATATATAAAACTGTTTGTCCTGACTGACTGACTGATTGGTGATCAACACAAAGCTCTAGCCGTAAGAGCTAGGAAGCTGAAATTTTCACTGTAGTTCCCTTATTAAGGTACACGTTAGACGGGGTTTCGGGAAATTCCACCCGCAAGTGTGGAAGAATCTCGAAAACGTTTGTGTGAAACTTTTATGTTCATATTCCGATTGGCCTCAAAGTCATTTCAAAGATCTTTCTTCAAACTCTTTTTATGAGTGTTTCACTCTTGTTAAAAAATGCATTCCTCCTTGGTGGAAATGGGGGTGAAAGATTTGGTGGGTGACGTTTCGCGCTCAAATTCATATGCAAGGATCTACATGAAAAATTATTTGAGACGAGATTCACATTTTTCGAAAAATCAAAGTATCCTCGGTAAAAATGCGATTCTAAGATTTAAGTTTTAAGCTTTAAGTTTTGTCCGATTTGCTTTAAACTTATTTTCAAAGCTCTACATAAGAACTTAATGAATACGTGTGGTAAATTGGCTTACCGTCCGATCGGTTTCAAACTCATTTTTGAAGATCTTAGAGAAATTTTTTTTTATACGTTCTACGGGCAAGCCCGGGGTATAAACTCTAAGATTGAGCTATATTGTAAATTCAGTATAATACTTACTTGTGTTTCTCTGTAAATTCGCCATACTCCTCCGTCGGATTTATACTGCTTATCACAGTGTCGATGCGTTTTTGTATCTCTTTGAATTTGTCGGCTGTCAAATCGCCATGCTGTGCCGCTTCCAAAAGTATGTTGCGCCATAAGAGTATAAAGCTCTCCTGCACTGACTGCTGATGTTCTAGCAGACCCGGCAGCAGCACTGTGCGAAAGTCCTTTTCCACTTCTATGGCCTCCGTGATGGACAGCACGTACTCATTGTGTGTAAGGTGTAATTTACGGCAGGCTTTTTGATATTTGTCCCGCACGTCATCCAGCTTACGACCGCTTCGTCCTGGTGCTGTACAAATAAATTGCTCGAATACTAAAACCCTTGACAGTGCACACAACGCCAGGGGGGCACTCACCTTTTATGTAGTGCTCTTCAAAGCGCGTGCGCAACGCCTTGTAGCCCTCCAAATGTTTTTGGTATTCGCTTTTCTTTCGCACAACTTCGTCTGTAAGCTGTAATGCATACAAAAGGAACGAATGGTATTTTTAAGCATGGCTGATTGAGAGGCTTACAAATGTGAACATGAAATGGCTGTGCCTATGATCTACTTTCCAAAGAGTTTGGTCAGTTACGTCATAATACGTCAACAATTAGACCTTGTCTACGAATTACTACATGCGTACATGGAAACTTGGTCATAGGGCTATTTAGTGCACTTTTTCTTACGTGTGCATATCGTGCGAGTACTGTCTCTGTCATTTTCTATCGATCTCTCTCTCTCTCACTCTCTCTCTCTCGCTGTCTTTCTCTATTTCAAATGTGCAGTGAAGTGACTGGCCAGAGGACAAACAACTGCCACAAGCAGCTGAGCCAACATCCGTTATGTTTATTAACAAAGTCAACTGCTTAAGTAACCACGTCTGCTGCAACATTGTTGCTGCCTCAAAAGCTGCTGAGTCAATTTAATGCCGTAGCATAAACAACCAGCCAGCAGCAAGGCAGGCATACAAGAACACCTCAGTTCGGGCATTAAGCTCCGCACTATGATTAAAAACGGGTATATACCTATATTAGTACGGTGGCACGCAATTCCCGCTGTTTTCAGATCTTACAAGTACTATTATTAAAAGGGTATTTTATAGAACAGCATTCTAACCACCTGAGTTTGTGCAACATTTTGGACTTTGTCACTACATGCGGAAGACAGCAAATGTTATTTGAAGAGTCATCTCTATATATACAACTGTTTGTCCTGACTGACTGACTGAATGAATGACTGACTAATTGGTGATCAACGCACAGCCCAAACTGTAAGAGCTAGGAAGCTGAGATGGGGTTTCGGAAAATTCCACCCGCAAGTATGGAAAAATCGCGAAAAACGTTTGTATGTAACTTTTTTGTTCACCATTCGGTCGGCCTCAAACTCAATTTCAAAGTTCTTTGCTTAAATGCATTTGAGGGGTGTGTCGCATTTTTTGGAAAAGCCATCTCTCCTTGGTGGAAATAGGGGTCAAAGATTTGGTGGATGACGTTTCGCGCTCAAATTCATTTTCAAGGATCTATATGAAAAATCATTTGAGACGTGTTTCATATTTTTCGTAGAATCAAAGCATCCTCGGGGAAAAGTTTAAGCGATTTCAGAAATTCTACCCACAACAGTGGGTAATTAGCGAAAAATGTTTGTATGAAACTTTTTTGTTTACCATCCAATCGACCTCAAACTCAATTTCAAAGATTTTTGCTCAAATTGATTTGAGGGGTGTTTCACACTTTTCCAAAAATGTATTCCTCCTTGGTGGAAATGGGGGTCAAAGATTTGGTGGTTGACGTTTCGCCCACAAATTCATTTCCAAGCATCTTACATAAGAAATCATTTGAGACGTGTTTCACATATTTCGTAAAATCTAAACTCATTGCAAAGATTTATTTGGTAAATTTTTAGTTTTGTCCGATTTGCAAACTTATTTTCAAAGCTTTACTAAAGAATGTGATGAATACGTGTTTCAGCGATTTGGGAAATTCCACTTGCAGCAATGGTAAAATGGCGGAAAACTTTTATATGAAAGTAGTTTGCTTACCGTCTGCTCAGTTTCAAAATCATATTCAAAATACCGCTAGTTTTTAACATAAAATGATACACATACATTAGCACATTTTATTAGCAATGAAATTCAATTCAAGTTTGCCAGCTATAACAATACATGAGTACAATAGGTAGAAATAAATAAGTAAATCGACAAATCTACCCAAAAATACTTGACCCACTTTGATAGCAATATATATGAGTAAATACATGTATATCTACATCTGCAGCTTGTTGATCTATAAGCTTTTATCATAGCTTACTATTGCTTTCTTATGTTTTAGCAAAAAAGAGATGCTTATAAGAACATTTTTTTCGAATTCGCAATATTTTGTGGCTACAAGTAGTTGGTAAGTGGTTAATCAACTTTCAATGAGAGACGCCGATAACTTGTGCAGCTGTTGGCTGCTAATTTGCCTAAAAACTTGTTGGTGCTTAGAAAGAAACTCAAGCACAGTCAGTCCGAAACATAGATTTATACATATATTTATATATATATATATATATATATATATATATATATATATATATATATATATATATATATCTACATACATCGAGCGTGTAACTTGGAACAAACGGCAACAGCACCAAAAAGAAGCAGACAAAAACACAACTTGAAAGTGGGTCGCGCGGCGCGTATTTTTTATTTCTGACCACGCTGAGAAGTCAATAGATATATGGGCTGTGTATACTTGGCCGCGCCCCCATGCCGTCGTACCCAGCTTCGAACATTGTTTACAAATGACTGCCAATTTTCCTGCGTCTTCGCAAAGAGTTCTGCCAAGGAAAGTTGCTGCTGGGCCACCTGCGCCACTTTCTTTACTTTTCCCACACCACTGAGGGGCTTAACAGCTGATACCAGTTCCCAGCTCGCAGTCCAAATGTGAGTATATTTTGTGCATGCGTATTCATTGCTGAGACAACGCATGGCATATACATTTTGATTCTGCGAACATATGCAAATGCGGCGATGACCTAATGGAATCTGTGACAAGTTGTGCCAACTGCCACGTTTTGCATTAATCAGCTTTATTCGGTTTTCTGTTCTCTGTGCTGTTTGTCATGCCCTGTAGCTATTTAAAATGGCTACAAAAGGGGTATTATGATTAATGACAATGTAGGTAATAGGCAGGAGGAGGCTCCACAGACCCCTTAAAGCATGAACATATCCCAGATCATATTCAATTGCCCAGTCGATCTTATCATTTCAGTAAGTTTGTCTGGCCGTTCGCAGTGATAATAAGAGTTAGAGATCACATTTGGAACGTATTAAAAGCGGAGATCAAGCTTTTTTCAAATAATTGACATCTTACCCTGTTGCTCCGAAATCGATAAGTAGCGATATTAACTTTTGGTTTCGTTTTTTTTTTTCGTATAGGTTATCTCGTGGTCGGGCACTCCCGACTGCAGCATTCTTACTTCTTCTGTTGCTGTTTCCGTTTTCGTTTTGACGAAACCGAAATTTTAAAATATTTGCAAAAGCTGTTGTTGTGTATTTTGTAAATTAAATGGCTAATAACTATGAATGTTTTGACGAAAGGTGCTCAACTAGGAGCTCATATAAAAAATTAATATCAAATTAAATTTTTAGCTGTTTCTGTTTTTAGTAGGTCTTGGATCATAATCAGCATCAAAAACCTTTCTGTCTGATCTCAGAACCTATAAAAGCTAGAGGCTTCAACGTAGGTCGATAAAAATCGATAATATGGATATCGAAATCCAGGTTTTTAGCATATCTCTTAGGTTTTAAATGCTGGTCACCAAATTTGATACGTAGCATCTCATGTAATACACACAGATTTAGCACATTTCTAAGATATCGCTGCCTTTCCCGCAAATTCAAAAAAATAAAAACTCTATTTGGTGATTCACAACAATTAAAAGGTTGGTGCCTTTTTGCGAATTTATGAATATTCTATAGCAGTAAGATTGAATGCGGAAAATGTCATCAATATCTGTTCAGGAAGATAAGTTATTAAAGAGAACGTTGGCAAGTCACGTGACAGCAAGCAAAGTGAAAGTATCTCTTTAGCAAGCAAATAGCTAAAAATGTGTTAAGCTTGAGCTTGAGCATCTTGTTTTGGTAGTTAAAGGTTCAGGGTGTCCCGTAGTCGGTCACTCCCGATGTGTCAATTATATGTGTGATTAATAAAATTTAATTTAATTTAATAAAAGAAGCCCCATCCTTTAGTTTACAAAATCAGTTTAGTTTGCTCATCTCAATAGGTTTCAAAGATATGGAACCAATCACATATTTTTGTAAACGATAATTTGTGTACTTGTAGTTTCTACACGGTTTTGTATGGAACGTGTGCTGGGAACGTGGAAAGTTATACTATAAAGATCTTTTATTGGCTGCGATATACGGTTAATCTATATGTTTTCAGAAATTATTAAGAACATATATGTATAAAAGTTCTCGTACACTATGTGTTATAAATTTTGCTAGTATGTATCCGGAATAAAAAAATGTATATTTATAGAAAAAAAATTCGGCAAACAAATACATATTAATAACGATCGAACAATAAACACAGAAAAAGGATGAAGTCCTCTGCCTAAAGTGTGTCTTAGATATGTGAGTATATGAATTTCTGAAATAAAATACGAATGGTTTTCACGGATAGTCGGGATATTGATATAGAGGTTTCCCTTTTTGGGCACACTTGTGTTTTATTAAGAACTAGCTGGTATTTTCCGGTCTTACTCGGCCTAAGCCTTTTCCTTTAAACTTTAGGCATATGTATGGGTGGTATTTCCAAAATCACTGAAACATGTAGTTTTTAAGGCTTTGATGATATTATATTATATAAGGCTTTGATGATAAGTTTGAATCGAACCGGGCAATATTTTTCATAAACATTATAGAAAGGCAATTGAACCCGAAGCATCAGCCACAATATCTTTGACCCCATTTCCACCATGGAGTAAAGGATTTTCCGTGTGTGTGTGAATTTAATCAAAGATCATTTAAAATGAGTTTAGAAACATCTTTTACAATATCCCTAAAACCCCGTCAGGTTTGCTCTTGCGTTGGTCACCAATCTGTCAGGCAGTTATCAGGACAAACAGTTTTATGTGTAGAGATGATTATGATTGTAGATATTATATTCATAATGGACAGTAAAAAATCACTTAGTTCTTTTAACATTTCCGAAAACCCCCCTAAGAGCAACAACAATAGTCAACAACAAGGAAGGCACTTAAAAAAATATCTCAATCAAGCGAAATTCAATTCATGTCTACACTTTCAAAGAAATTGCCTTTAATAAAAATAAATTTGTCAAATGTATTGCGGAATCGTGACGTAATAAAAGGCAACCAAGCCGGAAAGCCCACAGAAGTGACAACAACAACAAACTTAAATATAAACCACACTCGTCGATGGCGGCGACGAAGCTGATTTTTGTGTTTCGGCATTTTTTTTATGACGAGTGGAGCGCGTGAGGCATTTTCTTGGCTTACAATTTGAATAAGAAATGGTGGAGCAGCTGTGACAACAATAACAACAATGTGAGCCAACGATTTTCCCTTTGTTGTTCATTGTTTACTTGGTCTATAATTCAAGTCTTTGGGAAATCAATGCAACTGATTGTGTGGCATTTTCAATAGTTAAGCGCCGGACGGTGTTTCGAGTTGGTTGCGCAACCGTTGACAGCAATAATAATAACAATAATAATAATGTTGATAATGACGAGGTCTTATGAAATATAAAGGCATTTAAAATATGGCCATTTATTTAGCTAGCAATTGCAAATTACGCAAATTTCCGGACAGTGGCCAGTAAACACACAAACACATACAAGTCTTGAGTCCGAGCTCGATCGCGGACATTCGGGCTCGTGGCTGGGCTTAGACCTGGTCAATGAACTTCAGTCTCGCTGCTCGGTCACCAGATAACTACAATGTTAGTTACATAGTATGCTAGTGATACTAAAAATGTGTCCAGAGAGCGAAAAGTCGTTTTACATTTCCATATTTTGATAATTTGCATGCGTGCCAATTGAAAATGGAGCATTAGAAACTAATTAACGCGTTGGCATAAGTTTGTCAATATGAAAAGCAGGCAACACTTTCTATTTCCGGTGAATGTCAAAAGCACACAAAAGAACAGAATGGCAGTTAAGCATTATTATCCCTTCAACACTAAACACATTTTTGTAACTGACCTATGCATTTGTTTCTTGAATCTCAAGAAATCTCAAGTTTAATGAAAGGTCCCGATTCGCAACCGCTGTTGAACCACTTTTTAATACCAAAAGATGCCGTTTCGCATCTTACTTTCTCTTGCCAATAATTCGCAAAGCAGAAACGAAATTCTGACAAAATTTTAAACGTCAAACAGGTCACACACCATATACGACATTTATTCTTATTATTATTTTAATATTATTTTTTAAATAATTAATAAGTAAAATCTCAGGAATATTATCTTTTGTGATTCTATAATGTGAATTTAGCTTTAATTCATTCGATTTTAATAATTTTATTATAAACGAGAAATTACTCGCCGGAGATCTAATACCCTTGTAACCAAATTCTTTGAAATACAAAAAATCATTTTAGGAGCGATTCTTCCTATCGTGCTATTTATGTTTATAGTTCGATCATAATTCGATTTGGCTCAAATGTAAGCATAGTTTAACTAATAAGTGCGTTGATCAAGATATATTGATAAACTAAAAAGTTGTTCATATAAGAACTTAATAGTTGGTCATACAAGAACATACTTTTCGACCAATCTCTAGCTACATGATATAGTTGTCCGATCTGAACGGCTCTAACATATGTACTGTTATGCAAAGTTAATAGTTTTAAAATGGAGTGACTTGCTTGCATAGAAAAAGACAGAAATAGGTATCAACAAGCACAACAAGGATGTTTATACCGATCAAGGATTCTCATATGATGGAAAAATTATGATACTCTCTACAAGGGTATAAAAATGTATGTAAAGTCAGTATGCTACAAATACGGACTTATATCAAAAGTGGCATGGTCCCCAGGTAATTATTAAAATTTATTATTATACCCTGAACCCATTAAAAATGGGTAAAAGGGGTATAATGTTTTTGTGCAAAATGTAACAGGCAGAAGGAAGCATCTCCGACCCAATAAAGTATATATGTATATTCTTGATCAGCATCTGTCTGTTTGTCCGTCCCTCCGTCCGTCTGTCCGTATGTATGAACGCAAGGATCTCAGAACCTATAAGAGCTAGAGACTTGAAATTTTAGCTGTAGGTCCTCCTAGTGTCTACGCAGATCGAGTTTCTTTCCGATAATCGATAACTTACTTCCAAGCCATCGATTAAAATCTATATCGACATCCTGTTTTTTTTAGCAAATCGGGTAAATAATAAAAGCTAGAGTCACCAAACTTAATATGTTGCTTCTAGAATATTATATATATATCAAGTATCTTTCATTTTATACCTATCGCCATCTCCCCACTACCACAGCAGAGCTATGTATAAATCAAGTTAATAACCCAACTTGTATTGCCAACCAATTTAAGCCACAATTTAAAAGCAATTGACTTTTGAGAATACACAAATATTCTATGGTACAATAAGATATACTGTAGAAAACTTCATTAAGATCAGTTTTTATTTTGTTTTTCCGTATTTTGACTGCGCACGTGTTTGCAATGCAAATTGCAAGAATTTCTGTATACATGTACACACACACATTCATGCGCGCCTTCTTCGAATTCTGTTATCATTGCGATTGTTTTCTGTGCTGCCCACCCATTAACATGTTTTTTTTTCTCCATAAAACTCATTTATTGGTGTGACTGCTGAGTAGAGTCGGCAGCAAGTAATGTGGTCAGTTGCAGGTTCGGACCCTGCCAATTGAATTTTTTTTTTTTAATTTATCTTTATTAATTAAAACGAGCTGCATTTGGTGTTGGAAAAAGAGGGTTCAGGGTATTCCCTAGTCGGGAGCTCCCGACTAGAACCTCTTACTTGTATTAATATGTTTTCTTTGATTATATAAAGTGTGTTTCCCTTTATTGGGAAAGCTTTTTATCTAGGTGTTGGAGAATGTGGGGTGTGATAGGCTTTCAAGTATGCATTCATTTTTAAGCCCTGAACCCATTGAATATAAGTTAAAATTGTCAAATTGTTTTGTGGAAATGTATGTGACAGGCAGAAGGAAGCATCTCCGAACCAGTAAAGTTTATTTATTTATATAGTGTATATTGTTTTAAACTTTGAAGAGCTACTTGAAATTTCTAGTAATCATTGACAACTTGCTCTGTTTTCAAGAAATTATGGGGTCACAGAATCTCCTAGTCGGTTGCTCTCGACTAGAGATCTCTTACTTGATGTTTCTAAATACACAAATCCACAGACTGTACTTATAAGCTTTTGATGACAAGTGACAAGGGTTTGGCCAAGTTTTTAAAACTCATTATGGGGCAGCTAGGGAAGTTGGAAAGTGTTGCCCGTCTGCTTATTGACTGGCTTTGCTAATTTATTTTTACTGCGCCTCAAACATGATGGAGTACTTGGGTTGCTGCAGCAAGAAATTAAGTTGCAGTCGCAATCGCAGCGCAGTCCAAAGCTAAGTGGCAGGTACACAGCCACACATTGAAGTAACAGCCGGGGCCATAAAGTATTTTGCGCTGCTCATGCGCATGCAGCTAACGAGACGAGACCGAAACTGGCCCTTGCTCAAGTCTGCACTCAGATCTGAGGCCCATTGCCCCTTACTCTCGGCATTTGCTTGGCTCTGGTTTGCTTCTTTATTGTTTTCAGCGCATGCTATCCTTTTAGTTTCCTTTCTCCCTCTATCCCGCTCCCTCTCTCTCTCTCTCTCTCTCTCTCTCTCTCTCTCTCTCTCTCTCTCTCTGTCTTTTTGTATCTTTTTTTGTTCGTTCGTTCTGTCGTGTTGAGTTTTCTGTTTTGTGAGTATGCATGTTGCAGACTTGTTTCATAACTGGTCCACGATTCTCGGAATTGGAGGAACAAAGGCTGGGACTGATTTTGATTTTGACCGACAAACGTTGCCTGTGCTTGTGTTCGTAGCCTTAGCCGTATCTTTTGCCGTTGACTACTCCTCGTGTTGCTGGCTGCTTGCTCAACTCGGTTTTACTCCAACTACAACTCGTACCCTAGCTCCAGCTTTGGCTTGGTCATCAACAGGCGACAGCGGTGGCACAAAACAAAAAAGGCAACATGTACTTGAAATTGACTGAAAAGATATGCCGCACATGCGCGTAGATTATTATGAGATAAAGCCAAGCGTACCGGCCAAGTTGTTCTTGTTTGTTGTTTAATATTGTTGTTGTATCAAGTTTGCTTTTGTTAAATGTACTACGTACCTACATAGTACGTACGCAGTACTTTACACGACGGGTTGTAAAGAAATCAATTTTCCTACGTACCCGTGATAAGCGCGACAGCACCAAATTTTGAGGAGTATAGGAAAACAAGTTTATGTATTCATAGCTAAAATATGAAGTAAAACAGATAACAAGCTGAAGATGGAAATTTTTACTATTTGCCCGGGCAAACTATTAGTAATTAAAATACGTGTTTTCCTCCCTCCAAGTTTTCGTACCGGCGTTGAATATTCCTAAAGTAATTCCAACACATATTCATTAAATTTATATGAAGAGCTTTGAGATGAGGCTTCAGGTCGATCGCACTAAAGTTAAAAACTTAACTTAAAATCAAGAAAATCGGAGTGCACTCTGACCGTGTGTCTTGTACGCCGTGCTCCAAATAGTGGTTCGTGGAAACTCTTACACACATTCATCTCTAAATCGAACTTGGTAGGTGACTATCAACGGCTTATGCAAAGGGCTTTCTCAGCCCAGAGTTTTTTGTCTGTTGGCCTTTAAGTTAGAAAACCTTTCGACTTGCTAATAGAACTGATATGAAAATATACCTATCGACATTTAGGACTAGTAAAGTCATGCTAAATACAGTTACATATGCAGTTTAACTAAACGTTTGTAAAATATATTGCTAAACCAAAACAAGTGAATGTAGCAGGCAGAAGGAGGCGTGTCATGGCATAAGTTGAGACTGATTCCCTGTTGTATTATTATACCCTGAACATATCATACCAAAAAGGTGGCTTCCTTTGTGGCTTCCAAAATTACTTATTATACACGGTTTATCACTTTTATAAATGTTTATTGTAAATTGCCCTGTTTCTCTTCTCGTTGCTGCTGCTCTCGTTATTGTTGCTGTTTTGGTATCTGTGGTACCAGTCTGCGCGAGGGCGATCAACTTTGCCTCAGCTTTTGAGATTCTGATTACTTTTTGCGAGAATATACCTGACCTTTTATAAGTATTTAATATGTATTTAAATGTATAGAAGTACATATATACTTAGTCCAAACATACAAATGTATTTCATATGTAAGGCAAAACGCACCAACCGGTTTTATCAGTCGTGCAGTGAAGCACACAGGCAGTTAATATCTTTGCATTTGACGTCGTCATATTGTCGACGTAAGCATATCTTGTAGTTATTTGCGGAAAGCAGCTTGCGCAAATTTCTGATTGTAAGCTAACTGCTCGACTTCGCGACGTAATTACAGAGCGAGGCAAATCAATTGGAATCATAACCATTGACAATGAGGAAAGCTTATATTGTGATAGATACTGCTGTATAAAGTTGAAAAATGATTTTTGCAATTTACTTCGTTAACATCACAATTAAGAGATACGCAGGATGTCTCAACAGGCATCATTTGACCATTTAGCAGCAAATTAGCTTTAACAATGTAAACGCAATCTTAAATGCACAGTATATGCTATAGACATTAGATAGTAAATCGTATGATAAGTGTAGAAAATTAGATAAAGTCGACACTGGAGAGCCTGAAGATTCGTAAGTGGCACTACTTTCACGGTCGAAAGTTTGTGCGATTTTAAGAATTTCTCTTTCGCAATAATTGACTGCAAATCACTTCAATTAAGAAGTTGCGAGTGCAAAGACAACCGCAAGCGTAAAAGAAGACATGAAATACAGCCACCAAACCAAGAACCAGATATCAACATGAAGATGTTCAGGTTTTCAGACTGCTCCAGTTTCTGTGGCTCACTGTCGACACGGATGTGGATTCGGATCTGTGCTACACAAAAATCCGCCAGCAAACAAGTTCAACTGACAATCAGCTTCACTATGATGCATTGCGCTCGGCTCAACCACATCTGGCACATGGAAAAACCTACCACCGCCACCAAAAGTTTAGTCAGAAAAAAGCTAAGTCAAAAGCGCTCTATTAAGAGATTCCCCTTTACAATATATATTAGTTTCAAAAAGCAGAGCTATACATTTAATTATGACCGGAAAAGCGGGAAAGAAGAAAAATAGTAAAACAAATCGGGGATGGAAATCAATATCTATCGTTCTGAGTTGAAGGACGCTAACTATATTGTTTATAAAGTTCATAGCTCATGCTGTGCGAGAATGTAACGACTCTGATGGAGTCAGAGATGACTCGTTCATAAAGATGTATATGACTGAGCTTAAGCCGAGTGAAACCTAATTGCAAAAGGCTTTAAAAGAGGAATTGTCCTTAGTATGGAGCGGGGTAATTAGAAGCAGAGCCGCTGCAAAAAATAAACTGATTGCAGTACGTTTTTTAGAGGGTATTTCAATTTTGTGATATAGTGTGTAATGCATAAAAGCAGATGTCTCCAACTCCAACAAGTAAGAGGTTCTATTCGGGAGCTCCAGACTAGGGAATACCCTGAACCCTCTATGAGGTGGTAGCGGGGAGGTGGAGATAGGTATAAAATGAAAGATACTTGACATATATATATAATATTCTAGAAGCTATATATAATGTTTGGTGACTCTAGCTCTGTCGATATCGATTTTTATCGATTGCTTGGAAACGGAGTATGTTATCGATTATCGGAAACAAACTCGATCTGCGCAGGCACGAGGAGCACCTACGTCTAAAATTTCAGTCTCTAGCTCTTATAGGTTCTGAGATCCTTGCGTTCATACATACGGGCAGACGGGCTGACAAACAGACAGACGGACATGGCTAGATCGACTTGACTATTGATGCTGATCAAGAATATATATACTTTATGGGGTCGGAGATGATTCCTTCTGCCTGTTACATACATTTGCATTTTGCACAAATACAAGGGTATAAAAATCAACTTCCTATTATATTTTCTACTATTGACCCTAGTCGATCTGTCAGTTCGTTTGCCGCTCCTTTCGGGTTTTCGTTTGTTTATTAAGCTAATAACCTGAGATCAGGGTATATTTAAGTCCTTAACCATGTTTTGGTGTACAGGGTATATATTTATATATTTATACTTTTGACCTTACCAAAGTGGAAAAGCGTTTCAACTTTTCGCACGTACATCGCTAACCAATGAACTGACCAATGATGTTTATTGTTGGGCATTGACACAACAAGTTTATTGTCTCTGGGCCATAAATAATCACAGTTATGTATGTATGTGGCTGCCAAGCTGCGAATTGCTCGACTCTTGTTGTGCTCAGCCTCTTAGTTTCTAGTGGCACTTAGTCACTTTTCACTGCTCCCAAACTCGTGAAGCAATCCGAACTCCATATTTCCTACTGGCAATTGCCTTGACCAAACAGCGTTGCAGTAATGTCAGTCTATGTATGTATGTGTGTGTGTTTATGTGTGTGTGTGGTGTCATCGTCCAATGTTGTGAAAGTTCAATGCCATATGACTTGCTACTTTGGGCTTTGTTTCTGTCTCACTCGGTATTCTGCAGAAATATATTAACAGCAATATAAATCACTCACTGTTTTTTTCCGGCCTTGCCCGGTCCAATCTTTGACAACCATTTTTAAACAAAGAGGGGTGGATTTTTTAAAAAGTGGCATTCAAAAATGAGTTTGAAGCCGTATGGTAAGCAAAAAAAAATGCATAGAACAGTTTTCCCTTTGATTTCCACAGTTAAGCGGGAATTTTTCAAAATCACTGGGAATGTATTCATTTGGTCTTTATATAGAGTATTGAAAATAAGATCAAAGCCAATCCAGCGAATTTTGAATCGTAGCACATACAATTTTCGAAAATCACTTTACGCGTCTCCAATGAATTTCAATGGAGATTATTGGAAATTTGTTCGATCCCGCAACTTTAGTCTCGAAATCCTTAACCCCCATATCCACTCAGATAAGGCAACTAATGTAAAAATTTAAGCCTCTTGCTTTCTCGGTATGAGCTGTAATCACCAATCAGTCAGTAATTCGGGGAAAACAGATTTACATATTGAAAAATTTATTGCAAGCTAAACAAGATTAATTTAGTTAAAAGAGTCTCGGCATCAGATCTGCTGATATATGCATTCCTAGTTTCATCTATAGATAACTTAATATACTCAAACACATACAAACACAAGAATGATATTAATGATCCGTTCTTTTCCATCGAAAAACATTAATAAATAATTCGGATAATCCGACGGTAGCTTACAGATCTTCGGAAGCCGTTGATTAAAAATCCTTTATTGTAGAGGCGCGTTATACTTCTCTAAGTGAGCCATATGAAATAGCACTCCGATCTAACAAGTTTCTTTTTAAAACTGTCAGAAACGTAATGACGCTCATTATTGATAAGTTTATTTAAAAAATAAAAAATTAAGGAATATTTGAATACCCTATGCAAGCTTATTAGGCTAATCCAAGTAAGGAACCGCGTGTGCACTTGCATCTACACTTCTCTTCTGTGGCCACTGACTCATTTTCCATTGATGAGCGTACTTTTGACTGCACTTTCTATTGAATTATTGAACATTAAACACATGCTTACTTTAATTAACACAATGTGCACATAGCGACCCACACCCAAGCATGAAGCTGTCGTCACATGCATCGCTGACCTCAATCGCCTGACATCAAATGTCAATTTAAAGAGCTACAGTTGGGATCAGAAAGTCAAGATGCTTGTTAATATAAACTTTTTTAAAACAAACGTTCGAACATCCCTCGTTCTTTAAATCGCATTGTTGTCATTGGTCTCATTACACATATGTGGTTCGGTTGTAGTTAACTAGGCTGTACATTTTATTCTTGGCTTTGGTAAGGGGTTGATCAGTCGGCGGGTAGCTTAGGTGTATTTTAACAAACGAATGCATTGTCATTTTGAGCGGCAGCCAACATCGTCGTGTTCAAGGTGAAATTGTTAAAGAAATCGATTGATTTACATAGTTTATAGTACATATATGCGCGAAAGAAAAGATGCCGTACTGTGATGTCGGGGTCACATGTGCCAATAGCATGACCCGACGCCACACTTTTAAGGTTTCCAAGAGCAGGAATGACGACTAAACAACTGCAGCAAGTGGACTTTGAGTGTTTCTCTTAATTTTTTCTGCCCATTTTGCATTAAACTAGTTAAATGATACCTAAAGTAATCTAAGCCATTATCAATATTTAAATTTAGAGCTATCTAATATGCTTGCATTCTCAATTCTTTTTCGATTTGGTGCTGTACTGCGCCATTCTTATTTTTAGTGGCAGTTATCAAATATTTTCGATTTCTCTTTGAATAAATTGGAACGTAGCTGCTCTGCATACCTCAACAGCTCTAGAACTAAACAAACAATCGAGGCTCTTTAATTCTAGTGCTCACCGCATTTATAGCTGTCGCATTAGCGGCTGCACTTGTACATAATAAAATTAGTTTTTGCAAAACCAAAATTCATGTTGTGGGACACTCTGAGGCTACGTAATCTGCTTATTTTGAAAGCAAACAATACTCGAAACGTATTTACCTAATTGCAGGCACATAAATGGAGTATAAATTACCCAAGTTAGCTCATAATTTAAATGTCCCAAGCAACTCAAACATACCGATTTGCGAGTGGCAAATCAATAATCAAAAGTATTGAAAAAAGTGAATGGTTAGATTATAAACATATCCAAAAACAAAGTGGCTGTGCTGGACAAGCGGGAAGCCTATTTATTTAATTGTATTAAAGAATTAGAGAAAACAGAAAAAATATTTGCTTAGTGCAAATTTTATGTTTGTATATTTGTAGAAATAAACTTTCCTTTATAAACAACAGCATTTTAATCAATATTTTGTACTTGTATTTATCAAAAGAAACTTCGTTTTGAAATTCGATAAATAGCATTTTCAGATCTCCACGCTTGGTCAAAATCGCATTACAGGCATTTCAAATAACGCTTGTAATCTGTATTTCAGGCATTTTGCATTTTAATTTATCCAATGCTTACTGTAGTTAGCCATACTTTTTCTAGCAGTATTTAAGATTCAATTGTATATTTTTTTTTTTTAATTTGGCTTCGTTCCAAATTAGCTAACAGAATTTACGCCGAAGCATGCGGTCTTTCAACTGAAGGCCCCTACTCGCATCCTGCCCCTTGTTGTCACTATCTGCTTGATTTTCAATTTTCCTCTGTCTTGAGCATGTTTACCGTCAACAAACAAATAATGTTTTTTCTCCGAGGCTTCTTCGCGTTTCTCTTGTGGCTCTCTCAAAGGGTATGCAAGTTTGTATGGCCAACACTGCGGATAAGCAATGAACGGATGGTTGCAAGAGAAAGTCGCGACGTCGAGTTCATCGTCGTCCGCGCGTAAATATTACTAAAAAAATTCCTCAGCACCAAATATTGGTAAGGGAAAAACTGATGCTGGAATCGTTGTAGAACGTCTGTGCTAGAGCTCGTGTTTTGTTGATTACGCCGCGCTGCATAACTTTGGTTATTAGTTGCGACTGCTTAAAGTTGGGGGCTGTTGAGTTATGGCTTCCATTAGTTTAATCGAAAAAAGCCTGTAATTTAAAATAGAATAAACATCCTCAAAGCACATTTTGTGTTGCCCAAAATGGAAATTTAAATTTTTCACATGCTGGACGGGATGGCGTACTACACGTCATATAGCAAAGGGCTGTACAAAATTGTTGGCACTTCCCTGCATTTTGGGCTAAGCAAATTGCCCACAACCGGCACCAACCGCAGGAGCTGATGCTGTTATTGCTGCTATTGTTATTGTTGTTGCCATACCCTTTGCCAGCCGGCGTCGACATTTTTGGCATTATTAGAATTGGCTCGAGAGTACTGGAGTGAATTTAATGCATTGCATGAGTGTGGGCTGCCGACATGGCCGGATGACTCCTAATGTCTGTCTGTCATCCCTGTTCGCCTTTGTTGTGGTTTTGAAACTGTCCGCACAGGAGTCCTGTTCCATCCTTCATTGACCTATGGATCTAAGGACATTCTTCACTCTTGTCGTTTTTTAAGGTTCTTAATTGGTTGTCCGCGTTGACAGGCTTCTTAAAGACAATTTAAAAGCAGTCGGTGCATCTAATTTCAAATTAAAATGTACCGTTGAAAACATACGAAAAAATGTTTTACATACTGAATTTACTACTGTTACAAAATACCTAAGAAATCTTTTCTCTTTCTTAATTATCTATCTATGAAGTTTTGTTAATAAATATATACACAATATTTTATATGTGCACATAAATTAAATGCCAGCGTGGGCGTCACAGCCAGAAGCAGAGGCAGCTCCAGCCCATTTAAAATTGAACGGGCCAGAAACCAAGAATGTACCGCACCTCGCCATAAAGAAAAATATGGTAAGGCAACAACAGGAAAAGAATATCAACAAAGCTAATTGATGATATTTGTCTATATCTACTATCTCAAAGGCAAAAAATCCAACAGAAATATATAGTTAATACAATAAACGGTTGATTTACTACTTTACTTTCTTCGTACTGAAAGGTATTGTTTTTTTTACTTTAGATTGTATATTTATACAGTAGTTGGTTGTAAGGTTTATCTGCTATAATTTTCTTTTTGTTTGGCAAATGTCGTCATGCTGTATTTATGACTGAAATTATTCCATGTAATAATAACAAAAAATTGTTATAAACTAGTCAACAAATTCTCATTGTAGTTCATCAAGTTGCTATTCTGTGCGTTATTTATTTTTGTGCTCTTGCATTTTGCAGCTGAAGGGTAAATGTTGGGCAGCTTTTCAAGTTTCACTTCAGTTGGCTGCCGAGTGACGGAAGTAAACGTCATTTCACACTGGAATAGCCCTTGTCATCGGTGGATTTCCAAAACGCGCATTGCAATTGCACTTGTCACCTTTGACTTAGACGCCGGACCTCTGGTGTAGACGATGGCGCAGACGTCTCAGTCGATAAGCTCTGCCTTGGACGAGAGTTAATAGTTCCGCAAGCAAACGGCAGCCCAAAACGAAAGTTGCTGAAATGCAAGTGCTGCAGACTTGGCAATTGATGGCGGAACTTGTAAACTGGGCGACGATGCCGATGCCGATCCATGCCATTATATTGCAATTATGCGAACAACCCCCACGGAAGTGCCCTTTACATCGTTTGGACATTTCTGGGCAGTTCCACCCTTGGCGACCGTCAGACGGTGCACCCCATGACGTCGCTCGGGGTCCACAATTTTTACTGCTGTTTGGCTGGAAAGTATATAGGAGTTGTTGTTCTGTTGGCGCACGCGACTTAATACACAATCTTTGCAAGCTTACATAACAGAAACAACAACAACATCAAAAACATGGCCACATTTTTGTTGTCAACAAATATCACCTCTAATTTTCGTGCTGCGTGCCACTCGCAGATAGTAGACAGCTGCAGCCGCTGTTTGGATAAAATCACTTGCCTTACTTGCATGCAAGTGATGGCAGTGAGTAAAAGAAAAATAGATACAAAAGTATCTGTGAGTTGGGTGCGCTCAAGCAGTGTGTGTGTGTGCTCGTCTTGTCTTTTGCGGCTGGTGCTTTGCACGTTAGTGCAAGTATCGCAGATTTTGTCGTAATGTCAAGAAACTTTTCCAGCTTGGGCTGAGCTAAATAATACGTTAATTCCAAACCCCTTTACCAATAAAAAGGAGGAGACTAAATTGTCAAGAAATTGGTTTTTAAATACTGTAAATATTTTTTGCATTGAAACAGGTATACTGAATTAATTGTACACATGTGTAGGATCGTAGTCTGTGTGATTTTGGGAGGAAATCAATATGACTTTGAGAGGAGATCAGTGAGGCTCAATTAAACGCTTCGCCAGTCACTTTTTTGGGGTATTTCGATATTCAAAAAAGTGTTAAATGGCAAAAAATAGGTCGGCTGATACACGGTTTACTAATCATGGGGGCATGTTTAAATATTATGGAGAAATAAGAATACCCCCTCTTAAATTACACCAACCTTCTTGAAAACTTATACTATATAGAACTTTATTCAAGTTGCCTGTACATATGTAAGTTTGTAGGCATGTATCTTTAAGTGGCCATCCGACTGGGGTTGTATTTATATAAAAATATAAATGTACGGCGACGCTGCATTCGCAGTCAAAGTGAAGTAGTTTGTGTTGTTATTGTTGCGGTTCTGTTGTTGTTGTTTGTTTACCAGCCATATCTTATCGGCTTATCTGGCATACCAAAGGGGCACTGAATTGCCAGTTGTTGTTGATGATGCTGGTACATGTATTTCTGTGTGTATAAAGATACTTCAATTGAACCTATTGTAATTAATACGAGTGCGCGCTGCTGCGGATGGAAGGGTGGAGAGGGTGGTTCTCAATGCTGTCAGTTTTAGAACATTTTCTGCGGTCTATCAATAAATAAATGCGAAGCCCCAGCAAAGTCTCCATGTAATGAAGGCCGTTGGAAACCACAAGACACAACACAAGACACATTCCAGTCGTAGTCAAGGAACAACTAATGCCTTTTGGGTCTTCGCACATTTTGTTCGTTCTTTCTCATTTGTGGGAGGCTGGCGCCTCTAAGTGAATTCGATTAATAACTGGAATAGGCAGCAGTTCGTCTGTTCTTTTTTCAAGCATTAGTCAGTGCGCTATGATAGGTAAGTGGCCCATTGATGTGCTGTGGACACCGAATTTAATTTGCCTTTATAGAGCATTATTCCTCTCGTTCGTTCTCTAGCAACTTATACAACAAGGTTTAAAATTGAAATAGTTTTATGGCTTAACATTGCATAATGAAAATTAATAACAAATCTTTATGATTTAAATAATTGATTGTTTTCTAACTGCCAAACTCAATGTAAAGAAGAAGACTTTCTCCAACTACTTATAATATCAACAACAGAATCGATAAAGTCATATATTTTTAGTTGCTATTTAGTAGACTAACATTTTTGATCTAAAAAAGTGACAACAGGCCGCTTTATTAAAGTTATACGTTTTCAAACAAGAAAATGTTCGAGAATATTTCCAGCTTATCCACTTCGAGCTCGCACTCGTTTTAATCGACTTATTAAATCCACAGTAGCAGCAATTGTCCGGCTAACTGTTGCTCCGCTCTTTCCCTAACAACCCACTTAGCTGCAGTTGTTGCTTTTGTGTTCAAAGCACTGCAAAAATATTATAAGTCAAAGTCCAATGGGGAAAAACCCAGGTGGATAGTAGAAACTTGCTGCCTTTTTTGCCCGGGATTTTGCTTCGGAATCAGTTTCTCTTTTGGTAGCTGGTGTCTGCCGTTTTGTAACTTTTATTGCTTCCTCTCTAAATTGTCAATTGACTAGGTTTTGTACATGTTGGGAGCACATAAGTATTATGGTATTCATTGTGATTTTTGCTTTATTTATTTATTTAAGAATATGATTGGTCTTGGCAAAGCGATGATGGTGTTGTAATGCCGAGCTAAACGAAATAAAATTCTCTAAGAAATGGATGAAAATGAATTGAAGCCAATTCAAGCCACGCCTCGAGCCAAATTTTATTTTGGCAATGAACCAAATCCTAAACCGAACAACATTTTTATTTATCTAACCATAGGGGCAAATTTTGAGAACATTTTAAGAAATTTTAAAATCAAATAATTAAAATTTCGGTGAAGACCAAAACCTGGATTCGGATGGATAACAAGGGTATTCCTCGAAACCGCAGGTACTACGATAAAATTATAATTCGATGATTAGTTAATATAATAAAGGAAGTCGATATACGATGGATAGAGATTTCTTCGTCTCAGTTCAAGGCCGCAGGAAAGCGTTGAACAGTTCCAAGTAAATATTTACAATCTGACGCGGAAAATGCATGAATAATTGATTGGGTCATCGGCATGTATCGTCGGGGGCCATAATTTGGCAACATATGTCCATGTGTTGTGCTAATATAATCAACAAATAAATATGCTTCGTAGCGGAAAACATTTACGTTTCTAGGCCTACAGTTGTGGGTGACGCGTATCCTAAACCTTTTATTCAGTTTATTCTTTGGCATAACAAAAGCACCTATGGGTGCTGAGAGTCGTTTAGGCTGCTTACAGAGCTACGTCTTTTGTCAGCCTCGTTTGACGCCTAACTATTCTTATAGATGTTGTTGAATATGATACACGTTTGTATGCACACTTGTTCTGATTGTGGAATTTTGAAAAAACAGAAAGAAACTTCGCGATCGAAAAATTATTGAACTTCATCAGCTGTGTTTAGTTCCTTAAGTAATATGAATTTTAAAGTTATTGCTATACATAGAAATCGATCATTAAGTGCCTATCAATGCTGAAGAATTTACAAATTAGGCAAATTAGGAATTTTTTGAATGATCAGTGATCCGTTTACTCACATGATTGAGGCGTGCGGCAATTTTGGCATGCTCCTCCTGGTAGGCCTTGCGGGCCTTCCGCTTGTCCTGTGACAGATGGGTGAGTTTGTCGCAGATCACCTCAAGCTGTTCGGCATTAAACTTGAACTGTTTGGCCTGTTGATCCAACTCATCCATAAAAGATCGCCAGGATTTTGTAATAAGGCTGCCTAAAATGAGTTTCAAGTAATTAGGCTTTAATAGGCATAATTGCACTGCAAGCTAAACAAATGTTCAATTTACTTTAGGCTCAAAAATGTTTGTCTTGTGACTCATGACCGATCGAATGTCGCACCCTAATCACCAACACATTTTGCTATCGGGAAGAAACGAACTTTACTTAAATGATTCATTCACGTTGTAAGAGAATCTACTTAAATAAGAGCCAAAAATACTGAAGTGCTTTTACAGTCTAAATTCATATATTCGATAATAGTCAACCTGAGCTAGCTTATTGGAAACAATTCCTGGTTGATAGAAAAATATGTTTGCACTTTGGTAACATTTTATACCTCAGTCTTATTACCATTATACCATTAAATCGAGCTGTACGCTCATTGTCAAGGTGAAACTCATTTAAAACAGGTCACCAAAAACATGGCAAACGCATCAGAAATGGCCAAAAATAAAGTTAAACAATTTGCGGGCAGCTGCAGCTTCTGGAACTATTAGGCAAAATGCAATAAATAATTTCGCTTAAATTGTACACAAAATTTGTTTTGCATTTGCACCGAGCGGATACATTTGCATCCCAGTAGAGAAAAAGCAGCAGCAACTAAAAGCGTTTGGCAAACAAAACTGACACGGAAAATCACACCAATTATTTATTTACGAGTAATCCATTCACACTGTTGTGAAGGTGGCTGCTATCAAATTCATACCAATATCAACAATTATTATTATTATTATTACCCATTAGTCGTTGTCACGTTTAGTTTGGTTTGGGCCAATAGTCGGTACTGAATATTCCCTGGACGGCACCCAGCGAAAGTGAATGCTTACTGGCGCAACAGTCGCAGTCTTATCGTCCGCTGCCATTTGTGACTAATGGCAGTAGGCTGCCCTACAGAGGCTTGAGCCAGGGCTTTCGAAGCGGGCTCCACGCTCGGTAACAACTTTTTCTCATGGGTAATGCAGACAATTGTTGTTCAGACAGCTTAGAGTAAATTCCAGAACGTGGAGATATGACAATAAATTATAAATAAAATCAGAGAATTAAGTGCAAAATTTTCGGTTGCATTATTCCGAACTAAACATGTGTTTACATGGGTTGACACATTTTATGAATTTTTTTTTAGAAATTAAGTTAAAAACTATTTAAGATACTTTTATATTTTCTCAAATTGAAACTATTTATATTTACTTATATTTTATACAAACGTAAAAAACAGAGCTTGTGGCCGAATAACAAATAAACGCACAGCCGTGAAAACTATTGTTACTCTTTTCAGGGCTTCAGGGCTAAGCTTAAATTAGTCAATAGGGACTTTTCCGATACCGACAACGTCCCAAAAATTGCTCGAAACTGATTAAGTAAATAAAGTCATGTCAATTTTTCCGTTTGTCAGTTTCCCATAGTTTTAATTTTCTATTACAAAAGTTGGATTATATCAGCCATTTCTCTAGGTTTTTACATCGTATAGTTGTCACATTTTTATACCCTGAACCCATTAAAAATGGGTTAAAGGGGTATAATTTTTTTGTGCAAAATGTAAATGTATGTAACAGGTAGATGGAAGCATCTCCGACCCCATAAAGTACATATATTCGTGATCAGCATCAACAGCCGAGTCGATCTAGCCATGTCCGTCTGTCTGTCTGTCCGTCCGTCCGTTTGTCTGTATGTATTCACGCAAGGATCTCAGAACCTATAAGATCTAGAGATTTTTTAGCTGAAGGTCCTCCTACTGCCTATGCAGATCGAGTTTGTTTCCGATAATCGATAACTTACTCCGTTTCCAAGCAATCGAAAAAAATCGATATCGACATCCTGTTTTTTGGGCAAATTGGGTAAATAATAAGAGCTAGAGTCACCAAACTTGATATGTTGCTTCTAGAATATTATGTATATTTCCATTTCGTGTTGGAAGAAGAGGCTTCAGGGTATCCCCTAGTCGGGAGCTCCCGACTAGAACCGCTTACTTGTCAAAGATGTTTTATTGACACTAAGAAATTACGCCTTCACTTTACTCCAAGTTAAGAAAAGTTTCGTGACAATAGTCTGATAACGGAGAGACTGGTTGGCATAGGAACAAACGGACTTTTCTATATTGACACGGCTGATACATATCTCCTTTAATGCGTTACATTAAGGAGAAGGAAAGGCGGCGAAAGTAAGGAGTTTTCGTCGTGCGGGTCCTTTTGTGTATGTGTGTATTTGTGTAATATGTACACAAAAAGTTTTAAGAGTACTATTTTACATCAGCTCTGAGCTGGGTACAGGTTACATTCTAGTCGAGTCAGAATATTTTTCGATTTGAGTTAGAGAACAAAAACTGAGAGCACAAGTAAAGGCTATAACTCATGTATAAAATTCTGCAGTACACACTCGCATATCGCAGGCCAATCAATGTGAAAGCTCTCTCCTGTGAGTTAAGTATATATGGTATTTTGGGAGCGAGCTTACCTTGCATTTCATCAGCCCGATCAATTTTCAGTCCTTGTTGAGCGACGGCTGTCAAACTGATTGCGTACTCCTTGTCGCATTTGGCTTTCATTTGGATGGATCGTTTCATGGTCTCCATAAGACGCAGTTCTGCGTCTTGACGCACGATCAGTGCCTCGTGTGCGGCGCGGCCCTGCAGGGCCGATGAAAAGCCCATTTTGGCTGCGTAAATTTTGTTCGAAACGCTCGAAATTTATAGAGTTTGTAAATGTTTTGCCAATGAGTCACAATTGCATGCTTATATTGATTTGGCCGGGCTAAAAATGAAACAGCTGTGGAAAAACTTTACTTAAGAGACTTGCGCAACACACATACATAACCCAAAAGCACATACACACACCCGCTCACAACACAAAAAAGTGTAGACATATGGCAAACACTTGTTGCATGCCAATATTTATGGCCAACCCGCATGTGCGGCTTATTTTCACTCTCTTTTTGACACTTTGTCCGCTGATCTTTTTTAAACGCTTCACTGCCGCTGGAGCTGAATCAACTATTTTTGTCACACATTTTGCGATATACATTTAAAGGCGCTCGCGCACCCACAATAGACTTTCACATGCAGTGGTTTTCTTCTTCTTTTGCACTTGCCGCGACATTTGTTAAGTTTGTTAATACGAGACGACTTTTGATTAACGACATCATTACGGATGCTGCCGGCATTGAAAACTCCAAATAATTTTTACACTTGACGCTAATTAGGGGTTATTTTTGGCATGACAATAAATTTGCATGATTAAATATTCATTAAAATGTGTGCTTTTATCTTGTATTATTCCGTGTCTTTATTTGTTTTTCCCTGATTTCATTTACAGTTTCCTTTTGATTTTCAAAACTGCGTTCTTCTCTAGTTCTTACTATTTTCGTTACAGAGCCAAACTTGTTTTTCCCGCTTGCTGGCAAACAAACAAAAATAAACATTGGTCCAAACGCGGCGACCTGTGAGGCAGTCAAAAAGGAAACGACGCGACGTCAGCGGCGCACAGAGCAAGTACGTGTATCTTACGGATACACAGATACTGATACTGATACTATGCCAGACCAGATTCTGCTTGCCGCACCACAAACAACAGTTTGATGTATTATTGTCTGAGCGTGTTGCTGTTCGTCTATATAGGAGTTACCAAGTCAACTAAAACATAAACGGGTTAGACAGCCGCAGCCACAGTCGTAGAGACAGCCACAGGCAACAGCAACAACAACTTCAACTGCGCTGGGAAACATCTGCAGTTATAGATAAATAACAATAACACCAACAACCAGAACGTGTATACGAAAGTGCCGTTATAAGTGTATAAAAAATTGAAAATAATGTTTTAAAAACAGCACTAAACATTATTTACAACCCAACATTTACAGGCATATGTAACATATACATATGTGTGTGCAGTGACATTTATTTTTCCTTTCTTTCTTTCTTTCTTATAAACTGCTTTAGGGGACGGGTCTGTCACTTGCCATTCGCGTAATCAGCTCGCAAATCTTTGCAATACATTATCTATTTATTAATATAAACGTAAATCTTCTTTTTATATATGTTTTATCAAACTGTTGAATGCCCGCCCGACCTGGTTACCATAGACACAAGTTGCGTATCGTAAAATGCTTCGATGCCTCACATGGCCATTTCACAAAGCAATCCAACGGATGCCAGCGTCACAGAGCCGAGTGCCGCACAGAAATCAAACCTTAACGTACCGAACCGAACCGTTTGCCTCGAATGCTCAGCGCGAACTGAGAGTCAGCTAACAAAGACGATGTTGACAAAGCCGAAAAACGACGCCGCTGGCGACGATGCGGTGAATGAGCATCGCGAGCGCCATTAGAGAGCTCCAGAGAACCGGTTGAACGTAACCCAACAAACAAATCGAGCATAACAAGAACTCTTGCACTCTCAGCTTGTTCGGCAATACGAAGCGGGAAACTTACAAGTGTTGTTTTCCTATTTCAATTGGAATTCTTTTAAACATTGACCCGCTATTTAAACATTGAAACTTTATCATGTTCCGTACGATAGCTTTATTATATGTCGTAAACAGGTAGTTTGTAGTCTCCAGGACTCTTAGCAGCGGTATTAATGGCATTATGACTTCGAGCTGAAATGAAATGAAATTAAGAAATGATTTCTAAAACAATGTTAATCTTTTTACTCTCGGTAACAAAACGAAACAAGTAAGACGTTCTTGTCGGGAGCTCCCGACTAGGGAATACCCTGAACCCTCTTATTCCAACACCAAATGCAG
Organism: Drosophila littoralis; assembly: GCA_018903485.1. NCBI lineage: Eukaryota > Metazoa > Arthropoda > Insecta > Diptera > Drosophilidae > Drosophila > Drosophila littoralis. The sequence goes on along the minus strand of JAEIGF010000013.1, from coordinate 1,193,769 downwards.
CTCGCTTGAATTAATAAAGATAAATTAAAAAAAAAAAAGTTCCATTGGCAGGGTTTGAACTCGCAACCGACCGCATATTTACTTTCCTCGGTAGGGCTCGAGATCGCGACAGATAGAACCACTTGCCACTGCTTTTACTCAACAGCCACACCTATAATTGAATTTTATTGAGAAAAAACGAATTAAAATAGCAACACAGAAAACAATACAATCGCAATTGCAATGCTGTTGATATAAATTAAAGAAGACGCGCATGAATGTGTGTGTGTACAAATATACAGAAATTCTTGGAATTTGCGTCGCAAACACGTGCACAGTCAAAATACGTAAAAACAAAACAGAAACGGATCTTAATGAAATTTTCTACAGTATATCTTATCGTTGGGTTATTAACTTGATTTATAGCTCTACTGTGTTAGCGGGGAGGTGGCGATAGGTATAAAATGAAAGACACTCGATATATACATATATAATATTCTAGAAGCAACAAGGTAGAAGCATCTCCGACCCCATAAAGTATATATATTCTTGATCAGCATCAACAGCCGAGTCGATCTGGCCATGTCCGTCTGTCCGTATGTATGAACGCATGGATCTCAGAACCTATAAGAGCGAGAGACTTGAAATTAGCTGTAGGTCCTCCTGGTGGCTGCGCAGATCTAGTTTGCTTCCGGTATTCGATAACTTGCCCCGTATCCAAGTAATCGATAAAAATCGATATCAAAATCCTGTTTTTTGAGCAATTTTGGTAAATACTTAAATCTAGAGTCACCAAACGTGACATGTAGCTTCTAGAATTGTATATATATCTTCATTTGGTGTTAGAAGAAGAGGGATACTCTAACCCCTAGTCGGGAGCTCCCGACTAGAACCTCTTACTTGTTTTATGTTAATTTTAGAAAAGATTTTATTCCATTATTATATCATTTCAATAATGCTTATAAGGAACACATTTAATATCGATTCGAAGTGCTGAAAAGAAATTGTGCATTTTTGCAAGATAATACCCAGCGATTGCCTTTGATTTCATTACCGGTAAATGAACCTGACTATGGATAGCCACTGTGGTAGACAGGCAGCCTGTTGCCCATTTAACTAGCCATAACCCCGCCTGGTTATCTTTATTGTTTTGCCTGCTATTCATTGGTATTTGTGTTGTCTTTTGGACTTTAGGATGCTTGTCGCTGTCTATGCGACGACCAGGGCGCTTGGTTTGTTCAAGTTGGTCCCAGACAAAACACCCTGCATATACCTTATATGCCTTAAATTTACTTGAAAATTACCAATTTTTTTTTTAACATCAATTCCGTTCAGCCTAGTTAAGAATATATTTTACTTTTTATACCCTGAACCCATTAAAAATGGGTAGAAAGGGTATAATGTTTTTGTGCAAACTGTAAATGTATGTGACAGGCAGAAGGAAGCATCTGCGACCCCATGTATGTACATATGTATTCTTGATCAGCTTCAATAGCCGAGTCGATCTAGCCATGTCCGTCTGTCTGTCCGTCCGTCTGTCCGTCTGTCGATATCGACATCCTATTTTTTTTTAGCAAATTGGGTAAATAATAAGAGCTAGAGTCACCAAACTTGATATGTTGCTTCTAGAATATTACATACTAGCGGGTATAGCCCGGCCTTGCCCGTGGCACGTATGTTATAAAATCAATGTTCTCAAAAAGTTTTGAATATGATTTTGAAACTGAGCGGACGGTAAACAAACTACTTTCCGCCATTTTACCATTGCTGCAAGTGGAATTTCCCAAATCGCTGAAACACGTATTCATCACATTCTTATGTAGAGCTTTGAAAATAGCTTTGCTAATCGGACAAAACTTAAAATTCACCAAATAAATCATTGAAATGCACTTTCCACCGAAGGAGCTTAGATTTTACGAAATATGTGAAACACGTCTCAAATGATTTCTTATGTAGATGCTTGAAAATGAATTTGAGGGCGAAACGTCAACCACCAAATCTTTGACTCCCAATTCCACCAAGGAGGAATACATTTTTGGAAAAGTGTGAAACACCACTCAAATTAATTTGAACAAAGAACTTTGGAATTGAGTTTGAGGCCGATCGGTTGGTAAACAAATAAGTTCTATACAAACATTTTCGCGATTTTTCCATACTTGTGGGTAGAATTTCCAAAATCACTGAAGCACGTATTTATTAAGTTCTTATGTAGAGCTCTGAAAATAAGTTTGAAGCAAATCGGACACCACTTAAAACTGCGCCAAAAAACTGCTTTGATTCTGCAAAAAATGTGAAACGCGTCTCAAATGATTTTTCATATAGATCCTTGGAAATGAACTTGAGGGCGAAACGTCATCCACCTAATCTTTGACCCCCCTTTATACCAAGGAGGGATGGATTTTCCAAAAAGTGCGAAACACCCCTCAAATGAATTCGAACAAAGAACTTTGAAATTGAGTTTGAGGCCGATCGGATAGTAAACAAAAAAGTTACACACAAACGTTTTTCGCGATTTTTCCATCCTTGCGGGTGGAATTTCCCGAAACCCCGTCTTAACGTGCACCTTCATCACATAAAGTAACTAAAGTGAAAATTTCAGCTTCCTAGCTCATACAGTTTGGGCTGTGCGTTGATCACCAATCAGTCAGTCAGTCAGGACAAACAGTTATATATATAGAGATATATCAAGTATCTTTCATTTTATACCTCCCCGCTACCACCGCGGAGCTATAAATCAAATTAATAACCCAACTTGTATTGTCAACCAATTTAAGCCACAATTTAAATGCAATTGACTATTTGAGAATACACAATTATTCTATGGTACAATAAGAAATACAGTAGAAAATTTCATTAAGATCGGTATTTGTTTTGTTATTCGGTATTTTGCGCACTATTGCGCACGTGCTGCGACGCAATTTTCAAGAATTTCTGTATATCTACATGTACAGTGTTCAGTGTACATTGTACACACGCACATTCATGCGCGTCTGCTTCGAATTCTGTCTTCACTGCGATTGTTCTCTGTGTGGCAGTAAGAGGTTCATGGAGCTCGTTTGAATTAATAAAGATAAATTAAAAAAAAAAAAGTTCATTAGCAGGGTTTGAACTCGCAACTGACCGCATACTTACTTTCCCCGGTAGGACTCGAACTCGCGACAGACTGCACCACTTACCACTGCCTCTACTCAACATCCACACTAATAATTGAATATTATTGAGAAAAAAACCAATAAAAATAGCCAGACAGAGAACAATCGCAGTGAAGACATAATTCGAAGCAGACGCGCATGAATGTGTGTGTGTACAATGTACACTGAACACTGTACATGTAGATATATAACAAAACAAAAACCGATCTTAATGAAATTTTCTACAGTATATCTTATTGCACCATAGAATATTTGTGTATTCTCAAAAAGTCAATTACATTTACATTGTGGCTTAAATTAGTTGGGTTATTAACTTGATTTATAGCTCTGGGGTGGTAGCAGGGAAGTGGCGATAGGTCTAAAATGAAAGATTCTTGATATATATATAATATTTTAGAAGCAGCATATTAAGTTTGGTGACTCTAGCTCTTATTATTTACCCAATTTGCTAAAAAAACAGGATGTCGATATCGATTTTTATCGATTACTTGGAAACGGAGTAAGTTATCGATTATCGGAAACAAACCCGATCTGCGCAGGCACTAGGAGCACCTACATTTAAAATTTCAGTCTCTAGCTCTTATAGGTTCTGAGATCCTTGCGTTCATACATACGGACGGACGGACAGACAGACAGACGGACGTGGCTGGATCGACTCGGCTATTGATGCTGATCAAGAATACATACACTTTATGGGGTTGCAGATGCTTCCTTCTGCCTGTTACATACATTTACATTTTGCACAAAAACATTATACCCTTTTTACCCATTTTTAATGGGTTCAGGGTATTTGTTCGGTCATATACCTCATATATACATTAGTCAGGGTATCAATAGCAATGTCAAAGCAGATTATGTTAAGATTATGCTAATTCTCTTCTATTTGAATGTCATAAGCACTCATACACATGTACGAAGCCTCGCTCTCTTTCGAACTCTGTAATTGCTCGGTCCCTTTAATCTTAATTTATGTTAAGCAATCAGTTCTGTAAGCATCATCATAGAAGTCAGTCGTGTTGCTCATCAATTTGTAAAACCTTTATTAAAACTTCATACCATCCACACACGCCCACTTGAGATAAGATTCTTAAAAGGTCAAAAAAACGCTTTTGATCCAACATTTTGGCGCCCAACATTGGGGCTAGTGTGTCGAAATTGACGGCATATCGTTGCCGCACAACATTTCGTTGGAGAAAGGTTTTATCGAACTCTTCGCAAAATACAGCATCGACAGCAACATTTGGCCAGCTCTTCTTTCTTGTTGCCGTTGCTTCGTCGCTGGAAACTCGCTACCTTCGCTTCGCTACTGCATTCTTGTAGCCGTTACTTCGCGCTGGATACGCTCTGAGTTGATTGCTCATTGCCTTTGCCTCACATCTCCTTTCTCGTTGCCGTTGCTTCGTCGCTGGAAGCTCGCTACCTTCGCTTTGCTGCTGCATTCTCGTTACCGTTGCTTCGTCGCTGGAAGCTCGCTGCCTCTGCTTGTTCACTGCATTTTGCTTCATCACTGCAAGCGACCCTCACATCGGTGAGCGCAACATTTACAAGTCTTAGCTGTTCTGTTAACAGTGGGAGCATTTGAACTGTCGCTCGCTCACATCGGTGAGAGTGACATTATCAGGTTAAAGTTAGGCTGTGAAAATTTGGCAGTATCAAAACTGTCGCTCGGTCACATCGGTGATCACAACATTCTCGATACATAAAGTCAACTCTTGAAGCAAACTTACGTAAGCGAGCGAACATAAAACGCAATATCGCACACTTAGAGGATGTTGTAAGAGTGTCTACTGAGGTCGATGGCAGTGAAAAAAGATTATCACACGGTGAGCTACAATTACGCTTGGACATGTTGGAGATATACATTAAGGAGGTTTTGGAAGTACAATCTGAAATTGAATTGGAAGATCCTCAGGACAATGGACGTGCAGAGGTGGAAGACACATATGTGAGTATCAAATTGTCCATCCAATCCCAACTGGATGATGTACTGCACAGCACCTCATTTTCTAACCCTGCTCCAATTCGCTCTTCGCCGCCATCGAGTCTTCCTCGATTGGTTCCGCCTGTATTTGATGGGAAACGAGCAGAGTTTAAAAACTTCATTACATCATTCAATCAGATTATCGGTCGTGAGTACTCTCTTTCGAACATTGAAAAGTTTAATCATCTGCTGAATTGCTTGAAGGGCCCTGCCCTACAGGCAGTAAAGGCATTCCAAGTGACTCAGGAAAATTATCCCAAGGCTCTTGCTCGTTTAAGTGAACGTTATGACAATCCTACACTTACATTTTTAGACACAATAGAATTACTATTCAACCTACAGCCAGTCGACAAACCGGACGGAAATCAGCTGCGCAGTCTGCTGGACAATGCGTCAGCCCTGTATTTCATCATTATCGTCATTGGGTACCGGATCAGATATTGCCCAAGCCATGTTGATATTCATCGTCATCGGAAAATGTGACCAGCAAACTCGTAACAAGTGGAATGAGTCTCTTGACTTACGTACATTGCCAAATTGGGCTCACTGCACAACTATTTTGGAACGTCATTGTCAGTTTCTGCAATCAAGCGGCATTGCATCGTATCGAATGGCTGATTCTTCGAAACAAAAACACGTGTACAAGCCTAGCAAGGGATTATCATTTGCTATTACAAATCCAACATGCACTGTTTGTTCCAGCTCCGACCATAAAATTGTACAATGTTCTCAGTTTCAAGACATGAGTCCTCAAGTACGGAGTCGTAAAAAATGCTGGACTTTGCATTAATTGCCTTCAATTAGGACATCGGATGGTTCAGTGTCCGTCTAACAATCATTGTCGAAGCTGCAAGCATCGCCATCACACGCTTCTGCATTTTGGCCAACCGCCTGCATCATCATCGTCTACATCGCCATCATCCATAGCGCAAATGTCCTCAACAACGACTCCTGCTGCAACGCACTTGCATATGAATCAATCGCCAGGCGGACAAATAATTCTTGCTACTGCAAAGGTACTAGTGCGAGATATCAGGGGCGTATAAACAAGGCAGAGCATTGCTTGACTCATGTTCCCAAGTCAATTTCATAACTGATCAATTCGCTCAACGGCTGCATCTACGCCGTGATAAGCATCATTTCGAAATCCGCAGCATAGGGGAGACCTCGACTAAAATTAACAACTGTACAACTACTGGAATTAAATCTCGTTTGTCACCATTTGAAGTAACACTACAGTTCTGCATAACGTCTCACATTGCCTACCAGCCGGATTCGGAAATCGACACCTCAGATTGGAGGTTGCCCGCGGACGAAACTTTCCACAGGTCAGGTCGGATTGATCTCCTTCTCGGTACCGAGGCATTTTTCGAATGCCTGGCTGTTGGACAGATTAAGCTCGGAGACAATTTGCCAGTCCTTCAGAAAACGTTGCTTGGGTGGGTTGTGTCTGGCAAGTATCGTCATCAGTCAGCTAAGCAGTCATCAACGTGCTTGCTTTCTGTGGAGGAGTCAATTGACAAAAATCTTCAATTACTGTGGAGCATTGATGCTCTAGAAAATTCTCCAAAGTCAATCAATCCATAACATCGGCTCTGTGAAGATATGTATTCAAGGACAACACAGATGAATAACGGCAGGATTGTTGTGCGTCTACCTTTCAAGGGAGATCCAATGTGCCTTGGCAATTCAAGCGATGTTGCACGTCGTCGTTTTTTATCGCTCGAGAGGCGCCTCAGTCAGCAGCCTACTGTTCAATCGCAATATGTAACCTTCATGAAAGAATATGAGGATCTTGGCCATATGACTTAAGTGACGAATCCGAGATTAAGTGAGCCACACTTTTATATACCTCACCATTGTGTTTTTAAACCCAGCAGTGCATCAACGAAGTTACGAGTCGTGTTTGACGCCTCGTGCACTTCATCGTCCCAGCATTCATTGAAAGATTTGCTTCTCGTTGGCCCAACACTCCAAGAAGATCTGTATATACTTCTCCTTCGTTTTCGATTGGTTCGTTACGCCATCACAGCGGACATTACGAAAATGTATAGACAAGTTTTAGTCAGCCCAGTGGATCGGAAATTTCAATATATATTTTGGAGAGCATCCCCTGATGCTGATTTGCAGACCTTTGAGCTAAATACAGTGACGTATGGAACGGCCTCGACCCCATACTTAGCAGTTCGCAGTTTGCAATATCTGGCAGATCTGCATGTGAAGGAGTTTCCCATTGGCGCATCCATTGTAAAATCATCGTTTTATGTTGATGATCTGCTATGCGGAGCAAACGAGCTCATCGAGTTGCAGAACATCAAACACGAGGTCACCGAGATACTTCGCCGAGGACACTTCCCATTGGTTAAGTACCCCGTTTTTGCTTGCAAGCTGAGCTCACAGACATACAACTGCACGCTTTCTGTGACGCATTAATACGTGCTTACGGCTGTTGCGTATATGTGCGTTCCACGGACTCGTATGGCAATGTCCAGGTTCAGCTCCTGACTGCTAAATCTCGGGTGGCTCCTGTCAAGAAGCTGACGCTTCCTCGATTAGAGTTAAGCGGAGCTCAACTTCTGAGTAAGTTATATATAACTGTCAAAAACATATTCATCGGCAAGCCGCACAGCGCGCATTTCTGATCTGATTCGCAGATTGTCTTGCACTGGCTGCAACAACACTCTATCACCTTGTCGACATTTGTTGGAAATAGAGTATCCATTATACAAGATCAAACAGCAGATGGAAAGTGGAGACATGTACCGTCAAAATTGAACCCTGCTGACATCGTGTCACGTGGATGCCCAGCTAATGAGCTCCAGCAATCAATTTGGTTTACAGGACCTGCGTTTCTGCGTGATTCCGAGACTCAATGGCCCTGCCAACAATTCGTCAATGATTTGGACATGGACATTATCGATGCTGAAAAACGGAAGTCTACATTTGCTGCAATTATCGAAAGTAATTCTATTCTGGACTGGCTGAACGGAACTAGTTCATACATTCGGGCGCTTCGAGTTATGGCATATATATTCCGGTTTTACCATATTGCCAAAAAGGAACACCCTGTCGAAAGTTCGCCGCCATGCCCAGAAGAACTTCGCCACGCGTTGCACTGCATCATCAGGATCATCCAACAGCACCATTTCAAGGAAGATTTGCAATTGCTAAGGAAACAAAGAGATTTGAAAAGCAATCTGAAATTTCTCAGCCCCTTCATAGATGACTCTTCTGGATACGAGCTCATTAAGGTTGGCGGCAGACTCGAGCATGCTGATATCCCCTCTCGTCAAAGGCATCCTTTACTTGTTCCCAAGGAATCGCAATTTGTCCACAATTATGTTCGGCATCTTCACTTGCGCAATTACCATGCAGGACCAAAGGCATTAGTTGGACTGCTGCGGCTTCAATTCTGGGTCATAAACGCAAGAGCTTTAGCACGCAGCATTGTTCGTTCTTGTGTACACTGTGTCAGATATCGTCCAGTTCTACTTCGTCAAGTCATGGGTTCCCTGCCACCTGAGCGCTTATCCACAGACAAGCCATTACGCCACGTTGGAGTCGACTTCCGGCAAGGGTCCCACAAAATCCTATATCGCCATATATGTCTGCATGGCCGTAAAGGCCGTTCACATTGAAATCGTGTCTGATCTTTCAACGAATAAGTTTTTGGAATCGTTGAAACGCATGGTTGCCCGTCGTGGACCAGTATCGCACATCTATTGTGACAACGCCACAAATTTTGTCGGAGCATCCAACAAGCTACTCGAGTTAAAGAAGTTCATGTTCAACACTAGCACTCAAGATGCTATCCTATCATATTGTTCCTCTGAAGAGATAACCTTTCATTTCATTCCACCTAGGGCTCCACACTTTGGCGGTCTTTGGGAGGCCGCTGTCAAGAGCGCAAAGAGTCTGCTGGTGCGTACCCTCGCTAACACCCGCTTCACCTTTGAGGAACTGAACACCGCAGTCGTTGAGATAGAAGCAGTACTCAACTCTCGCCCGCTGTCACCGCTATCATCTGATCCCAACGACTTCAGCGCTCTCACTGCAGGACACTTTCTAAATGGAGATGCACCGCGCGCTTTGCCCGAGCGTGAGATTATCACCAACAACATCTCCAACTTGGATCGTTACGAGCAGATCACAGCTGTTAAACAGCAATTCTGGCGTCGTTGGTCTGCGGAGTATGGGAACGAGCTTCGAGCCAGGACAAAGTGAACTTCGGCTTCCCCAAATCTCACAGTTGACTCTATGGTCATCATACATGAGGACAACACACCGCCATTACACTGGAAATTAGGGCGTGTTGAGTCTGTTGTGAGTGGCAAAGATGACCGGGTTCGTGTCGCATATATTCGCACTGCCTCTGGACTCTGTTGCCGGCCAGTACATAAGCTGGCTGTTCTACCTGTCTCTTGAAAGATAATTCTTTCAAGGCGGCCGGGATGTTCGGTCATATACCGCATATATACATTAGTCAGGGTATCAATAGCAATGTCAAAGCAGATTATGTTAAGATTATGCTAATTCTCTTCTATTTGAATGTCATAAGCACTCATACACATGTACGAAGCCTCGCTCTCTTTCGAACTCTGTAATTGCTCGATCCCTTTAATCTTAATTTATGTTAAGAAATCAGTTCTGTAAGCATCATCATAGAAGTCAGTCGTGTTGCTCATTAATTTGTAAAACCTTTATTAAAACTTCATACCATCCACACACGCCCACTTGAGATAAGATTCTTAAAAGGTCAAAAAAACGCTTTTGATCCAACAGTATTATTAAAATCAATCTTTAGTTGAAGCGATTGTTGTCATCTAACTCATACATCACTTTAAATGTGGCGTTAAAGTTTAAAATATGCCTTTGTGGGAAAAGATAAAATACGGAGAATGCTCATATGAAATGTGTAGACGAAATCCGATCAATGGCATTTTTGTGAACCTTTAAAAAATTCGCCTTCAATCGAACCTATTGAATAAATTAGTTATAAAATACAAGATACATAATTTACTTAGTTTAATTCTCACTCCATTTACGCACATACTACATCACGACACAACATTTAGTCTCTGTGAACTAGGATAGGAAAGTGACAAGCTCTTGTGTAATATCTAATGATAGAAAAATAAGTTGCCTTGGGTATGAGTACAAGAGCAAAGAAAAGCAAATCGCTTATGGCTAGGGCTAGGGCTAGGTTACACATATTTACGAATTTTTATGAATAGTGAAATTGTAGGAATTGTATTTAACATGAACACTCAAACACACACTCCATTAAGTATTTTAGCTTGCATAGAAAATATTTAATAAAGTATATGGATTCACGTTTCTTACTGCTTCGCCAATGCACAATTAAACTTAAAAGACGCGACTGTTGCGTTGCAAACAATAAAAATTCCAAAAGCTCCTTGCTGTTTAGCATTCTGCTCACATGAAACTTATTGAGGGAGCTAGCAATACCACCATTTATTGGTATGTGTAAGAAGAATATAAATACGGCAATGATCACAAGTGCAGCGAAAAAAGCAAGAACTTCAATAGAACGTAAGAATGCCCGGCGAGAAAATTCCCTGTACCTAGATCTAAGATTCCGTAATATACATTAGAGCTCCTTTCTAACGCATTATAAACAAAAATGTTTCGTCTTCGCTCAACCTCACACTTTGATATATGTGTTCCTGAATATCTTATGGAAGTCGAGAATCAAAATCTGCGTATTTAACAATGTGCAAGATTATAGCTCCTATAAAAGCTTTATGAATTTTTGCGAACAAATTATATATTATTGATCTGTACATTTACGGCATACCTAATTTGGTGCCTTTAGATAATCAGTTTATATATGGAAGATGGAGGGACATTCTGGCTGTTATAGACCTTTGCAACCATTTTTGATACAGGGTATAACACGTAAGCAACGCCCAAGCGAACTGAAGAGGTTACGAAAACACATTTGTGGAAATTACAAGCTACCAACAAATGTAAAAATTTTCTTGTCGGAACTCACCATCTTTGCTTTACTTTCATACGTACCTATACATACATATGCATAACAGAATAATGTTATCCGCACTCTAATTTCTGGAAGTTTGATATTGAACAAACGACAAATAGGAATATATATAGCAACGCCGATTTAAATTTTTTTTCAAAAATAAAAATAAGAAATTTTAAAAATATTTGTACGAATGTAGTGGCTAACAGAGATGGGCCCGAGTAATTCTAATCCTGTCTCATGAACATCACAGATAATATCACCCTTGTCTCGTAGTATCGATACAATAATTTTCTCAAAAACTGTTTGTCCCACTGGCTGACTGACTGATTGGTGATCAACGCACAGCCATACCGTAACAGCTAGGGAGCTGAAGTTGCCTTATGTGATGAAGGTGCACGTTAAGACGGGGTTTCGGGAAATTCCAACCAGAATTGTGGGAAAATCGCGAAAAACTCTTATATGCAACTTTTTTGTTTGCCATCCGATCGGCCTCAAGCTCATTTTCAAATATCTTTGTTCAAATTTATTTGAAGGGTGTTTCACACTTTTAGAAAATCCATTCCTCCTTGGTGGAAGTGGGGGTCAAAGAAAGGTGGGTGACGTTTCGCGCTCAAATTCATTTCCGAACATCTATAAGAAAAATCATTTGAGACGAAAATGAGACGCAGAATCAAAGCATCCTCGGTAAAAAGTGTGATGTTAAGATTTTGTTGGCGAAGTTTTAAGTTTTGTCCGATTTACTTCAATCTTATTTTCAATGCTCTACATAGGAAGTTAAGGAATACCTGCTTGAAAGTTGTTTGCTTACCGTCCGATCAGTATCAAAATAATTTTTAAAGCTTTTTGAGAAAATTTATTTTATACGTGTGACGGGCAATGCCGGTGTATTATTTATATAAATACTTCCTATAGAGATTTTTTGTGTATATATAAGGAGAATGGCAAAATTCGTTGATGCCAAGTTTGGTCGAAATATGTCTATAGTTAAATGTATACCAATTGCTTCAGCATAAATGAGATTGGTCAGAAGTGCCTTACTTAAACCAGTATTGGTTGATCTGTATATACTTTACGAAAAGCTACATGGCAATTTTAGTGACTAGCTCTTAAACCTTAGAGATAAGTTAAAAAATTTAATTTTTTGGATATCGTTTTTTTTATCGATTGCTTATAAACGAGACTAGTTATCGGTAATTTGAAATAAACTCTGCGCGGGCACTAGGAGGACCTATGTTCAAAATTTCAGGTCTCTGGCTCTTATAGGCTCCCAGATCGAGGCGTTGATGCAAATGGATTCATGACCATGAAGATATATACCATGTTGACCATGAAGATATATACGTTATGGGGTCGAAAATGCTTTCTTCTGTCTGTCAAATACATTTACACAAAACGCTTTTACATTTCTTAAGCATTTAGAATGTGCTCAGGGAATAAACAATGTAAATGTATATAAACAACTTATAAAATAGAAAATTTTTTTATCTGCAACTTTCTATTTATTCAATAAAAAACTTATTTGTATATAAAATTAACATATACATATTACGCACAAGCTTTGCTTCTTACAAATTCGATTCACACATTGATTCGCTCAATTGATTTTAATTAATGTTAATTTGATGCCTCGTAGTTCAAGATGTAAAAAGGAAAAATGAATATTTTTGTTGATAAGTATTTTCCAGACAGCACGACACTCTGGAAGAGGATTCAACCGAATGTTTATAAAGGGTAGGAATTTTTTTTTATTTTAACATTCATTAAATTGACAATATAATTTTGGACTTATCAAGGCTTCGTTTTGTTTTATTCGTTTAATTAATTATTCAATGTATTTATAATATATAAGGGAAATAGGTAATGTGTCTCTAGCCCGTTATTCGGGCCTTTTAAGAAACCACATTGGCACCCGTTATAAATCACAACTAACCGCAAGAAATTCTCATTTTTCACACCAGTATAAATGCGACTGCTTCGCCTAAACGGTTCACAGACAAGTAACACCTTCAGAATGGAATTCGTTTCGTATAACTACGAGGACTTTACATGGGTACCAAGCCTAAGCTATCGGCTATGCGGCTATGACATACTAGATACAGGCAGGTCACGTCGCCATATGCTAATAAAGCTCTATCACTGGGTCTGCGTGGGCAGCCATGTCTGTTCTGTTTTATTCATGATACGCCGGATAATCGAGTGGGATACAATTGGTACCGATGTCTCCTTGATAATACGTTATGCTACTCTGGTAACGTATGTCATAAACTCTGACACAAAATACGGAACATCTCAACAGAGAGGCGCCTTTAAACGCCTTAATAGTAAACTTGCGGCGCTCTTTCCAAAGTCCACACAGGCACGGATCGAACATCGCGTCAACGAGTTCTACTGGCCACGCCCACTGCTCATGCTTATTGTAGTATACTTTGGATCGTCAGCTATGGTCGTATTAGGACCTCTCTTGCAGTCGGGTTATATCTATCTGATGGAGAAACGATTTCCCTTTATGCATTGCTATCCATATTACATATTTGATCCACAGCAGGACCCATTATGGCATTACTTTGTGATTTATGTTCTGGAGTGGATGCACAGTACTTTGATGGTCATATCGAATATGAGCACAGATCTGTGGCTGGTATGCTTTCAAGTTCAGATATGCATGCACTTTGATTACATGGCGCGATCTCTAGAGAGTTACCAGCCTCACTGGACGCGTGACTCCGGCGATAGGAAATTCATTTCCAATCTGGTGGACACGCATGTCCAATTATTAGAGTAAGTATGTGCCAATTGGCAATGGTTAGATTACTTACCATTTCAGCTTGTAGCCTTCAGGATGATCTCAATGGCATTTTCGGTGGCTCACTTTTGTTAAGCCTGCTTACAACTTCGGGCGTATTCTGCACTGTGGCAGTGTACACTCAGCTTCAGGGACTAAATCTAGAAGGAATTACCTATGTTGTATTTATGATGACGGCAACTTCTCAGGTTTACTTGGTGTGCTACTATGGTGAATTAGTTAGGATTTTGGTACCTATTACAGGCAATGATACTTGAAATGATATAACAGACAATTCATTTCTTCAGAGCACAAACATTACCCATGCCGCCTATAACCACAACTGGTCCAATGCAACGCCGGCTTACAAAAAATTCTTGTTAATTATCATCATACGTGCACAGAGGCCGGCCGAACTTAGCGCCATGGGCTATCTGCCAGTATCGCTGGACACTTTTAAGCAAGTAGGTAAAGAGCAGAGCCAGGAAGAGGCGTTGACTACAGTATTATTTAAATCGTAGGTTATGTCAGTGACTTATCGCGTATTTGCGTTGATCAGACAAATGATCGAATAGAATGTGGATGCTAACATAATTTCTGGATATTTATTGCTTTACAATTCACAGTTTATCTAGATAGTTCACGTTAAATACATTTGTATTACGATCTCTTTGGATCCGTGGGTAACTTGAAGCCCACAAGGTCCGCTGTTTCTTTCACCGTGCGTTCTCCACGTCCATGATAATCCTTGTATAGCGCGTTGTATTTGCGCAGACTAGTCAGGTAGGTTAAATATGTTTGACCCAGAAAGATTGCCTCGTTGCGGGCCTTGCATAGCTGTTGATCGGTTGTTTCAAATTTTTTGTACTGCGACAGAATATAGCGGGCAGCTAAAGAGTTTTTAATGCTGCCAGGATCATGGGCAGCTTGACGCAGCTCGTGTAGCAAGGCACGAATCACTTTAGTTCCAGCCATACTGTGGGAAAATCTTTGCTGTTGTATTGAACTTGTAACAAATAGTAAATATTTACGATTATGTGATTGCCGAACGAATTATGAATAACAGCTGCTAGCTATGGAGCTGCCATCTGTTCGCAATTTTATGTCACATTGCGGCAACACTATGTTAATAAGTTGGCAGTTCATTTCAGATGGTTAGCCAGAACCACTAACCATACAATGCATTGCCAGAACGCATACGTAAAGTGGCCCAGCTGTTTTCAACTGTGCGGGTAATTTGAACTGAATGTTTAAAGAAATCAAAGTTTGATTTATTTAGGAAAACCGACCTGCTGCTTGCAATATTGATTTTGTCAATATAGAATTTTTTATCAGCATGACAATAAGTTTAATAGCCTCTGTCCACTGGCTTAAGAAATGTCACATTTTCAGATTTCACATATTGGTGTCCCACCGGTTGTCGGTAACATGTGAGCGGGAAAAGTACCACTTCGTTAAAAAAAAACAGCTGATCAAGTTGCTTTAATTTACATAAGCGCCGCAAAGTTTTTCTGCCAAAACTCAAATAATGCGCTCTCGAAGTAAGGGCTCCATTTTGGGGACTCTTTTGGAAATTTCGCCATGTTTAAATTAAAAAAATTGTGGGATTATTATAATTTTAAATTTCTTATTTAAAGTTGCCGCTTGCCTTCGTTGATATATCAGCTGTTTATGGTTATGATACTTTCACATTTTTCACAACATCGATGGAAATCTCGATTAAACATCCCAAAAAACATGAAATGTGCGGGGCGAATTTACACATTTTTTAAAAATGTGCCTTTTTTGAAAAATATGTGAAATGTGTTTTCTTACACATTTTGGAAAAATGTAACATTTTCAGAAATGTGTTCAGTGGACAGTTGGTTGCGCTGTACCTAATTAGCCTTGCCAGACTACCACAAAATATATGGACTTCGATCGGCTTGTGTTTTGTTAATGTATATGTATTTTGTACCCTCATGTATTTGTTAAGTTGTAAAATTACTCATAACCAGTATAATGAGCCAGGCCAGTAACAGTAAGTGAAAATGGAGAATAAATTGACGTTAATTTCAAAATTGATGTTCCTTGGGCAGTTATGCGTCTTGTTTTATTACAGTTAAAGGGTTCTACAGGCAAAACAGCGAGTGTGCTAAATGCCATTAACAAAATTGAAGAGGCTGTTAAAAGGCATAAGCCACGCCTCGTAACCTTACCCGAGTGCTTTAACTGCCCTTATGGCACAAAATTCTTTCGTGAGTATGCGGAACAGATCCCGAATGGCTACACCAGCCAGCAGCTCTCGAAAACAGCTCTAGATAATCAGGTCTACATAGTGGGTGGCACAATACCCGAGTTAGGCGAGAACGATGCCATATACAATACTTGCACCGTATGGGGCCCCACGGGCGACCTATTAGGCAAGCACCGCAAAATGCATCTGTTTGATATTGACGTGAAAGGCGGCATCCGCTTTAAGGAATCTGAGACACTATCCCCTGGCAACGAATTTACAATCATCAGCATTGATGGGCATAAGATTGGGATTGGAATTTGCTATGACATTCGGTTTGAGGAGATGGCACGGCTTTATCGGAACAGTGGGTGTGAGATGATCATATACCCGGCCGCTTTTAATATGACAACAGGTCCTTTGCATTGGGAACTCTTGCAACGTGCGCGCGCCAACGATAATCAGCTCTTTGTGGTAACTACATCGCCGGCTAGAGACACTTCTGCAGAGTACGTTGCGTATGGCCATTCTATGATTGTGGACCCATGGGCTAAAGTCGTCAAAACCGCTGGCGAAGGCGAGGAAGTTTTGGCAGCTGATATTGACTTTGCCTTGGTGGAACAAGTACGCCAACAAATTCCATTGTTCAGTCAACGGCGTCTTGATCTGTATAGCACCGAAAAGAAGTCCAAGTGATTTATTATCGCATTTGTCAATTATAAACATTGAATATTCTTAAAATCTAAAATTGTTAATAATCCGCTCGCTGAGGGGTAGATGTTTTCTCTGACTCGCTAGTTGCTGACATGTAATTAGGACGTTGCACCTGCCCGAAAAGCGCTCGAATAGCTTCATCCGTGGCCATCAGCGGCTGACTAACAAATTCCAGGGCCTGAAATACATTATATGTAAAATTTCATCTGAAAATTGCTACAGCACATCAACTTACTTGCACAGCGTACTTCTCTGCATCACAGAGCGGACTCGTTGTGGCGCTAGACAGCTTAAGCGTTGTCTCAGGAATGCCCAGACCTGAGTGCAACACCATGCGTTGTAGTATATTTAGGTTCTCCGCGCTTAGACTGATAACGTCCGTGGCGGGCAAATTTAGATAGCGTATTTTAGCCAGGAACTTCAGTTGCTTTAGTATGTCCAATTGAATTTCCCGAATTTGATGTGTGGTGTGCATCAGTTGTTTGGTTGATTCGTTAAGCATTTGATTTTTCTGCGTCAGATCGGCTTTCCAGCGGGCTAACTCCTCGACCATAACGCTGCTGGCCAAAAACTTGGAGCGCCATACCTCGCACTGGCTGGCCAAAAATTCGATTTGTTCTGTGTGTGTGGTTAAATTGTTGGCCGTATCGAGCAAGGCGCGAGCAAGTTGCAATTTATCCTCTGTTAGCAAATTGACGCGGGTTTGCAAATCCTCACCAACGGAGGCTACCAACAGGCTTTTGAGCTCTCCGTTAACCTGAGTCTGGAATTTATACTGCGCTTGAAAATGATCGCGCTCCTGGCGCGTTTTCGTCAACTCTTCCTTTAGTCGCTGCAGTTCATTGCTGCCTGCGTTGCTGGTATCAGCGTGTTTGGCATCTGCATCCTCTAGGTCTAGCTCAAGGGTGCGCAACGTAGACACCTGGTCCGCAAGCACTCCAATGTCTAAATTATTTCTGCTAACCCGCTGAAGTTTGTGCTTGGCGCTTTGCTGAGCAGGTGTCATGGAATTTACGGCACCTGGATATGGTTCATAAGGCACGAATTTTGGTGGCTTAGTTTTCTTATGTTCCGGCAGTGGTTCGGAGGTGCTCACCAGCCTGGGCTTGAGTTGGACGAGTTCACCCTTAGGCAGCACAGGTGCAAGGCTCCGGCTCACAACTTCGGAGCGCCGGTAGAGTGTGTGCAGGCCAGGCAAGGGCAGAGGCAACGAACACAAGTTGCCTACGGATGACTTATGCACAATTACCGCTTCTTGGACTACAGTACTATCCTTACGCGGCAATTGCGGTCGCTTGACCTTATTAACTTGGAAACTGGCTGATGCTCTTTCCTGTTCTACTTTCGTAGTTGGTGTGATTTCGGTCTGTTCCATGCCGTCACCACTGGTGCGGCAAGCGTGCACCTTTTCGCCATCGTTTGTTAAGGCATCTGCATCCATGGCAGTAATATAAAAAAAAAAAAAAACTGCTAAATATCAGTAAATATAACAATCAATTTTGTCAGCTTGTTTGCCAGCAAAACAAAAACAATAGAAACGAAGAGCTGCCAACTCGGTAATTAAACTGTGGTTGTTGCCAACCAAAAATATTTTAAGCGTTGCCAATCGCGATTACTTGTGAAAAATCGATAATTTTTAATTTACCCAAAGGAAATAAACAACAAATTGGATACAGTCTGTTATCTATTTTGCTAGTTAAGCATATTTGTAAAATTACAAGTGAAGCGTTTGCTCGTATCAACGTTACCGTCCACACCTGATGCTGCCGGGCTAGCGGAAATAATATCTGTTAGCATAAATGCTCTACCGGCAGTCGTCCGAGTATGTCGACAAAAGAGCGTGAGCTGCTTAGAAACGTACATGAGAAAATCGAATTAATTGAGCCAAGCACGGGAAAATTGTTTTTCGAACACAAAACTGAGCTAGTGTTTATTAAACCGCGCTTAATGCCACTAAAGTCTCGCGCTTTGGAGAGTCTCGAGGAAATGCATCGCGAAACAGCTCGCCAGCTGCAACAAAAACGCACGAAGCGCAACAAGAATAACGCTGGTGAGCTACACCAGGCAGCCGCATAGGCTGCGGCCTCTTATTATTAAGACTAGCACATTTTTGCAATCGTAAACAAGCACCTAGAAATGGCATACTTGTTGACATTCGGTATCATCGGCGCTTTGTTCCTGGCCAGTCTGATGCTGTATCGCTATGGCAACATACCACGTCAGCATATCCTTGTAACGCTATCTGTGCTGACGGCCTGGTGTTTCTCCTTCCTGATAGTGTTTACCATACCGTTGGACGTAACCTCAGTAGGTAATTCATAGTTACACTGAATATAATATTGAACAAGAATTCATTATTGCAGACGCTGTATCGACAGTGTGAGGAAAAGCATAAACCGGTTCCAGAATCAGCAGTGGGAAACACCATGGGCAATGGCAGCATAACAACAACGATTATCACAACAAACAAGTTGCACCCCGATGATTGCCAGGAGCCCTGGGGCATGGTGCCAGCTTCAGTATTTCCAAATTTGTGGCGCATCATCTATTGGAGTTCGCAGTTCCTCACGTGGCTCATCATGCCGTTGATGCAGTCGTATCTCAAAGCGGGTGATTTCACAATCAAGGGTAAACTGAGGTCGGCATTAATCGAGAACGCAATATATTATGGCTCCTATTTGTTTATATGCGGCGTTTTGCTCATTTACATTGCCGTCAAGGGCGTATCGCTGGATTGGCAGAAACTGAAGGCGATCGCCTCATCAGCTTCCAACACTTGGGGCCTGTTTTTACTTATTCTGTTACTCGGCTATGCTCTTGTAGAGGTGCCGCGTTCGCTGTGGAACAATGCGAAACCGGGATTTACGCTGCAATATGCTTACTTTAAAGCTGCGAAGCTCAGTACGGAAAAGGCAGAGGCGGAGGAGCATGTAGACGATGTACTCGAATCGCTGCAATGCATCAGTCGGTCTGTACCCAACAATCATGAGTTACGTCCGTGCGTCGAGACAATAATGCGAAAAGTACCCATTGAGCTGCAAGAACGAGCCAGTCGAAATTTTGCGCGCAGTGGAGGCAACGGCATGGGTGGAACCACCTCTACCATCGTACCCTCAGAGAAGGCGCTGGTTCGTATACACAAGCAGGTGATCAAATCACTGCAAACCCTGCAGCGCACTGAGGCGCTTTGGAGCGTGCAGGTTAATGCGGTTCTGCATCTGGAGGATGTGGCTCGGAATATACACTCGGCGGAACACCGCTTCAAAACAGAGTTTCCCCGCCAGCGCTCGCAATTGGAAAGAATCTGTTATAGCGCCACGCTTCAATGGTACTGGGAGTGCCTATTTAAGGCGCCGTTTCTCAAAGCGCTGTGCGTTTTAACGGCAACAATGTCCGCAATGGTCGTGTGGAGCGAGCTCACCTTCTTTAGTCGCCACCCAGTGCTCTCTATTTTCGCGAATGTCATTAATGTGGCCAACGGTAGCAATGACTTCTTTACCATTGAATTATTTTCTATGGTGGTACTGTGCTACTTCTTTTACTGCACCTACTCCACAATTCTGCGCATTCGGTTCCTGAACCTGTATTACTTGGCACCGCACCATCAGACCAACGAACACAGCTTGATATTCAGTGGAATGCTGCTCTGCCGACTAACGCCGCCCATGTGTCTTAACTTTTTGGGGCTCATTCACATGGATTCGCACATAATACAGAAGGTGAGTTAGTATAATATGACTTTCAAAAACTGAACGCCATTAATATACAATCGCGTTTTTACAGCGTATCATGGAAACATATTACACACAAATAATGGGTCATATGGATGTCATTGGTATTATTTCGAATGGCTTCAACATTTATTTTCCCATGTGTATGTTAGCATTTTGCCTCTTCACCTGGTTTAGTTTGGGCAGTCGTGCGCTCAACGCATTGGGATTTCAACAGTTCTTGCAGCATGAAACTATCGCCACAGAGCTGGTGCAAGAGGGTAAGGATTTAATAGCTCGCGAGAAGCGACGCCGACAGCGGGCCGAGGAGGCAATCGCTAGACGGCGTGACTCTTCGAGACCTGACACACTGTCTAGCCAAGATTACATTGGCAAATATCGTGGCACTGCTGGCTTAAGTAGTGGGGGTATTGCTGGTCCGTTGACCAGCAGTCGCACGCCTGCTGATGGTTTGCTACGAGATGGTGACGTAAGTTATGACTACGCTGCGGTAGCATCCTCCTCGGCGCTGAACGTACCACGCTCGCTGTCGGAAGAAATCAATGATCGTTTCGGTGTCAGCACTCAGATGCAGGTCGGTTTCCGTGGCGCTATCGAGCAGGAAGATGCATACGACGAGGAGAACGAACATCGAATTGTTGGGCCGCCACCACGGGGACTTTTTGATGATGTATAAGCTTGAAAATTGCATTGTCTACTTATGTCTATGTATACCTTTATATATATTATCTCAAAAGTTCTTTAGTTAATTTAATTTACGTTTAAGCTTTCCCGCTGCTGTTCCTGTCACAAATATTGTAAACATTTCAATAAAAAAAAATTTATTGCAGTCAGGATTTTTTACGCAATGTGTATCGTTTGGCAGGTTTTCTTTCTTGGAAAGAGTTGCTTTCACTAATATTGGCCAGTTGTATAATTGGTGGTTCCGTGAAGTACAGCAAGTTACAAGGTTCTTCATTCTCCTCGTCTGTGCTAGACATCTCAAAGTCTGTTGCCTTCCTTAGCTCTGAGACGGGATGCGGTTTAATGCGCTTGCGACCACGTACAAAGCCGCATCTTGAGGATAGCGGCGTTTCGGGCATTATCGAAGACATGACCATATAATGTCACTTTGACAGTCCCTCCCAGAGGGGCCAACAGCGTTGCCAGACATAAACGTAATTGAAATTGGCATCCTGGCAGATTTATTTGGACGCGGCTTTTTATTTGTGTTCTATGTATGTCGCACCATCAATAGGGAAGCAAAACTTCTAAGCTATGTAACAAATACGTAACACAAGTGGAAAGTGGTTAAGTAAATAGTCGGTCGTTTGTTTCTTCTGATTGGGGTTGCGCGCATGTGTAAGAACAGTTGTTTCTGAATCTTCGGTTTCAAACTATTCGTCGCCGCCGCCTTCCTCATCCTCGTCGAATTCGCCCTCCTCGTCGGCAGTGGCCTCCTGGTACTGCTGATATTCTGATACCAAATCGTTCATGTTGCTCTCAGCTTCTGTAAACTCCATTTCGTCCATACCCTCACCGGTATACCAATGCAAGAAGGCCTTGCGACGGAACATGGCCGTGAACTGCTCGGAAACGCGTTTAAATAACTCTTGAATGGCCGTTGAGTTGCCAATGAATGTAGCTGACATCTTGAGGCCTCGGGGCGGGATGTCGCACACGGCTGTCTTGCAGTTGTTCGGAATCCACTCAACAAAGAAGCTACTGTTCTTGTTTTGTATATTAAGCATCTGTTCGTCCACCTCCTTCATGGACATTCGGCCGCGGAAGATGGCCGCCACGGTCAGATAGCGACCATGCCGTGGATCACAGGCAGCCATCATGTTCTTGGCATCAAACATCTGCTGTGTCAGCTCGGGTACAGTCAATGCGCGATACTGCTGAGATCCACGCGAAGTTAACGGTGCAAAACCGGGCATAAAGAAGTGTAGACGCGGGAAAGGAACCATGTTGACAGCGAGCTTACGTAGATCAGCGTTGAGCTGGCCCGGGAATCGCAGGCAGGTGGTAACTCCAGACATTGTTGCCGACACCAAGTGATTCAGATCACCATATGTTGGGGTGGTCAGTTTCAAAGTGCGGAAGCAGATGTCATACAACGCCTCATTGTCAATGCAGTACGTCTCATCAGTGTTCTCGACTAGCTGGTGAACACTTAGGGTAGCATTGTAGGGCTCGACCACGGTATCCGACACCTTGGGAGAGGGCACCACCGAGAAGGTATTCATGATACGATCGGGATATTCTTCACGTATCTTTGAAATGAGTAAGGTGCCCATGCCGGACCCGGTACCACCGCCCAACGAGTGGGTAAGCTGAAATCCCTGTTTGAGCAAGTAATTATCTCGCCTTTGAAAAAATTTCGATTAGTACCTACCTGTAGACAATCACAGCCTTCAGATTCTTTGCGAACCACATCTAGCACAGAATCCACTAGTTCAGCACCTTCAGTATAGTGACCCTTAGCCCAATTATTGCCTGCGCCAGACTGGCCAAACACAAAGTTATCTGGTCTAAAGATTTGACCAAAAGCTCCCGAACGCACAGAGTCCATGGTTCCCGGCTCCAGGTCAACAAGTATAGCTCGTGGCACATACTTGGCGCCAGTGGCTTCATTGTAATAGACATTGATGCGTTCCAGCTGCAAGTCACTATCGCCGTAATATGTCCCCGTTGCGTCGATGCAATGCTCGTCTGAGATGACCTCCCAGAACTTGCCGCCAATCTGGTTGCCGCATTGGCCAGCCTGAATGTGCACGATTTCACGCATGGTTACGACTACGAGAAACAATGAAATTCAATTTTGCTGGAAATATTTTTCCGAATTTTCTGGAGAGCAATTCCTATTTGGAAGGCAGAAACCGATTTAAATGATTTTTACGTATAATTTTCTTACTTTTTCTCTATACGTGTATCGTAGTCGAGTCGATGTTGGAATGAGACTGGCACAACTTAAAAATGCTAATGTCCTATGCTAGACTACTTCGATCCTTCAAATTTTGAAAAGTGTACAAATTTTTTTTTACGTTTAGGTGTATGGGTACACATACATACATACATAATACAGCCTGTATAGTTTTAATTGATAGCAATTTGCAATATATATCAATAGTTTATATTTTTGGGTATTTTTGGTCATTTGCATCTATTTCACTATATTTAGAAGTGGGGAATACATCTACTTATGGTGGTTGGGTTCTCTACGTGGGTCTCTCAAAAACAGATATAATTTGGCAGCCTCTGCAGAAACCAGACTCTGTGTTATCACTAGAAGAATTTGGCATATACATATGTTCATTTGAGCGCCGCAAATTGCCGATGCCGAATCTATTAGACGGATGCACGTTTCAGACAAAGAGTGCTTTCAATTATATCCATCGGCTGGAAATCTGGATCAACAAATTGCTCGTGGTTTAAACACCGTGTCCCGCCCATGCATGTGCAAGAGCAGAGGGACACCGTCTCATCGTTCTCGGTCGTGTAGTTGTTTTCCAAGAGTTTGCCATGCATGTTGTACGTAGACTCATCATCAAATGTGAGTGGCTGGTTGCCAGCAGCAAGATTTTGGGCATCCTGTTCGTCCCTCTTGGCGTCTTCGGCTTGCCTACAGGGAAAAAAAAAAAAAACTATTATTGCTTAGATCTTCAACTATGGATCTAAAGAAGGACTGACATTGTCATGAATCGTAGTACAAGCAGGTTAATACTGGCGGCTACCACTGCCAGACCAAACAGTATAAATACCAAGCTTAGGGCCACATATCCGGGCTTGTTCGTCAGCGCCTGGTCATTTTGGAGGGCCACATAGTCTCCAAAACCAATAGTGGTCAGCGTGACAAAGCAATAGTAAAAGCTGTCAAAGTAGCTCCAGCCCTCATAGCGAGAGAAAACCGCTGCTCCGGTCGTTATAATAATCGAAGAGAGCATTCCAGTGGCCAACATCAGGTTCATTTCAGTGGCGTCAGTGCATCGCGCTCCACTTGCCCGCTTCGCGCGTCTAATTATCACGGATGCAAACTTGTTCAAACGCTCACCAATGGACTGGAACATAACCAACCCAAGGGGAATTCCTACCTAAAAGGGAAACATATATTAGCTTCAGATAAACGAGAGCAACTTGTGCTAGTTAATAAGTATTTAGGACCGATCATACCATCGCATAGAACATTGTAAATAACTTTCCGGCCACAGTGGTTGGCGTGGAGTGCCCATATCCTGAAAAATATAAATATTCCGCAGATACATATACATATACACATGCATATGCATTTATATATCTCTATATATAAAACTGTTTGTCCTGGCTGACTGACTGACTGACTTCTTGACTGACTAATTGGGGATCATCGCACAGCCCAAACCGTAAGAGCTAAGAAGCTGAAATTTTCACTGTAGTGCATTACATTATGTGATGAATTTGCACGTTAAAACGGGGTTTCGGGAAATACCACCCACAAGTATGGAAACGTTTGTATGAAACTTTTTTGTTTACTATCCGATCGGCCTCAAACTCATTTTCAAAGATCTTTGTTCAAATTCATCTGAGGGGTGTTTCACACTTTTCCATAAATGTATTCCTACTTGGTGGAAATGGGGGTCACAGATTTGGTGGATGACGTTTCACCCTCAAATTTATTTTCAAGGATCTATATGAAAAAACATTTGAGGCGTGTTTCACATTTTTCGCAAAATCTAAAATCCTTCGGTAGAAATGCGATTCAAAGATTTTTTGGGCGAAGTTGTAAGTGGTGTCGGATTTGCTTCAAACTTATATTAAAAGCTCTGCATAAGAGTTTAATGAATACGTGTTTCAGGGATTTGGCAAATTCCACCCGCAATAGTGGTTAATTGGCGGAAAATGTTTTTATGAAAGTTGTTTGTTTACCGTCCGATCAGTTTCAAAATCATTTTCAAAGCTTTTTGAGTACATTTATTTTATACGTGCCACGGGCAAGGCCGGGTTATACCCGCTAGTATATCTCTATATATATAACTGTTTGTCCTGACTGACTGTCTGACTAACTGACTGACTGACTGACCGACTGACTGACTGATTGGTGATCAACGCACAGCCCAAACCGTAAGAGCTAGCAAGCTGTAGTTACTATATGTGATGAAGGTGCACGTTAAGACGGGGTTTCGGGAAATTCCACCCGCAAGTATGGAACAATCGCGAAAAACGTTTGTATGTCACTTTTTTGTTTACCATCCGATCGGCCTCAAAGTCAATTTCAAAGTTCTTTGTTCAAATTCATTTGAGGGGTGTTTCACAATTTACCAAAAATGTATTCCTCCTTGGTGGAAATGGGGGTCAAAGATTTGGTGGATGACGTTTCACCCTCAAATTCATTTTCAAGGATCTATATGAAAAATCATTTGAGACGTGTTTCACATTTTTCGCAAAATCTAAACTCCTTCGGTAGTAATGCGATTCAAAGATTTTTTTGGTGCAGTTTTAAGTAGTGTCCGATTTGCTTGAAACTCATTTTGAGAGCTCTACATAAGAACTTAACCTTAACCTTGTATGAAACTTTTTTGTTTACCATCCGATCGGCCTTAAACTCATTTTCAAAGTTCTTTGTTCAAATTCATTTGAGGGGTGTTTCGCACTTTTTGAAAAATCCATCCATCCTTGGTATAAATGGGGGTCAAAAATTTGGTGGATGACGTTTCGCGCTCAAATTAATTTCCATGGATCTTTATGAAAAATCATTTGAGACGTGTTTCACATTTTTCGCAGTATCAAAGCATCCTCGGGGAAAAGTGCGATTCTAAGACTATTTTGATGAAGTTTTATGTTTAATCCGATTTGCTTTTTTTCAGAGCTCTACATGTGAACTATATAAGTACATGTTTCAGCGATTTTGGAAATTCCACCCACAACAGTGGGTAATTAGCGAAAAATGTTTGTATGAAAGTTTTTTGTTTACCATCCGATCGGCCTCAAACTCAATTTCAAAGACCTTTGCTCAAATTAATTTGAAGGGTGTTTCACACTTTTCCAAAAATGTATTCCTCCTTGGTGGAAATGGGGGTCAAAGATTTGGTGGTTGTCGTTTCGCACTCAAATTCATTTCCAAGGATCTACATAAGAAATCATTTGAGACGTGTTTCAAATATTTCGTAAAATCTAAACTGCTTCGGTGGAAAGTGCATTTCAAAATTTTTTTTGGTAAATTTTATGTTTTTTCCGATTTGCATCAAATTTATTTTCAAAGCTCCACATAACAATATGATGAATACGTGCTTCAGCGATTTGGGAAGTTCCACTTGCAACAGTGGTAAAAGGCCGGAAAACTTTTATATGAAAGTAGTTTTTTTTACCGTCCGCTAAGTTTCAAAATAATTTTCAAAGCTTTTTGAGAACATTGATTTTATAACATAAGTGCCACGGGCAAGGCCGGGCTATACCCGCTAGTATATATATAAATACACATTTTCTTAGCCCTATATATACACCAGTTTAAAAAAACCCCCGTCTTTATAACTTTAGCACTTTTCAATTAATCGTTTATTGAGTTTGACAAAATTTGATCATAACTGGATCATTCGGCACAAAAATAATTGAAAAATTGGTTCATATAAAGTTATTATAAAAACTATCAAAATGTTCATTAATATCCTAATGATCTGATCAATTCTTTAATTTGACTATACTTTTTAAATATACACAAATAAATATTATAGTGTCTCGGTTCTTTTACTGTTATGTGTTTGACACGCGTCATTTAAGTTTTTATATTTATGTTTTAAGAATTTGATGTATTTTAGACTCGTGAAGCTTTTATAAGCTTTATAACTAAGTTTTTTTTATATTTAAATCAATATAATTTAATTGCATTAACATTACATGTAATATTTACCAATCATTGCTAGCACCACAGTGGCGAAATAAAATGCGCCAGCGAATTTCCACTGAGGTCCCGCCTTGTGTGGTTTGTTCTCTATTATTACTATTTCGATCATCCGGTAGTCTTCTGCACTCACATTGTATTTCTCAACGAAATTGTTCTTTATCGCTACGGCATGAATACAAAATTTGTTCCGAATTCCAATATCAATATTTAAATTCAGGGCCAATTATTAAATAAAAAGTAGCATAGCATAGCAAACAAGTCGGGGTGCCCGACTAGGGGATACCTTGAATATTCTTCAAGGTTAACACCTTAATAGGTTAAGTATTCAATGGGTAAAGAGATATCTAGCATTTTTAAAAATATATATAATAAAAATGAGTTCCCTTCTGCCGGTGTCGAGCCACCGAGGAACCTACTTGCCATTTCTACATATTTTACATCCATACCAAGAACTGGTATTGATTTAAGAGGAACTAAACTTAAACAATTCTATTATGTAGATCTTTTTGTTGAGACTATTCGTATATTAGAAAAAAGACATCAGTCTCAAAATTGTGGCTCAGAATCATTGTGTGCTTCCAATTGAAATTTAGAATTTTTTTATTTTGCGTTGAATGGGATCGGTATCCAGAAAAAATGTTAAGCTTTAACCCTAATGAAACCGAAATTCGATATACAAGTAATCAATAAATTAAAAAACTCGTACTGCGCGGGCCACAAGAAAGACCTACGTTCAAGTCGCCAGCTCTTATAGGTTCTGAGATCGACGCGTTCATACATGCGGACACACAGTCGAACATGGTTAGATCGACTCGACTATTGATGTTGACCAAGAATAAATATACTTTACGCACATTGGCAAAAACCTTACAATCTTTTTACCCATTTTTATTTGGTTTAGGGTATTCAAAATTATAGATATTTGGCAAATTTGTTATTAGAATTTTAAATAAAAACATAAGTATGCATATATTATGTCTTTAATCTGTTACAAAAATAAAAGGTAAATTTTGGTTTTATTTTGACGGGGGGTTGCGAATAGTAGTTGGTGCATTTGAATCTTGCCGGGGATATATACTGATCACATATATGTATATGTACCTTGCAAAAATTCCCAACGCTTTGCTTCAGTTTGTGATTCAAGCGAGTCAAAGACTGCCGCTCCGATGAGCAAATAGGTAAATGTGCACACCACCAGCGACAGGGTTCTAACGTTCTGACGCTTCATGGCGCAATGGACAACAAATTCTAAAGCTGTATGGCGACAAGGTTCAATTTGCATTTAAATGTAAAGCTCAAGGAATGGGCGCAGCTCGTGGACGTAGTTAATGGCTCAGCTGTTTGCACAATGCTACGTTTTTTATTTATATCGCTTGCTTGTGTGGATGCCTCTGTGGTGGATGCTGCCAAGGATTCTGCAGAAATCGATATACTTGCGTACACATACACACGAGCAGTTAAAGATACAACGCTTTACTTTATTCTCCTGCCTTCAAAGCTCAGTGCAATGCTGGGCTAACAATTTGCATATGTAACGCCATTATTATTATGACACTGTGTATTATATTTCCACTGATATCTAGTTTTATTAAATTAACCGAAAACCGATACGCTTTGCGGGAAAATCGGATAATGAAAGGCAGGGTTGCCACTTCGATCGAAGTGAGACAGGTGGCAGTCCAATTTTTCGCTTATCGATATGTCGGGTAATCGCTTAGCTTGGCATTTGTTTATCTGAAAAGACCACGCAAGTCTTTTCTGAAGTATAAAAAGCAGCAGCGTCGCTACATTTTAAATTATTGTGGGCATCAATGTCCAATTAATATAGACATGCTGCGCATTCGTCGTCGCTTTGCGCTACTTATTTGTTGTGGCTGTCTCCTCATTTTTCTTAGCCTGTATGCAGTCCTTAATTTTGCGGCACCGGCACCGAATGCGAAAAAGGTGATGTGCTTGTGTGGTTGTGTGGGGATTTTGTTTAGTACCAACTCTTTAATTAATTTATATGTTGACAGCCAAATTATAATGCGCTTGAGAATAAGCTGCAACAACTGGAAAATGGATTGCTGCAAGGTGCCCACGAAATGCGAATTTCACGCGAACGTTCTGCTAAAAGATCGGCCAAAACCAGAGAAAATTACGATATTCTAGCCGTCGATTCAGTCAACAATGAAGCCGACGAAGCTGGAGAATGTGCTGACGTAGTGAATCAAGTGCCGCAAGTGGATGTGCAAATGCTCGAACTATATGACCAAATGTCGTTTGCCGATATTGATGGCGGCGTTTGGAAGCAAGGGTGGAACATAAAATACGATCCGCTAAAGTACAATCAACATCACATGCTGAAAGTGTTTGTTGTGCCGCACTCCCATAACGACCCCGGCTGGATAAAAACGTTCGAGGACTATTATAACGCTGGTGAGCCAAACCCAAGTTCTATACTAGTCTTACTCGGCATACGTGGAAATACTGAATTTTTCAATTTAAATGCCTTGCTGAAAGCATTCAATAATCCCCATTGTGTTGGATATGTGTTTCAAAATTAACTAACAAAATTAACTTCTTCCAGAGATAATTACTCAATGGTTTGATAACCGTTTTTTATTTGAATTCAATGAGGGATGAGACGCTTAATTTAACTCGAAATTCCTGAAAAATGTTTTAATCGAAAAGTTTTTTATTCGAGGAATCAGTTTATGATTATTGGAGACAATAGAATGGTGATTAACCAAGTTAGCTTTAAAATTAAGAGACTATCTACTATGCCTTTCCTTTTTCGTGGTCGAAGTTGACTCCCCAAAAATTTAACAATTTCCTAATAATAAGCTGATAATATTGAAACTATCATTTTTGGTAAAAGCAGTAAACATACATACATACTTAACACGTATTTTTAATTGCTTTGATTGAAGTTATCAATTTTTTCTGACAGATACAAAACACATCTTATCGAATGCGTTGCGGCACCTAACTGAGAATCCTGATATGAAATTCATTTGGGCTGAAATTTCATATTTTTCACGTTTTTTTGAAGATTTGGGCGAAAACAAGAAGCAGCAAATGAAAATGTATGTAATTGAATTGGGAAATTTTAAATTAATGTAACGCACACTACAAACTTTTACAGGATTGTGAAGAAGGGTCAGCTAGAATTTGTTACCGGTGGGTGGGTAATGCCCGACGAGGCCAATTCGCATTGGCGTAATGTGCTTCTGCAACTGACGGAGGGTCAGTCCTGGTTAAAAAAGCATCTGAATGTAACGCCCACCGCGTCATGGGCTATAGACCCATTCGGACACAGCCCTACTTTACCTTACATACTCCAAAGAAGCGGTATAAGAAATCTACTTATACAGCGCACACATTACTCGGTGAAGAAAGAGCTAGCACAGCAACGGCAGCTGGAGTTCTACTGGCGTCAGACATGGGAAACACGTGAAAACACAGCCCTTTTCACGCACATGATGCCCTTTTACTCGTATGATATTCCTCACACATGCGGTCCTGATCCCAAAGTGTGCTGTCAGTTCGACTTTAAGCGCATAGGTGGATTTGGACTGAGCTGCCCTTGGCGAGTTCCGCCTCGTCCAATCGACGAAAGCAACGTGGCCGCACGCTCCGAAATGCTGGTGGATCAGTGGAAGAAGAAGGCCGAATTGTACCGCACGAACGTATTGCTGGTGCCACTAGGCGACGATTTTCGATATAAACAGAACGTGGAGTGGGATGTGCAACGTGTTAACTATGAAAAGCTTTTTGAGTACATCAATGGTAATCCGAATTTCAACGTGGAGGCCCAGTTTGGTACACTAAATGAGTATTTTGAGTCCGTGCATCAAACTGGGCAGAATTTTCCATCTCTGAGCGGCGATTTCTTTACATATGCGGACCGAGCTGACAACTACTGGAGTGGCTATTACACCTCTCGTCCATATCATAAGCGCATGGATCGCGTGCTCATGCACTATTTGCGAGCCGCGGAAATGCTTCATGCCTGGCAGAATTGGGACTCGCAAGCTGGTTTTAGCGAAAAACTAGAACTGGCTCGCCGAGAGCTATCGCTTTTTCAGCATCACGACGGTATCACAGGCACCGCTAAAACGCATGTGATGCAGGACTATGAGAAGCGCATGGTAGATGCCCTTAAGGCTTGTCAGTTTGTAATGCAACAGGCGGTTTATCGGCTGCTCACAAAGCCATCAATTTACAGTGCGGACTTCAATTTTTACTATTTTACGTTGGATGATTCGCGCTGGCCCGGCGTAGGTGTTGAGGAGAGCCGCACTACAATTATTCTCGGCGAGGAACTACCCACAAAGCATGTTGTCTTGCACAACACTGTTCCGCACTGGCGAGAGCAGCTGGTGGATTTTTATGTTTCTAGCCCGTTTGTGAGCGTTAGCGATTTAGCAGGTAATTCAGTGGAAGCGCAGGTGTCACCCGTCTGGAGCTGGCATCACGATACGATCAGCAAAACCGTCAATCCACAAGGCTCCACAACTAAGTACCGTATAATTTTTAAGGCACGCGTGCCGCCCATGGGACTGGCGACTTATTTATTAACGGTCTCAACATCAAAGCCCGCGTAAGTTGGTCTAATGTTAAGCAATCAAAATAATTTAAATTATCCTTTATCCTATTTCTTTAATTGATAATGTGTAGTCACACATCCTATGCTTCCCATTTATTGTTCAACGGCAGTCCAGTTTCGGTGAGTTTAGGCCAATATCCAGAGGATACCAAGTTTAGTGAGCATAGCGAGTTTTCACTGCGTATAGGCACCGGGCCTATATTGGCTTTCTCCGAATATGGCTTGCTGAAATCGATGCAGCTAACACCTGACAGATCCCCCGTGCCTGTGCACCTCAAGTTCCTTAAGTATGGCACTCGAACGCATGGAGATAAGTCCGGGGCCTATTTGTTCCTGCCAAATGGACCTGCAGTGCCGATAACGGGAAATCCGCCTGTTGTACTTGTCAGCGAGGGGAAGTTGGAGTCGTATGTTAGCGTAGGCTTGCCCCACGTGATCCATCAGACCATTCTGCGTGGCGACGCACCCGAAATACGCAACTTGGTGGACATAGGTGTTACCGACAACATGGAAATTGTGATGCGCTTGCAGACGCGCATTGACAGCGGCAGTACATTCTTCACGGACCTAAATGGACTGCAGTTAATCAAGCGGCGACGATTCGAGAAACTACCGTTGCAGGCAAACTATTATCCGGTGCCATCGGCCATGTTCATCGAGGATGGCAACATGCGGCTGACGTTGCTAACAGGGCAGCCGTTGGGTGGTGCCTCCCTGGCCTCGGGAGAGCTAGAAATAATGCAAGACCGGCGACTAGCAAGCGACGATCAACGGGGCTTAGACCAGGGCGTGCTGGACAATAAGCCAGTGCTACACATTTATCGCCTTATTCTTGAGAAGATCAACGGCTGTGTACGTCCCTCAAAAGCTCATCCCGCTACCTATATGACTAAAGAGGCACACAAGGCTTCCCAAGAACTGCTTGATCCATTGGATAAGCTTATTTACACAGAGAATGAGTGGACGGGTGTACAGGAGCAATTTGGAAATGGTCACGTGCCGGCCAACGAGGATCTAGACGTCGTTGTATTGCGCCGTTTAACAAATAGTACGACCAAGAAGCAGCGCGTTGGTTGCGTATTGCACCGTACACAGTTACTGCAGTGCAACGACGAGTCACCAGTGGAAAAAGTGAGTCCGGTTTACTGATATCGATTTACTGATTCACAATAAATATTATATTTTCTAATCAGTTTAACGTATGCAATATATTGCAAAATGATGAGGAGCCGACTCTTATCGACCGCTGTCAGCGCACTACATTAACATTCCTGCAAGATCTCGAACTGTTTGAGCCGAAACTGGCGTCTTTACTGTGTCCTATGGAGACCGCCGCCTATATAATAAGTCATAATATTGGCAATGACAGCTGAACTGCGGCCATTCTCTCAGTCAGCAGTAATTCGAACACCTTTGACTAGGTTAATTTACGCAAACTTAATTTATTGTTAAGCACGTTAAATTACTTTAATACTGATCAAACAGCAAAACACTGCGTATGTGAATCTCAATTACGTACATTTTATTGTCTTGTCTAATTATAATCGAAACCTCGATAAAAGAGGGCTTCTCGCATAGTTTTAATAATTTTATTTTAGTTTTGTGTGATATTTCTAAAATCTCTATCGATTTTATGCAATCAATCTTTTCATCGAATAATTCTAAAATTAATTTTATGTCTGGTATAATATTAGATGTGATAAACTACGATTTTATTCGACCCATGCATAAAAATTGACTAAATGATTCATTTCATAATTTAATAGTTGTTAAAAAAATTGAAATATATCATAATATTCTCAAAATAACAATTAGATAAAATTCACTGGTTTTAAAAGTAAGACTATTCTAGTCAAGCGTGAACGGAGCTTCCCTGAAACCAACGCCGAGCTCAGAATAATAAAACACTTCTCTTAGCCCCGCACTATGGGAAGCGCTTTCGTGATTTATCTTAACGATCTTAATGAAATGTTAAGGGCAAACGTATGCAAGCGCCAAACTTAAAACTGTATTTCTAACATACTATTTACAGTTCTCAAAACCTTGGACATATGCTACAAGCCTAATTTTGTTAAAGATTCTTCTCAATTTCAAGAAAACAGATCAAGTTATCGTTGATTTTAAATAAATCTTCTGGTTTTCGAGATCAGCGTGCTCATACGTACGAATGGACAGGCAGATATGGCTAGATCGACCGGCTGTTAATGTTGAGTAAGAATAAATATTCATCCCGCGTGGGGTGCATCAATCGGATTGTTTTGATACCAGTTTTCGTATTGTTCCTAGTGCGAATGGAGCCTCTATAAAAATTGTGTTAGCAAAGAACGCGTGCTGTGTGGAAAATTCACAATGGAAGTTTAAATTGAATCCACATTGAGCGTAAAGTGGTTGTCTTCTGAGTGCCAATACGAGCGAGGAGACGGCTAAACTCAAATGGATTGGGAGAGACACAATGAGAGAACGCTACACACTTTGCTCTTGCTCTCCAATTGGAATTGGGCAACGAAAGCAAAATTGAAACACACACAACGACATGCCAGGCACACACATATATGCAGTGCTCTCACAACATGCATTGGTGTGTGTACGTATGTGTGTTTACTGCGTGCAACCACTGACTAGCCCACCATCATCACCATCGGAATTTTAAGTTCTGTACGAAAATCTCAGCTACTCAGAGAAACACAAACAGAAACAGAAAAATATGAGAGAGGCAAAGAGCGATAAACCATACATATGTAAGTCGAGCACGCTAAGGCAGTTTTTAGATACGACAAGCACATTCAGTGTCCAGTTCAGTTCAGTTGAGTTCAGTCAGAGTCAGAGCGTCGTCATCAGTGAGTTTTGTTTATATGCTACATATATAACAATATAACAACGAAATAGGCACAAATAGTGCTGCTGTACTATATACATATACACTGACATACATAATGTGTGTAAATTTATTAAAGTGGCCCGCAGGCGGCAGAAACGACATATGTAGATACATATATCGAGTATCTTAATGAAATGAACATTTACAAAAGTGCTATCAATTGTTCAATCCAAACCGATGAGAATATTTTGTCGTTGTTGAATTTTAAAGTTCGCCTCAACATAATTTAATTAAATTTAGTTCCGTATAGCTGACATAAATACGTATATAAATATTCAAAGTTGCCATGTGTATCTCTCTAAGCTCTTTGCGTGTTTGTATGAGTGTTTGAGCGCACAAGTGTGTTTATGCGTCGCATGTTAGTTTCTTCTACGTTCTTTATGCCATCTTCTAATTTCCGTCGATGTGTGCGAGTATCTGTGTGCCCTTACTTGTATACACGCGTGCTTGCTTGTGTACGTTTGTGTGCTTTTTGTGAACAACGTTTTGTTTCAATGCCAAAAAGTATCTATGTGTGCCTTTGCTCGACAGCTTTGCCTTTGCCTGACATTCTGGTTACATAAATGCTCACACCCTAGCAAGACGTAGCGAATGTGTATGTGTGTGTCTTTGTGTGTATAAGTGTGTTTACTAAAATGTTAATGTACAAGTTTTGAAGGTGTCCGCCAACGACAAAATTAAATTAACACTGCAAATCTAATCGTTGACAAAACCATCACATTTCCATTAGGATAAGGCTGGTTGCTTTTTGAAAGCAGATGGTCGATGGTCCACCAACATTAACAACAACAACAACAAGAACAACATGTGTTAATTATTGACAATAACAAACTGCCTTAGCCACTCGGCTCAGCTAATTCCAATGGTCAAATGTCGTGCAAAAAGCAACACAGAAGCACATTCAGAATCTGGCAAGTTAGAAGAAGAACGACATAAGCTCAGAAAAAATGAGAGAACAAACGAAAAATTAAAATCAACGACGTCATTTAAAAGTGTGTCAAAGTAGCAGCGCGCACACACACAATTACAGTCTTTCTGTCTGTGTGGTGTGCGAGCTGTGGCAAAGCTTTTTCAACCAGTCAGTCGCTCTCACTCTCTATTTCTCTTCGTCTCTCTCTATTCTTTGCTCTCCTCTGACTGCAAGCTGATAAAGCGCAGCGCACACTGCGCGTATACATAATTTACAAACACATATACATACATCCATACATACATGTATATAGTTCATATATTTTATTTAAATGTTTTTCGTTCGTTTGCTAACGAGTTTTTCACGTTATTGTTAGACATAGGCACACACACCCGTACACTTTTACGTAGGCACAAGATTTTCGTGTTTCATAGCGCTTCTAGCAGACGCTTGAAACATATGGCGCGTGAGCATTCTTCGTATACATGTATGTATATACATTTAGTTATATACATATTTCATATAAATGTATAAATACATACGAACAAAATGAATTTACGAATTTGTGTATGTATGTATTTGTTGAATTATGTCATAAGCAATTTGGTTTTGGTGTTCTATAGATATTCACTATACATACTTAAGTCAAACGTTGCGTATGAAAAAATGTATAATATTTGTTGAAAGCCTTTGGGGGCACAGGAAATAAAAAAGTTGCCCCAAAACTGTCTAGTAAATGTGTGTCTGCCGCAATTTACCGAGGTTTGCATGAAAACCTAGTGCCCTAATAAGCGCTAACGGCATACACAATGTGAAAGAAAGGCAGGGAGTAACACATAAGCACAGAGAGAGAGAGAGAGAGGGAGAGAGACAGAGAGAGAGAGAGAGAGAGAAAGGGCAAGAGAGTAAAAAAGATAGAATCCAACTGCTTCTGATAGGCAACCGAGAGCGGTAGCATTATGATGAGAGCACACTGTCGAGTGGCCACAAAAAGTACATGACACAAAATATAATTGAAATAAATTTTAAAACAAACAGCTCTCAACGCTATTTAATTAAATTCAATGCAAAATTTTGAGGCTATGCCTCCGGATAACAGCATTCTACAATTTAATGGGCAAACAATATTGCGCGCCAAGAAGAGGGACACGCAGCAGCTACTCACACACCAACAAATGTGATCAGTTGAGCACGTGTACGTGGCACACGCATTTGTATAAATGTACAATGTGTTTTTTCTGGGAGGTAGAAAGAGCTTCAGCAAATAACTATTCATAAAACATTGTGTAAAACATTGCTTTTTAAAAGGGGTATAATGTTTTTGCGCAAAATGTAAATGTATGTAACAGGCAGAAGGAAGCATCTCCGACCCCATAAAGCACATATATTCTTGATCAGCATCAATAGCCATGTCCGTCTGTTAGTCCGTCCGTCCGTCTGTCCGTATGTATGAACACAAGGATCTCAGAACCTATAAGAGCTAGAAAGTTAAAATTTTAGCTGTAGGTCCTCCTAGTGTCTAGAATAGTATATATACATATATAGTATATATACATATATAGTATATATACATATATAGTATATATACATATATGCATTTGGTGTTGGAAGAAGGAGGGTTCAGGGTATCCCCTAGTCTGGATCTCCCGACAAGAACCTCTTACTTGTTTACATTTGCGAACGGTCGGCGTCCAAATTTTAACGCGTTTCACACAAACACAGATTGTATTTAGGTTACCCTTCAGCCTTTCGTTTGTGGGCGCTTTGTATGTTGTTTTTTGATTACATTTATTTTGCCCTCTCCTCTAAACCTTTTAATTTTTTTTTAAAGATATATGGGTAATTGTGTTAAATTCAAAATATTTTTGCAAAAGTAGAACAATCAACTTTATGGGCTAGCGAAGAGTTAAATGTTATCGTACGCAAGGCCACTCAGCGGCTGAACGATTGAATTGCATTTAACGAACTTGCCGATGTGTCGATATTTGTTCGGGTACAATTGGTAAGTTGATAGATTTATTTAAAGAAAAGCACAGGGAAAGCTACAAGCAAGTCAGCTTAAATAAAAATGCGCTCGCTGATAGGGGCCTTCGCGCCACCTCATTCCGCTGTATGCTGTGCCTAAAGAGAGGGCACCTCATTGCGCAGGTCCACGAAGGGCGCAAATGGCAACGGCACCGAATTCATCGGCATCGTCAGTCGACCAATTTTTGCGTTAGAAACAAACGTGAGGCGAAGACGAACACGCAAAGCGGCGCGTGACGCATACGCAGAGCAACTGTAGAAAAGGAAATATACATGTGTATGTGTATACATATATTATTTTAAATTATAGCACTTGCACATACATTATATACATTCAAACATACAGTGGTAAAGAAGTGTCCGTTGCAATTGTGCTCGATTCTCTTAAGATCGATAACAGGGCGCTTAAAGTGATGTCTTCG
Source organism: Drosophila littoralis (assembly GCA_018903485.1). NCBI lineage: Eukaryota > Metazoa > Arthropoda > Insecta > Diptera > Drosophilidae > Drosophila > Drosophila littoralis. The sequence goes on along the minus strand of JAEIGF010000013.1, from coordinate 1,155,526 downwards.
TATTTTTCAAAATTTCTATGAACGTAAATTTAATTCTCGTATTAAAATTAACGCGAACAATTAAGTGTGTTTGTGTATTTTGTGTTTACATAACTCGTCTTCAAGCAAACGAAGCAACTAAAATAACGACAACAACAACAATTTAAAAAAAAAAAAAAAAATAAACGAAAAGAATATCAACAAATTTGAGAAAGCAGCAGCAATAACAACTGAAACAGCCGCATTGGAGTGTCGTATGTAATTTATAAGAAATAAAAGCAGAATATATAATATAATTATACAAAAGTGTACACGTTAACAACTGAAATCCTAATATATTAAAATACGATATAAAGAATACAAGAACAGCAAATATACTAGTAAATATAGCCCCGCACTCAATTAATTGCAGCTGTATGCACGACTCCTTGCAGAAAGGTGAATATATTTATGTGAACATAAAATATGTACATACTAAGTATATGTAAGCATAAGTTCAACATTCAATTATTTTCCTTATTACTGCCTTGTGTAATAGTTAAATTTACTTAGATACTTAACGGGCTGTAGTTTGTCCCGACATTGCACATCTATTTGATAAGTGCTACGCAGTAATCGTCCAATCCAATCGTCTCTGCGCATTGTTGTGGTGTTGATTCCCTAGCTGAAACTTGTTGTCTAATGTAGTTTTCTATTTAATATTTAGCAAAGCAAAGTTCCGTGCAAACGATCTCAGCTAATCAAGCTGATCTGCAGGCTGGGATATCAACTGCCACTCGTTAATTAACTCGTTTATTCGCCGACTCCGACTCTTCTACATTTTGTTGCTGTTGTTGCTGCTTCTACTGCTGCTTCTACAGTTGTTGTTGTCGAATGCAAATAGACATTAAATTGCCCTTGCTTGTCGTTTTGTTTCATTTACATTTCCCAACCGCTAACCCATCTTCCCCGATCTACCTGAGCCCCGTTGTGCAATTCGTGGAGCACCTAGTAATATCTGTAGGCACAGTGGGCAAAGGCAAATAAAAAAAAAAACGAAATGAGAAAAGGCTTATGTAAATAAGCTAAGCAACACACCAAAAATTCGCGCTAAAGGCACGAAACGGCTGTTAACCTATTTGGCATAATTGCAACATTGAGAGCCAACTGGCGATACCGACTCTCTACTGATTACCCGAGCCGGAGTATGTGCGTGTGTATGTGTGGAGAGCTGCTTCGTAGCTAGCTCGGCTCGCGCGGTGCAGGTTTTTGAGGGCAGGTCGAGAAACACTCTAACCGTGCAGGAAATTGGTACAACTGAATTTTATATAAATAAATCTAAGTTGCATTAAAGGTGACAACTTTTATACTAAACAGAATGAAAATAAAAAATTCAAATACAAAACCATATGGACTTATCCAGGACTTAAATATCAGCTAGCAAGGATGTTGAGAAATCTTTTCAAATAATTATGATATGATGATGATGATTATTATTTATAACAACAAACGAAATACAAACATGTATATTACATCACAATACTTATTGGGATTTTGATTTAGGTACTGTTTGAAAAGTCATATTTAAGCTGATATTTTTTTGGCGTGGATAGGTTTGAATCCAACTCACTAAGAAACCAGAGGAATCTGATTATAATTTGATCAATCTTATAACTTTTAGAATTTTCCAAAAGCTTCCTAATTGGACTTTTAACATTTAATGGTAATTCATAAATTGTTCTGAGATTTATTTTGACCTGGCATTTGACCAATAAATGGTATACTTATGGAACACTTCCTATCTTTGATTGGTATGTACATCGCTGTTCAGGTTCAATGCATCATTTCTGTAAATGAATAGCGTATTTAATTCTGCATTTAAGTCTGGGCTTCTGTTAACTTAATCGAAATGACGTAACGGCATCAACATCACAGAAAGAATCTAAAACAAGTAAGAGGTTCTAGTCGGGAGCTCCCGACTAGGGGATACCCTGAACCCCCATATTCCAACACCAAATGCAGCGCGCGCTTATAGATAGAAAGTAGCGGGGAGGTGGCGATAGGTATAAAATGAAAGATAATCGGTATATATATACTTTTCTAGAAGCTACATGTCAAGTTTGGTGACTCTAGCTCTTATTATTTACCAAAATTGCTTAAAAATCGGGATTTCGATATACATTTTTATCGATTACTTGGAAACGGGGCAAGTTATCGTTTATCGGAAACTCGATCTGCGCAGGCACTAGGAGCACCTACATCTAAAATTTCAAGTCTCTAGCTCTTATAGGTTCTGAGATCCTTGCGTTCATACATACGGACGGACGGACAGACAGACGGACATGGCTAGATCGACTCGGCTATTAGATTAATTAATTTTATTAATTTTAGATGTAGGTTCTCCTAGTACCTACGCAGATGTATCCGATAATCGATAACTTACTCCGTTTCCAAGCAATCGATAAAAATCGATATCGACATCCTGTTTTTTGAGAAAATTAAGTAAATAATTAGAGTTAGCGTCACCAAACATGATATGTTGCTTCTAGAATATTATATATATGTCAAGTATCTTTCATTTTATACCTATCGCCACCTCCCCGCTACCACCACAAAGAGGGTTCAGGGTATTCCCTAGTCGGGAGCTGCCGACTAGAACCTCTTACTTGTTTTATATAGCTTTAAAGCAGGATTTGTCACATTTTCAAATTGATCAATTTAATGGGCTAGCTTCTCTGTACGTTTTCACGTCGTCTCTAATAAGAGCCACAATAGAACAAAATTACACAAATAGCACACTGTTGCGCCAGTTTTCGAGAGCAGTCACACAAGTAGACATGATTAGAACGAAAGAAGAGTCCTTCTACTTGTTTACTTGTCTCGGCCCCATGCCGAACCTAATTAGTTGTTCTTGTTGATGTTGCCATTTGACTGCCTTTTCGCTTTGCTGATTTATTTATGGATAAATTATAGACGTACCTTTTATTTAGAACTTCTGCTGCTTGGATAGGCACCTGCCAATAACAACAACAATAAACACACACCCACAACCATACACACACACACGCGCGAGGTTGGACTAGCGACACAGTTTGCGCTGGGCCGTACTCGCCCGCAACTTGCCACCCAAATTTGCATACAGCACAGGCACAGGCACACAAACACGAACACACACACTTACATAGCTGGCTGCATGTCAATTGTCCGCCTCCCTGCATTGACGCTGAGGCACTCGTTTGGCCTAATTGTGCGCTTTTGATTTAGTTTCCATGACGTGAAGGCAGTACAGCCAGCTCCAACGCTTGCCCGCTCATCCCATTGCAGCTGCCAATGTGCATGTTGCGCTCAATCGGACTCTCTTTTGTTCGCTCTTTCTTCCCCCTCTCTCTCTCTCTCCCTCTCTCTCTCTCTCTCTCTCTTTCTCTCTCTCTCTCTCTCTCTCTCTCTCTCTCTCTCTCTCTCTCTCTCTCTCTCTCTCTCTCTCTCTCTCTCTCTCTATCTCTATCCCTCTCGTGATGCCTTGTGATGCTCTCTTGGAGAATTTTGCTAGCCTCAGCATTTTGCTGTTGCCACTGCAAATTTCTCGTACCTTGAATATGTTTTATTAATTTAGTTGTAGCTCGTTCTTTTTGTTGCTTGTTTTTTTTTATAGCATTGGCCAAAGCGTGGTTTCAATATGCTTGGCTAGTTGTTGTTGTTGTTGTTATTTTATTTATTTTTAAATTATTACGTGTGGTAACCTTCACCCATTTAGGGTAAACGAACAGCTCGAAATTCGAATATGTTAGGTTTATTTTGAAGCAGCATTAAGAGAATATACAAATATGTTTAATATGCGTATATATATTATCTATTTATTAGTAGCACATGTGCAGAAGGGGGGGGGAACAGTGCTTAGTGTTAAATTCTAATTATATAAGCTTATTAATATTTATAATTTGGCTACCAAGCAGCTGACAAGTCCCTGCCGGCACCTTTTATGCCGCGTTGACACAAACAGGGCAAGCCATATAATATTTATAACAAGCGACAAGCACACACCGACTACACACTCATATCTGCATGTAAAACAAAAGATCTCTGAGCCGAGTCAACGAAATCTAAAGCCAAAATCCATGGAAACCAAGTAGTCGAGCAGCAGAGCTGGTAAAGCCGCTTACCCCATTCGTTGCTTCTCGGTTACAGCTGCAACCCTCAAAAACAAAAACCAAATAAAAATAAAAAATTATATAAGTATATGCCGTAATGACAGCAAATATGCCGCAGTCTCTGCCGCGGATAACGGCTAACAATGAGCATAAATTATGTGCACAAAGGATGCGATGGTAAAGAAGGATGCCGCGAGGCACTACTCGGCATTTTCATACAAGCACTCAAACTGAAGGACCTGGACCTGGTCTGAGCAGTGGGAAGCAAGGGGAAAGTAGGGGCGTGTTCTCGGTCACTTATATTGCTTGAATAGATGTCGACGCGTTGATACTATACCTAGTGTAAATATTTATAAACACAAACACACACTTACACGCAAGCACACGGAGTCAGGGAACCCTTCATTGTTGACGACACCTCCTCCAATCCATCCATGTCAATTGCCACTTTTTTCTGGGGGTCAGTGGGCGTTGGTAATTTCATATCGCGTGCTTCCTTTATTGATTTTCGCTTTCATTTTTCATGCAACATGCGAATCAGCAGCAAGAAAAACAAGAACAACTGTTTACATATGCGAGTTGGATTAGCTAGGGCCCCGAACACTGGACGTATGTGAAAAATACAAACAGAAGTATTTCAGGTTTTAAACCTACGAACTGGGGTCGATAAAATTATCGAAGTCGTCTCCTGGCCGCCCCCTCCTACGTCGTTTTTCTGGTGGCATCCATTTCGTATTCTTCTCGCAAGTCCATTCATATTTGGCGCCCTTTTAGTTGTCTGAAGTGTTTACCTTTTGCAGGCAGTATCCTTGCCAGCGGTACCAATTTAAAAACATGCCTTAAAAAATATCAAACACCAAAATGTCCTGTGGCAAGCACAAGCGATTGAAGCTTAACCTTATGACATTTGCGTTTTTGTTCTACACGTTCATGTCGATGGCAGCATCCGCTCTGTCGGTACTTCCACTTCCCTGAGCCACTGGCCGCACACAAAGCTTACTGAATTCCGGCCCAGTTCGGCCCTGCCAGTTATCAATTGGCCGCGCAGCACTGGATTCACAATTTGCTCGGCTTGATTCGTTTCTATTGTTAATATAACTATGTGTGTTCGCATTTTGTTGTTCTGTTTTCATTTGTTACGGCTGTTGTTATAATAGCGGGCGTTTTATTTTCTTTTTGTATATTGTACTTCTATTCCTCTGGCTTCTGTTACATTGCTCTGCTGTCATCCATTTGCCGAGCTGCAATTACCAATTTGGGGTAATTATTTGGTACTCGCTCGGCTTATTGCTTTATGCTGCATTTGTGGCTCCAATTTGTTCACCCGCGAAAACTTTCGGTTAAGTATAATAAAAGTATCGAAAAAAAATAGACAAAAAACAAAAAACTTATTACTTAACGCTGGCAGCTTGTGAGGAAAATTAAAAAACGTTTTAGATTTATTCTTCAAGACAATAATACGGATAGATTTTATTGTATTCTAAAATATTCAAGTAATTGGTTCACAAATTTTAAATTAAAGAATCCTGGTATATTGATATTGTGGAAGATTCAATAGACATAAATATTGTATTTTAAGTTGGTGATTCTACATGTGTATGTGTGCGTTACCCCAAACATATATTATATGCGGGACAGCTTAAGAGGATAAAATAGTCCATAAGATTTGAAAATTTGTATTATTAATTACAAGCCTGATTTGTTTCAGAGTCTTTTAAACAGGTCTAAACAAACATAAACAAGTCCGATATGCTTACCGTAAATGAGGACCTAAAAGCATTAGCCAAACGATTGTCAAAGTGAGTGTATCCTTTGTAATTTGGTTACCCTGTGCTGATGAAAAGACAAAGACAGCACGATTTATCGCACATGATGTTTGTCAAAGTGTGGAGATAAAAGATACAGCCGCTGTCAGCAGATTTGTTCAGCCTTAGAAAAGGCGATAAATGAGACCAAATGGACAAACAAAACAATCTTCTTACAAATGGGCATCCGTTGAGCTGCCTGGGTTTCTTACGACTGACTTATAGCCGTAAATAAGTATCAAAAGTTTTGGCAAATTTCATAACAATGTGAATAATGGCAGGCAGGCAATTGTGTGCTTACTAACTATTGCTAAATACTTATGTTTGCGTGTATTGATGCACTCACTCGATGTGCGCTTATCAACGACAAGAAAACACCAACAATAATAAAGCGTCTGAGCAGCTAGTGAAGACAGTCATAATAAAAACTATTTACTGATAACAAAGTAAATACACACAAACACACACACACTTAAACTAAAATGCTCACAGATACTAACGGACCATGTGAGAGCGGCTGAGCAAACACTTGCAAACAGTCAAACAGTTTGTAGAAAAAGTATATAAGAGATATGCCAACAACAGCAGCAATGCTCTCTCTCTCTGTCTCTCTCTGTCTCTCTCTGTCTCTCTCTCTCTCTCTCTCTCTCTCTCTCTCTCTCTCTCTCTCTCTCTCTCTCTCTCTCTCTCACTCACTCACTCTCTTGTTCTCTCTCGCCCAGACTCTCTCTATTGCACTCTCTACTGCTCTTGCCGCCAGGCAAACGCTTGAAATTCGTAGATACTTTAGTGTGCATGTGTGTGAGTGCGAGTGTGTGTGTGTGACGTTCGTTTGAAATTCATTTCGTTTTTAATTGTTTTCAGTTTTTGAATTTAGTTGTATTTGATTTTCACGTACTCGCACAGCTCCGAGCTCGCTTGCTGAGAACTGTTTACTTATGCGGACATAAAGTATTTTCAAGTGTGCTGTGCAGCTAAATTCGGAAAAAAGACAACCTATAAAAAATAAACCAAAAAATACATTGATGTGAGTGCTCCAAGTGTTTTTTTGGGCAATTTTTGACGCTAACAATTTGTTAAATGAGCTCCAAGTGGCGGCCCGCAGTTGAAGTGTAGAGTGGTTCATGCGATTGCGGCGCCGCAATCTACACAAAAAGCATAAAGTGTTAAAGAAACTCTTATCAGGCTGCAAGCATGCCATTCAATTAAGCAACAGCTTGAGCCAAATCATTTTATTGATAGGGTGAATGGGGTGGGGGCATCGAAACCCACTGAATGTGCAACTCAGTAACTTCACTTGATTTGTGGGATTTACTTTTGCTTAATTTTCTTTCTCAAATTTATCAAATTTCTGTGGCCATTTTGGGATTTCGTTTCTGGTATTTTTTGGCTGGCTGTTGTTTTTGTCCGTCTGCTACTTCGCCTTATCAGCGAATATATAAGTAAAAATAAAAAAAGCAATGCTCATATATAAAAATAATATGAAAACCTTATCGCCTTCGCCTCCGCTGTTCTGATAAGTTCTGCGACTTCGAGATAAGATTGAATTTGTTTTATGTGCCTAAGGGATGTGTGTTATAAGCGAGCATATTTTGTACATACAAGTGTGATAAATACAAGTTGACATTTGATTAAGAATATCTATATATGTATACATATATATTTTTTATTCTATATATATTCATTTTGCTAGCTTTGCACAGTGGGTTCAATTTTCTGGCAGCTTAGTAGTGACCGCTTTTCAGTTGAAAGCTAATTTCAACCTATTCATAGCTTCAGCTTTATGAGCGTCAACCGTCATTTATTTAAATCAAGTTGTTTGTTAAAAAAATAAATGCTTTTATTCACTAGGTGCTTTAACTAGTTATATGTAAATGTAAATTCATATTACGGGTTGTTTATTAATATGTACATATATTGAGATGATTTGTCACCTTGACATATATTTTTGAAACATCCGTGACCTAACTTTAATAAATAAATTAAGCAACCGAAAGACACATATGTATGTTAAAGTATGAGTTATACGTCTGTATAAAACGTTGATAATGCCATTCAGCAGTTTGTTAAAAGACAACAGTCTTAAAAAAGATTTTACAACAGCCCCGATTTCGATTAGCCGAATAAAAAAGTCAGACTATCATAGACATCATATATGTGGTTCTCACTATTTTTTACCTTAAATCAGCTATAATATATATAATATAATGCAATAATAATTTAAATAAAAGTTTAATGAATCTGCTTTAAATTTTCAACCGCACTCAAAAGTCCTCGCTCTGATTGAAAGAAATTCTTTATTATGCAAAGGCCCCAAAGCAGCAGCTGCATGGTATCCATCATCATTAACACATTTTCGGCTTGAATGCATCAGTGACGTTGGGGACGATGCCAACGACAGCGACGACATCTTCGCCTTTTCCTGATATAATTGATACATATAAAAATACATATATTCTGATATATTTCGGGGCAAACGAAAAGAGTTAATATTTTAGTTTGGTCCATTTTTTTTAATAACAGTTGGGTTTCAGAAATAGTTGTAATTAGCCATGGCTCAAATGAATCAAAGAAGAAAAAGAACTTTTAGACTGTCTTTCGAATAAACAAAGATGTCCAGAAACTTAAAAATAATGCACGCGTAACTAGCAGTCTAGCATTCTCGTTGTATATATAAGATTTTATTTTCGTTTTATTTATTTAAAAAAATTAAATTTCAAGGTCTCAACGCACACACCCTCACTAGAAAGTCAAGTGTTTTGTGTTGCAATGGTAAGAGGGTTGCAGGGATTTCCCCTAAATGACAGTTGCGTTCACATTGCCAAGTTTTTCATTTGGTTTTCTGACTTTGTTTAAGAAAACGAATTTATCGCCATTTTGAATCACCTCTATATATCAGGCTGACATTTTCTAGCAAATCATTAATTTATTTGATTGAAATACTAAATTACTAATCGCGCAAAAGTAACAGGTTCTCGGTACTTGTCCCTCGCTCCTAGATTTCTCATCTGAAAGCTTCCCTAAGCTAGGAACTTGTTTTGCGGCATCTGCTGTTTAAACAATTTTTTTTCTCGTTGATAATTAATTTCTTCAGTGAATGCAAATTTGTTTTTGTTTTCTGCCATCATGACAGGTTCTATAAAATAGAGGGAAAAGCCAGAACAAAGTACGAGTGTGTATATGCAAAAAGTATCTATAGAACGAATTTGGCGTTGTGTAGATTCTTTCGGCGTGCTTGCATACAAAAATGTCTTGTCGGTGCACCTCGTGTAGCTGTTATTGCGGCTACTGTGTTTGTTAGTGTTGTTGCTGTTTTGTGGCGTTGCCATCTCGTCGATTTATTGCTTATTTTGCTTTACAGTTGCTGCAAAGCGGACAGAAATTTATTTAATGGTCAAGGTCGTTTGCAGTCAAATCAGATACACTTATATTTACGCACACACACTCGTACACACACACACATACCATCAAGCACATATAATGCGATGCCCGCACTCGCCCGTAGCAATAGCAGCAACAACAACAACAATCACGATCAAAATATTTGTATAATTAAATGCTTTTTTAAACAAATAAATGCGCGTCACTTTTTGTTGGTGTTGCCGTTGTTGATGTTGTTGTTGGTGTTGTTGTTGTATTATCTTGGCGCATATTTAATTGCCAATGAAATCATAAAAACCAACTCATCCATAATTGAGTTGCAAGTTATAATTTTCATTGCCGCGTGCATCGAATTAATAAATTGGAAGGTTGCACAACTATTGAAAGATAGGTCTATGGTCTATAGGCCATGGCTGTTTCGGCCGCATTCATGAGATTATGACAAACTTGTACTAATATCGTTGTATGCAACCAAATTAACGAACATATGTATAAGTACACGTGTAAAAAAACATCAACAATTCGAAAAACAACTGAATAATATTATACAAATTATGCGTGTAATGAACATCAGAAATATAATACATATTAATTATATCCTATAGAGTCGCCAAAATCTGTCAATTTCATTCAAATACACAAATCGGAAAATTGTAGTTTATCCTTCTGCGAAATGTATCGAATATCTACTTACTTATCTTACTTCTATATAAAAAAAAAATTTTGTGCTTTCCGACAGACTGATTAATGGACTTTTTGTAAGAATGGAAGCCGAATCTTTTGCCAGCCTGAACGGAAAATGGTGCACAACTGGTCAGCAAAAGAATTAAAGAATTATTTTAAAGTTTATGTGTAATGAAGTCTATAGATAAACATTAGTGATTATATACTTAAAATAGGCGTCTATCATATTGTGCGAATATTTGCGTTTATATGCAATTACTAATCAAACCGAACAGTTGATTTCCGTTAAATCTGTACAATTAATAAAGCTAAATTGTTTCTTTAATTCGATTCTTCAAAATATACAATAAGCTATTTACTGATGATATTTCTTTGACTGTTTGTTGTCAGTTTTCATAACTTACACATTTCAATGAGTCATCTTGTTGTTGTCTAGTTTTTTTTCTATATAAATAATAAACTAAAACACACAAATATTAACATTCTCATGCTTATTACTAGCTAAATCTAATTGTTGTCTTGTTGCATCGATTACATTTGCCTGTGTGACCCCTTGCCCCTCCTGCCAACTGCCTGTTAATTGAATGCTCCACTTTTAATTGCGCTCATTTTGTACAAAGACATAAATGAAAAGTGTTTTGTGTTAATCTAATTGTAAATGTTATTAAACGCGCCACTCTCAATTCTCAACACTTGACTCTCAGCTCTCGACTTTAGAATCATGTCTGTATTAAAATATTGATACGCACATAAATATAATATACATTTTACATATGATGCCTAAATGTTTACTGTATGTATGTATATTTATTATTGCTGCATAATTCACTCATAAATATTTTTTTCTTTTTCTTTTTTCATATAAACGTTTACCAAAAACAACTCGCACATTCCACCACCTAAAAAAAATATAATAAAAATAATGAAATAAAAATAATAATAATATTACACAATTGTCACGCAATAAATAAAAAACGCCATTAAATTAAACGCAATCAACAATAAACTAAATCTAGAAGGACTACACGATCATATACCTATAGTATATTTGAGGCTTGACTAAAAGTTTGAAAACTTATAATTATAATTGTAAGTCGCCCGACCGCATATGCGTCAGCTTGTTAGCGTGTGTATATGTGTGTCTGTGTGAATAACGATTATTAGAGCCAAAGGATTCTTCAACGTCAAAGTAGGCAGCCTCCAGAAAGCTGCCTTATTTCAGATGCCAATTGCGGAATCGCTCATATAGAAGCATCCATATACGTTTGATCGATCGTTCGCTCTGAAAGGCTCTAACAAGAAACGAATGCTCATTTGCCAAACATTGAGAAATTTTTTCAAAGAATCGGATCAATCAAAACAATTGCAAACTTAAAGCAAACGGAAACAAAAAGCAAATACTAAGGCAATCATCACTTAAAGTCGAAGACTAATCTTTAAACAATTCAAACAAAAGCCAGCAACATTCAATTAAAAATGGCCGAAGACGCTGCCATGGAGACATGTCCAAGTCCTGAGATGGGCGACTCACGCAAAAGGCCGCTCGATTCCGATCCGGAAAATGAACAAACTAAACGCTCACATTTCAGTTCCGGTAAGTTTTGCAATCATTTAAAAAAAAAAAAAAAAAAAAAAAAAAAACCCAAGTACATAATGAGGAATAAGTAAATTTCAATCGCTTTTACATATACTACTATCATTATCGTGCTCTTTGTCTCTTTCTAACTATCTATCTATCTCTATCTATATACTCACTGCCCTGTTTCTCACTTTTAACCAATCGCTGTAAATATTGTAATTCGTGCCAAACAACTCACTTAAGCATAGGCATTGCTGCCCAGCTTGTTGCTTTGTTAATTTCAATAAGTTTGCTCTTTTGCCATTGTCATTTTTTAATTGACCAGTCTTCTAAGCTCGCCAGGTTCACTTAAGGCAGCTCTCGATGTATAGGACTTCTAAATAAATGCAGAAGGTAATCCATCACGATGTCCACATCAGACGTACACAAATTCCTTTGACAGACACAGGACTGAGATTGACCCATTTATGGTAACCACTTTGGCATGGTGACATATCAGTAGGTGCATTTGGATTGTTATCGGGTTTACCAAAGCTGGCTCAACTGGTCGGCAATGTCTCCTCCATTTATATGCTGAGTGGCTGAGGTTAAAATGATGATGCTACACACCTGCCTACTTATTATATTCAAAGCATCTCAAATCATTTGACCACGAAATGGACAGACACACAGCCAGATCAGCCATTGGCTAGTTGCTTGACTTGATTACTTGTGCGACTGGCAACCTGCTAGCTTCAAGGTGAGACGCGACGCAATCCAACTACCTGTCCTCGCATCGCATCGCATCGTATCGCATCGAATCGAGTTGCGCGTTGTTGTCTCGTCATCACCGTCAGAGACATAAAAATAGCAAAGACCGTAAATCTCAGAGGCGGTTTTGTTTTCGTGTTTAAATGTTTTGGTTTTTATTTTTGTCTTATTTTTGCCCCAATCCCGCTCGCGCTCCCGCTCGTGCTCGCCACCTGCATAACATTTGACTTTTAGTTTGAAAATACTTGGATCATTCGCAATGTGTGTGTGTTTGCCAAGTCAAAAACACGTTTTGTTGTTTGGATTTGGAATTTCTGAATTGTGCGCAGAAGCGTGCTAAGCAACTGACCGACTGCCACCCTGACTAACTGACTGACCTATTAATGCATGCCTGTCAGATTTTCAAGAACAATCTAAAATCTAGCGTCTTGTGAATAAAGATACGTAGTTGCATAATAGTACAGTAAATATTCAATAACTTATTAAAGACGAACTTTAACGAAGAAAGTTATAGTGTGAATTTTATTTGAATAATTTATTTTAAGGTATAGTCAAATAAAAAGGAGCCTAACAAGTTAATAAGTCTATGCGTTAAAATAAATCATTGAATACACGATTCGGGATTAATATATAGGGCGACAGCTAATGGCAAGACACACAATCAGAGAAAAAAACTAAAAATATTGAGCTTCGATTGTAATATTCCTGATACATTACACGCCAACCTTAATTGCTTGGAAGGCTTCCCGAAGATTAAGCAAAGTTTATCCATCGTTGTTCTAATAAAGAAACTATAGTTGTTTCAAGTCATCAACTTTTTGGTTTACCCGCGAGCACGAGGTACGTTTTGCTGTTATTGCTAATGGTATTGTTGTTAATTAACTAGCATTGAAATATTTGTAGATATGTATGTATAAAGTTTTGTTATTTTTGTTGCTCTCGTCATTGCTGGTCGTAGAACAGGTCCATGGCATGTGTCAAATGTTTTTGAATAAAAATGTATAAGTGCTTGCACACACACACATACACACACAAACATACACACCAACACATGCACAGATGGGCAACTTGATTATTAGTTTTCAAACAATTTATTTGTTTAGCTGTCTTGACAGCCATCCATTTATTAATATTTATTTCGTTCTGTTGTTCTCTGTAACTCGCTGCAGCGGCTTGAATAGGCACAAAATTCGGTTCCGAAACCACTTTAAAGCTGTATTAAACAGAAAAAGCGTAGCATAAGGGCCGAATATGTTGCGGACTTGATGTAATGGGTGGCAACAAGGCTGCAAGGAAATGCAGTAAAAACACCAAAAAAAGTGACTAAAACGAGAACTGGATGGGGAGGGCTCACATTTGTCGCTGTGTTACGTAATCAATGCTGATAGAGCTTGCGCAGGGCACCAGAAAGTCCGAGCCAAGGCTCCGAGCCGAGCGCTTGTCCCAGAGCAAGAAGAGAGATTGAGACACAGAGAGCGCGACGGTTGAAGAGAGCGCGCGGTTGATGCTGCTGCTGCGTTGATTGCGCTGTTGACCTACTTTATTGACAATGCGCGACTGTGCGAGTGTGAGTGGATATGTGTGTCTGCGTGTGCATCTGTTGGCTTGTGTGTGCCACATAACCATTGCCTAGACAAGGTCCTGCGCAGTAGCCGTGCAGAAGAATGCGTCGTCTGTTGCACTGCAGTATTGGGCACCATTGCAGCGGCAGCCGCAGCATTCGAGCCACCATGGCAACGTCCTTGAGCATACACACATATACACGCGTACAACACACTCACACACAGTGACAAGCTAGCAAATACACAAAAAAACACTTGCACTGAAAATGGGTTACACCTTGGCCACTTGTGCAGACTCAAACTGTGATGCTGTCGCCTGTCGCCAGTCGCGTGGCCACTTCAAGTGCGTTTATTGCCTGAGGGCTCTCTTTGTCCACCCACTCCGTAAAGTGACGCTCTCTTTCAGTGCTCTCTCGGTGTCTCTCTGGGTATATTTTGGGTTACCTTATTCTTAACACATTCTTTTGTTGCTACTCAAGTGCTGCCCATGTGGCCGTGTCGCTGCTGCTGCACTTGTAAAGCATCTCTGTACACCCTCAAGTGGCCTACTAATAGCTCGAGTGTCATGTTGGTTAGAAAGGTGCGAGTGTGCTTGTTTTTTTTTCTTCTGTCCAGGCAGTTTCCGCCTATTATGTTGTCCTCAAAAACACGAGCACGATTATCGATAGATGGGCAGAAGCTTGGCTTTCGTTTTCAGCTTTTGTGGTGCAACGGCAGTGGCATATGTAGTCGAACTGGGTCACTTTGATACATCCATTATATACGTGAGAACATTGTTTTAGCTTTTGCACTAGTAGATAGAAATGTGACTACGAGACGAATGAGCAATTTGCGGTGTGCCGCATTAATAAATCACACATACGCAACGTGGATAGCTGCAAACTATTTATACCCACTTTTCTCCCTAAAAGCGAATAACTAAGTGTTAATCACTACCGCTTTGTTACTAATTATTCAAGCAGACTTTGGGAAACCACAAAAAGTTAAAGTAGAATAAGATTGACCTCAAATTGGTATGTGGATCTGATGGAGAAGTTTTTAGCAAAGGAAACCAAAAATGAAAAAACAATTTGTTATGTCGAGACACAACAATGTAGTTAAAGAAGTTCGTTGCATTTTTTTTACGAATGATTAAACAAGCAATTAATATATCTCTATATTTAAAACTGTTTGTCCTGACTGACTGACTGACTGACTGATTGGGGATCTACGCACAGCCCAAACCGTAAGAGCTAGGAAGCTGAAATTTTCACTGTAGGGGGTTTCGGGAAATTCCACCCGCAAGTATGGAAAAAACGCGAAAAACGTTTGTATGTAACTTTTTTGTTTATGATCCGATCGGCCTCAAACTCATTTTCAAAATTCTTTGTTCAAAACCATTTGAGGGATGTATCGCACTTTTTGGAAAATCCAGCCGTCCTTGGTATAAATTGGGGTCAAAGATTTGGTGGATGACGTTTCGCCCTCAAATTCATTTCCAAGGATCTATATGAAAAATCATTTGAGACGTGTTTCACATTTTTCGCAGAATCAAAGCATCCACGGGGAAATGTGCGATTTTAAGATTTTTTTGGTGCAGCTTTAAGTGGTGTCCGATTTGCTTCAAACTTATTTTCAGCGCTCTACAAAAGAACTTAATAAATACATTTTTAGCGATTTATTTTATTTTATTTTCAAAGCTCTACATAAGAATATAATGATTACGTATTTCAGCGATTTGGGAAATTTCACTTGCAACAGCGGAAAACTTTTATATGAAAGTAGTTTGTTAACCGTCCGCTAAGTTTCAAAATAATTTTCAAAGCTTTTTAAGAACATTGATTTTATATACGTGCCACGGGCTAGGCCGAGCTATACCCGCTAGTATATATAAATATATATATATATATATTTATTAATAAATATAAATATACTTATATATTAACAAATATCATTTTGTCAACATATGTGGGCGTGCTGTGATTTATTATCATCGAATATCATTGGAACTTCTAATGAAGTTTTTCTGCTTGTTCGACAAACTTGACACGTTGTCTTACCCTGTATCTTTTTGGCTTATCGGCTCGTTTTACAATACATACACCGCTGCAGCATTTTCTATTTTAGTCAGAGTCAACCCCTCCCACCATTTTCCCTGTTCACTCATCGCTTGCTGCTGATAATGGAAGCAAAAAACTAAGAAAATAAAACAACAATTTTCGGAGTGAGGCAACATCAAAACTCGCACATTAGATCATAGCGCGCGCTCTTGGCGCACACACACACACAGACATACACACACACACACACAGACATACACACACACACACACACACACACACACACACACACACACACACACACACACACAAACACACACACACACACACAAACACACACACACACACACACACACACACACACACACACACACACACACACACAAACTCACAGACACTGCTTGTACATGTATATGTTGTATATACTGACGGAGTATGATCGCAATGACTGACTCATTTGGATCACTCTCGCTCTCTGATTTTGAATGTGGCGTACTCTCTTTCCCTCTCTCTCTCATTTGAACTCTGCGCTTTGGGCCCGCTTTTCGCTCTGTCTCTATCTCTAGTCTCCGTTCCATCGTCGTTTTGCCACAGACCAACAAAATTCTTCAGTGCGGTTTCAGTGCGCGCCGTTGCCGATCGTCGTTCAGTTATTGCGCTCGCTCCTCGCTGTTTCGCCTTTCATCCGCACAGCAACTTTGTTAGTACAAATAAATTGGCTGTCAAGTAACCAGCATGCTGTTTGGCAGAACGCAACAACAACCGCCGCTTCAACATCATCATCAGCAGCGGCCGCAGCAGCAATTGACGCCGCCGCTACAATTGTGTATGTGTTTTCAAGTGCAGTTTTAAGTTATACACATACACAACACACACACACAAACACACACAAATACCCACACCCAGCTGTGTTTGTAAAACACATAGATGCACATATAAGAGCTCGGTATCGCTTGCAGTAAAAAATTACTCGATGACCTTGTTAATTAGCATCGTTGCTGCAATTTGTCGAATTGCAATAACAACAGTCCGGCCAGTAAGCGAAAATATTTTTTTATCTAATTTTGTGGTTGACTTTGGCTTTGCTTAGTTGGTTGTATTTGTGATTTTCATCAAGAACTTAATCACATGAGCAGAGACGTCAGTAAATAGCTTAGCCATATATATGTATATATATGCGTAAGGTGACAAGCGTTGTGTCTAAGTCTCATTTTCATTTTAAAGTTGTCATTAGTTTTCAGCCCTAGTAAGGCGAGTACTTCTATCAGCCAGACACTCATTCACTCATTCCATCCCTGACTCTTGTTTACTCAATTCAATACGTGATCGTAGCTCAAAGCAACCATTCGAATACATCGACAAGTCAAACGAGTATGTGGAATAAATTCGAAAGCAAGCATTTGCTTACAAAATTCCTCGATTCGAAGTTGAGGCAAATTTAGCTCAATGTCAGCTGCATTATAATATTACCCAAACTAGACAGACATTATGGACACAAAAAGACATACCTATTGACATTGACAAGAAGAAGCAGTTGGAAACTTTGATCGAATTGGAGTAACAACCTACGTGAGCAGCAGGATTCATGATTAGCAACTAATCGATGCGCCTTATACAATATTCTTCGATGTATATAATATAAAAGAAGCTAGGTACTGCGAGAATGAGTAGCCGAGTGTCTTCTGTGTGGGTAGTTCTATTACAGAGGTACTTCGAATTGACTTTGTCGGAGTTTCGACTCAAAAAGCGGAAAACAATTGACAGCAAAACATAACCTTGAAAAACGTTTGAGTGTGGTGAACATGTATGTATGTAATTGAGAATGAAAAAGCCAGAAATATATAGAAACGACCTTGACAGCCAGCAGAGAGCGGTCAGTGTTGATGATCCATTCATCAGAGCCAGACGTGGGCCATTTACGTTATTTTGTTGTTGCCTTTTTGCTAGCCAGCTCATTTAACAATACAAAACACCTCGAAAATATCGTAGTGGCTCGAAAATTAATGCGTGATAGAAATTAAGTGGCTTGTATATGCCCAGGCGGACTCCAAATCCCTATTCCAATACCGATTCCTGTCAATCAGCTCAGCTCAGCTTTGTAAGCTCTGGCTTTGACTTCATTGTGTAATCTGTGTAATCTGACCAGTCGTAACAGTAGCAGCAATTGCAGAAGCAACCAGTTGTTAATTTCTGTTGTTTGGCAAAAGACGACGCGGCCAGGTGTCTGCCTATTCGGCACGCATTCTGCCAACAAAATCTTCCATTCTATTTTTATTACTTAGCTTAATTTATTTAGATTTTTGGACGGGCAAATTAAAGTTGGTGACTTCCTCAAGATAAATCAATTGTGGCCATAACGTGTACACCACTAGGGCTGGAAGATGATCTCACACATAATTTAGTTTCCATTGTTGCTGTCATAGTGGTTGTTGTTTTAGACGCCCACCTTTCTGTATAGTCAGCTGTATTTGTGTGTTGAGTGTGTATGAGTGTATGTCAATGTTAGCTGAAATTCGAATATATTAACGTTTTCTGTTTTGTATTATTGGCTAACCAGCATTTAGCTACATAATGAAACCACATTATATGTATATAATTTTCTAAATCAGTAGGCTATTATACATATATTTTTTTTATTTGGTAACAGTTTTTGTGTTTCACTGAACATTGCTTAACATTTAAATGAACAGAAGCATTTGTTTATTTTCGAATATTTTTTACTTTGCATACGTAATTTCAATCGGCGTTTTCTGGTCAATTGGCCAAACTTCAAATATGTCAAGGTTGTTGCTTAGATTTTTTAAAAAATTCGCTGTTTACAGCTGAGTTCATTTGACTTGCATCGATTGGAACGTCGTAATTATATGATGGCTAACTGGCTTATGGTTCTATTTGAAAATGTGAACAGAGAGTATATCTATAAGCTATGCCTACGATTTGGATCATTTGATGTCTACTAACCTTGGTTCAATTCTGAGTGTATCTTTTAACCAATCCAATTTGCGAATTTGTATAGGTCATAACAATAACTTTTTTTGTATCTAAGTAATTGTGAATATAACATATATATACATTTCTCAGGAAATATTTACTCTTTATCATAATACATAATGCATAAATATATCTACATTTTTTTTTGTAAATCTTTCTTGTTTTAAAGTTTTTAATAATTAATATTCTTAAAAGTGTGCTTGTATTTAAAAAATAAAAAAAAAAGCAGGGCTATTATATCTGTTAAGTTTATACACAAAACTACAAAAAAAAAGTATGAATTTTCTTAAATGAACGTCGACACACACGTCGATGTTTTTGCTATCGCGACAACACTACGATTTGTTTCTTATAATAAATTATCTTCAACGCACAGCAGCATTTCCGCAAAATCAATAAAAACTCAAATTAAGTATGATATAAAAAAAAATGGAAAACTAACAAGAAAAAAACTTGAAACTATGTTGTGATTAAAAAATTTAAAAAAAAATTAAAACATAAAGCGGAAAAGTAATTCAAAAATCGGAGCCATCAGGCTAGCCAATTTCAAAGCGGGTCTACAAATGATCCATCATACCATCGCAGAATATAAACCAGTAACCGGAGCTGCTAAAGACGACACAAGTCGCAGCTGAACTGAATTGAACTAATCTGAACTGAACTGCACGGAAGGAAACTAAGCTGAAGCGAATCCACCATCCAATCTCAACTGCTGAATGGTAAACTTTTGCCATAGTAATCGTATTCTAAATGTATAAAACCATCACCTTCCATACCATTTTTGGATGTTGTGTAACTCTCGTCATTAACTTCTACTTTCTTATTCTCTATATATCCATGGACTTACTATCTATAGCACAGACTGAAAACTTATAACTGCAAAAACATGCCACATACTACTACTGTATTTTTATTACAACCTATTATTATTATAAGCATAAGCATCTATTGAAGAAAATTACCAAAAAATGTAGTTGATAACATTCCTTCAAGCAACCGTTGCCATCGGTATTTACTATAACATAAGTACATATGTACAAAATATAGAAACGAATCAGTCATTATTCGTTAATTTGCTTGACGGCAATTAATCGTACAATCAATTTCAGTCTATCAATCAATAAATTTATCAATCTTAACAATGCACTTGACTCAACAACAATTGCTGCTGCATCTGCTGCTGTTGCCGCCGCTTCATAACTCGATATGCAACTTTAGGCGTCAATCAATCAATCAATAAGTCTGCATATATCTCAATCACTTTATGTAACTGTCAATATGTGTGTGTGTGTGTGATTTTATATGCACAGAAACATATGCATACATATAGTTAGATCTTTCCCTTTTTCTCTCTCGCTTCTCTCTCTCCCTCTCCCTCTCTTTCTCTCTCTCTCTCTCTCTCTCTCTCTCTCTCTCTCTCTCTCTCTCTCTCTCTCTCTATATAAATTTCCCTCATGTTGTTGCTGTTGATGATTTTGATGTTATCGTTTTTGTTGATGTGGGCGTTGTCTACTGGATTGATTATTAACCTACGCGCAGATATTGATAAGAACACTATAACTTTATAAGTAACAAGCCCACTGTCGAACGCCATATACCGTAAAGCACCACCAACATTACAATGAACATTCTGATTGCCATTCAAGAACACCACATGTCAACAACGTCATTGAAATAACTAATCGTCTACTACTTCTACAATGTTCATCAAGCGCGCTGCTTTCGAATTTAATAAATGCAAACCAAGCCAAACCAATTCAAATCAAATCAAATCGACTCAAATCGAATCAGCTCAACTCAACTCAACTCAAACACTGCAACTTGTACTAAACCAAATGGCGCTACAACTCTATAAACCTATCTATAATCTATACTTATAACTACCACACATCGCCACCCTCATCATTTAATAGTGCAGTCTCCTTATAAAAGCAGAGCAACAGCACAAGGCCTAAAGAGCAAATCATAATAAAAACAAGTATTCAAAGCTGCATTTACACGACTGCCAACCGAGAGAAGGATTAAGCCAAATTTAAAATGAGTTGAAATAAATTTTAATCCGTTTGTTAACTAACGGAAATTAAATCTCTATCTCTCTCTCTCTCTCTCTCTCTCTCTCTCTCTCTCTCTCACTCCAAGAATCGTGTAAAAGCTGCTTAATTCAAAATGTTTTTGTGTTAAATGTAACGAAATTGTAAGCGAAATTGCAAACCTTGAAAAACCTAGCTTTATTGAAAACAATTTCTATTTCTTTTTCTTTTCGTTTATTGTGCAAGTTCTTGAATTGGAAACGCGTAGAATAGAGCAAAGCTGTGCAGCAGCAGTTAAACATATCAAAATAAAAAAAAACATTAAAATTAACATCAACAAAATAGTAATATTGTTGAAAAACTAAAAAGATAAAATAAGTAAATTATTTCCGTCGCATACAAACAAATATAAGACTGAAAAACATTTCAACAGTATAAGAACAGCAGCAATAGTTATTAACGCTTGCACGCTATGGAAAGTATTATGAAAGTGTACATGGAATCGGCGGCCCAGCAGATGGGCACAGATTTATATGCAACACCACAACACCAGGAGCATCAGCAGCAGCAGCAGCAAGAGCAACAGTTACATCGACAACTGCAGCACTATGCATACCAATATCAGCATTCAACGCCCACTCACATGACGCAATTAAATTATAATAATCAGCATCAGCCACGACATTCCAAGACAATAAAAGCAGCTACATCGCCCTCATCTTTATGTTCGTTGACCAGCGGCAGCAGCAGCAGCAGCAGCTACAGCAACGGCAGCGCAAGCAGTATCAATCACAATGCTGTGTTCTCATTAGCCGTTCTTAGCTATAAGCAACATCAGCAGCAGCTTCAGCAGCTGCAACAGAAATCGGTACAAAACTACCCTAATCTAAGCAATACTCAACATCATTATAATCAGATGGAACCGCAGCAGCAGCCTCTCAATCACAATGGCTCGTCCAATGATCTGAGCACGTCACCAATTTCGGCGGGGAGCGCAGTACAACAGCAGCATATACATCTCCAGCAGATAAATAGCCATGAGACAACAGGAAATACGGCAGCAGCAGCAACAGCAATTGCAACGACAACTGCAACTGCAACGGCGGCAGCATCACCCAGCTATAAGACTGCCTCCTGTTGGTGCTACGGTGAGTTTGATCAAAACACGCAATCAAATTCAGAAACTACAAAAAAAGATGCGCACAACTTCTTCTAAGTATTACACAAACCATCTACAATTTCACAAAGAAACACTTGCTCTCGCCTTCGCCCTCGCCCTCGCCTTCTTTCGCTCTGTATCTCTATATTACTCTCTATCTCTGCGTTCGTTACCAACAGGGAGAATAAGAACAAGAACAAC
This sequence comes from Drosophila littoralis, assembly GCA_018903485.1. Lineage (NCBI taxonomy): Eukaryota > Metazoa > Arthropoda > Insecta > Diptera > Drosophilidae > Drosophila > Drosophila littoralis. The sequence continues at coordinate 1,133,239 of JAEIGF010000013.1, read as the reverse complement.
AACTACAATAATTAATCAATCAATCAATCAATCACCATGTCACCATCTCAACATCTGTAGCTGCCGTCGAGTCATAAAAAAATACCAATTAAATGCTGCCACCAACAGAAAAATTACAGCAAAATGCATAAAACGCAAAAAAAGCTAGAGAAAAATTCAAAAGAGTTTATTTAACTTAAGATAAATAATGAAATAATATTCACACATTATCCAGCATACAATAAACATAATGACAACACACATACTCACACACCCCGATCGCATCAGTTATTTGTGCGCTCATTTATTTCGAATAGTAGTATTAACAAAGTTTTGGGTATCGATTTTAGTCCATTCTACATTAAGTATACGTTGCGTGGTGCGCGACAGCCACTTGCTGCGGCATTGCTTCAACAATTTACGTGCAACAGACTGGCTGTTGGCGAGGGTTGTTGTCGTTAGCCTAGTTGCTGTTGCGGCTCAGCACTATGCATAGCAAAATAGCATGCGGTGCCACGCCCCTTTTCGCAGTAGTGTCCAATTGCGTATGTTGCCAGAGTTATTTATAACAAAGACATCTTTTAAACTGCTGCTCAACACTAACAGGCATAAAAACAAGACCATTGCAAGCTGCTCGTTACGTTCCGGTCCTCTTTTTGGCTCAAAAAACCAATGTGGCAACAGACTTCACTTTTGTTTGACTGCACTTTTGGGCCATATCTCAGTTTTCGGTCATTCCTTTAAGCTGTTGTCCAGCTTGGCGCACAGCGCTAGCTTTTTTTTATTCTTTTTTTCGCTCTCTCAGTTTTTTTAGACTCGCAGATGAGAATGCCACAGTCCGCCGATAGGCATCGGGCAACCTGCTTGGGTCAGGCATTCTAGGTGGGTTGAACACTTGTCGCAGTGGCTCAATTCTTGGCAGGGCTGCCACATTTCCTTAGTCGTGTATATTTGTGGCATGACATGCCCGAGCCAAGAGCTACGAGAGGCACTAGTTCTACTTTCTGGCTTGCTGACAGATGTGCGCCTCATTTCACCGCTTGTATCTAATTAGAGAAATAGTTTTTGAAGGACACTTTGCTTTAAGTAGACGACACAGATTTCAATTCTGCTGTGCGATGGAACGTGGGGATATAATCAAGCAGATCGCCTAAAATTAAACCTAGCGAGACAAGCAGACGTCAAGTTGCTCATCTCAGAGTGTCGGAGGTGTTTGTTTACTGGGCAGGCGAGCAGTCAGTCAGGCGCATCGAGTGCTCCGTTTGTTTTTTTTTTTCTCCGCTTGACACATTTTATTAATTAAAATTTGTTTGTTTACTTGCTTGTTGCTGCTGAGGTACAGACTGCTTTGACTATATTGAATTTAAAGCAAATCAAATCGGACTTCATGCGTGTTATCATATGCTTGGCTATCTATCGATCTATCATATTCACAACAACACAATTAATTTCTGTTTTGCATAATTCATTGGGTTTTGAAAATTATTTCAACTTGCTTGGGATGTGACTTCGGTCATGTGCTGACAGACCTATGCTTTCATAAAACACGTGACACACACAAATACACACCTACACACATATAACAGACATATAGAGACACGTCACTTAATTGCATATCTCTGCCCTTGTCTAATAAATGTAATTAATGTAATTTTCATTTGTATCATTTATCTAATGTAATATTTTTTACCTCTATTTCGTTTTAGGTGAGTCAGTTTGTTCTGGAATTGAGGTTGAAATTGAAAATAATAACAATAATCATAATCATCATGGTAAGCTTTGTCATAGTTTCATTAAATACCATTAACATTCATCTATGTAATGCAAAACGCAGCGAAAAATGTGTAAATTTCCAAACTGTTTCGTTTTGTGCGTGTCTTTAATCTCTCTGTCTGTCTCTCTCTCTCTCTCTCTCTCTCCCCTCTCTCTATCTCTGTCTGTCTCTGTCTCTCTTTCTCCTACTTACTGCTTTTGTCAAACCTGAGACTGTCGCTGCTTAAGCTGAACTTCTTGTCAACTGTCTAACGAAAGCTGATATCAATTCGTCGCTCTGACCCAACGAATCTGGCGAACGGGCAGCCCATTAACCCCTGACCAGCTGACGAATATAGACTGTCTGTCTGTACGACCGGTTGATCAACATTTGAGTTTTGGGCTATTGCTTCTGGGGCAGTTTTTTTGGTTTGGGCTTTTCATGTGTCTCGCCTCGCTAGCATTTTCGTCTGTTGCATCCTCATTAAGCGTATTCCACTCTCACGGCTTGCCAGCAAAACCACTACAGCATTTACATGACAACATGAACTTCCACAGTAGAAAACAGCTGCAACACGAACAGTTATCAATATGCATGTCTCCACTACGATCCGCCCGACACCCCTAACTGACACCCGCCACTCCAAAACCATAAACGCCCCATCATATTAAACCAAACGGAAATTCAAACATAAACTTTAACTTCAACTAATTCGATTCAAAGAAATAGTCTCGTTACGCGCGTCCTGCCGAACGGTCGAATACCAAATGCTGTTATTATTTTTAATTTATAACCTGCTGAGCAGCTACCAGAAATGTGTTATACCAAATGGAGTTAAACCCACTCCAGTTAAAGTTATAAAGAGCTGCAATGTGCCGAATCCCTTTAAAAATGTGAACACTAATCAACGGTTGCACTCCGAACTATTTTTTTTGACTTGCAGGCGATACCACATTTCACATGAAGATACTAGTGCCTGCGGTGGCCTCCGGGGCCATTATTGGCAAGGGGGGCGAGACGATCGCCTCGCTGCAAAAAGACACGGGTGCTAGAGTCAAGATGTCCAAGTCTCACGATTTTTATCCAGGTGAGTTGCTTATGCTATTACAATTGAGTGCGGTATTCAAGCTTTTTCCTGTCCCCAACCCTATTCCGCAGGTACTACTGAGCGCGTCTGCCTAATCACCGGCTCTGTGGAAGGTATTATGACTGTGGTGGACTTTATAATGGACAAAATAAGGGAGAAGCCCGACTTGACTACAAAAATCATTGATGCCGAGTCTAAGCAGGCACAGGAACGTGATAAGCAAGTTAAAATACTGGTGCCCAATTCGACCGCCGGCATGATCATTGGCAAGGGCGGCGCCTTCATCAAGCAGATAAAGGAGGAAAGTGGTTCCTATGTCCAGATTTCGCAAAAGCCAAAGGATGTATCACTGCAGGAGCGTTGTATTACCATTATAGGCGACAAGGAAAATAACAAGAACGCCTGCAAAATGATACTCTCCAAAATAGTGGAGGATCCGCAGTCGGGCACATGTCTGAACGTGTCCTACGCCGACGTTAACGGACCCGTTGCCAATTTCAATCCAACCGGTTCGCCCTATGCCACCAATCAGAATGCCATCAACTCAAGCACCGCCTCGCTGAATTCTACGATAGGCACGGCCATCGGCGGTGCGGGTACTGCAACCAGTCTGTTGGTCAATGGCGCAGGCATTAACTTATCCCTCAACCTGGGCGCACCCAACCCAGCGCCCAATCTGGCAGTTGCTACACAGTTGCTTGAGCACATTAAGGTACGTCATTTTGGCTTCAATTAGTCAAAATTTTAAGCGATACTCATCTATTTGCATGCAGGTTGCTATGCGAGGTGCTGGTTACGCGGAGACCGCCACCACTGACGTCTGCGCGGCCCTCGGTGTGCTAGCCAAGTACGGCGTGCTGGGCATGGGCCTGGGCGTACCACACGCCAATGGCGCGCATCCCACACTGGGCAACTATCTGGGCGTTACGACGCTAGATCAGCAAACTGCAGCCGCGGCCACGGCGGCCACAGCAAGCAATGTTTTCGGCGCTGTCGGTCAGGTTAACTTTGAGTACGCCGCCGCGGCGGCCGCTGCTGCGGCGGCCAGTCGGCCAACGCAGTCTCAGCTGGAGATGCAATTTGATTCATTCCGCCAAATGGGGTCGGCCACTGCGCCTGCGGCCACGCCCGTTTCGCTAAACAACAACAGCTTTGGACTGACCGCTGCCACCGGTACGGTGACCAGCGCGCAACTGGGAGCTGCCGCCTCGATAGGCGGTCTTAGCAAGAGCCCCACTCCTGGTGATTTGGGTGCCAAGGATACCAAGAACGTTGAGGTGCCCGAAGTGATTATTGGCGCTGTTCTAGGTGGGCAACCTTTCTATTATTCCTACTAAAACCGACAATAATACCCACAACAACAACAAGCAGACACTTCAAACCGTTTTTCAGCACTCCCCGACCCCAATTCCCAATTCCTATGCCTAAGCCCCTTCGCCTATTTTGTGTGTAACCTTGCTATTACTTAATGGTAGGATTTAATTATAGTTATAGACATACATAGACGGTTAAAAAAAAAATCAAGCTATTACACATTCCTTGGTAGGCATTCCAACCGATTCAGACGATTGATCAGTTGCTTGACTGTTTTGCATAAGCATTCCTTAAGGCATTCCCAATTACACAAATATTTAGCGAAATTTCTAGTCAACTTCTTGCCCCCTCACACATAACACAAGCCATGATCCATATAATGCCACATGCCATTTCTGCTGAAAGTTGAAAATTCGCTTACCCAGTTAATATGTTAATTTTTAATTAGGAGTGGGCAATACGATGAGAACGTTTAAGGCACAACGAATTTTTTGTCAATATTGAATATGTAAATGCCTAGAATATTATATTATATTCATTGGAAAAGTGCAATTATTGGGTTTAATTTTTATTTGTTTACTTTTTCAGTAATTACCTCAGTGTCAGTGTCGGTTTGTTTAGATCTTTAGGTTAAGTAACATATTCGTTTTGGTTTATTAATTAATTATATTATATTGGCTCTTAATAAGTTTCCAGATTGTGTTTTCCAACATCTTGGTATTTACACAGAAACACTCCATATGCCTAAATTACCTACACCCATTATATACAATTATAAAACATAATATTTAACATAATCTGATGCAAATATTCCAGGTCCGAACGGTCGTAGTTTAGTTGAAATTCAACATGTCTCTGGCGCGAATGTGCAAATTTCCAAAAAGGGCATATTCGCACCTGGCACTAGAAATCGCATTGTAACCATAACTGGTCAGCCGAGTGCCATTGCCAAAGCGCAGTATCTAATTGAACAGAAAATCAACGAGGAGGAGACAAAGAGGGCGCGTCAAATTCCATTAACCACTGTTGTGAATTAATAATCAAGCAATCAAGCAAGCAGCACAACAACAAAAAACAACAACAAACAACTATCCCCTATTAAAACGCATTTCCTCAAAGAACGGTTCATTTATAAAAAGAAAAAAAAAACTAACAAACAAAAAACAAACAAAATGCAAAGAAAACTAAAGGAAGAGTAAGCCTAAAACACAGCAAAAAAGAAGCTAATTTACAACAAATAACGTCAGCAGTAGCCATAAAAACAACAGCACACATCCACACACAAGCACATACACATTAAAAAAGGCATTAGCAATGCGTTTCAACTATAAAAATGATAAAATGATAAAATGATTCGTAAGAGAATCCCAGAGAAATGAAATCAAACCCTTAGCAAATTTGATTTGACAAAAAAAAAAAAAACGTTTTATCACAATGATGAATTTTTTTACCACATATGTATGTTTAAATATATATGTTTAAATTTGACCAAGGTATTGCGAGATACACTTGGGATGATGTTTCGCCTGCCTTTTTTTTGTTGTTGTCATATGTTGCGTGTTCTCTTTTGGGCACTCTGATTAACTAAATCCCATCAGATGTATACATAAATATATATTGAGGTATATTCACATATATATTTATATATTCATAAGTTGGCTGCGCTTACATATAGAAAGGCATGTATGTATATGTATGCACATATGTATGTATATATATGCACTTTATACACTAATTGTTGACTCGTGTTCATATTACAGAAAATACACGACACTACACACCCACATTTATGCATAATACACCAATACACATATACACAATTGAAACGAGTAAATTAGCATTATGTTGAGACTAAAATGGATATGTTTGTGTAATGAGAGCGTTTTCAGTGAAAACTTCAGGTGATTTTCCAAAATGGTGTCCAAATAAGGTAAATATTTTACTACACACATTCACATGCATATGTATATATGTATATGCTATAAAATATATACAACAAATACACCGTAAACAAACAAAAAATGAACGCTTGACAGGCTAGTGATAACTATTTGAAACACTTTTTACCTCAAAGACAAAACTTATTGCGTTTCTTGTTTTCTGTTTCTGTTTCTGTTTTCTGTTGTTGCCCTTTTGTGCTTATTGCTATGTTTATATATTTGTATATATACACACACACATGTTTCTTAATTATTACGTTTTTAGCCCTTAATATTTTTTTATGATATTGTTAAAATGTTGATCATGATAATGTTGTTTAATTTTCGAAAGAGTGGTACAAAATATACCAAACAAGTGGTGTTAATGTTTTGAGCGCACACGTGAGTCTCCTTTTTGATATTGGTTTTATGCTCCTAATTTGTTAATCCTCATATATTTTACACTTCTGTTTCTTAAGCAACAAATTTCGACTTTTTAATTTCCAGTTTGAGTCGGATCCCTTGTTTTTATATTTAAATATAATATATAAGTAAATATATGAATATATATATATAAAATATGAATATATGAAAAAAAAAAAAAATATATATATATATATATATATATATATATATATATATATATAAAAATATATATATATATATATATTTTTTTTTTTTTCATATATTCATATTTTATATATTTTTTTTTTTCGGCCCCAATAGAAGGAACCCGTTTAGCATTTTGATACAATCATCATACTTATAATCTGTTTTTGGAAAGGTTTCCACCATTATTTTTTCATACATACATTTTAATCTTAAGTATTACCTATTCTCTTTTTTACCTAATGCATCACAATTAACTTTATCTTACAATATAAATCAATGTCTCTGTAAAATAAACATATTCACACACACGCAAAAACGCGCCACCAAATAGGCCAAAAGATACCACTATTAAATCTTAAGTATTGTGCAATTATTACCCATTATTTTTGACACATTTGAACTCGTACATTATATACATTCATATTATATAGACAAGAATCCACAAAAAAACCAAACATTGCAAAGCAGAGTTATTTTAACATCACATTTAAATTTTTTTTAATTCATGGAAGCCCCCAAAAACATACAAACGTATGGATATATATGATTCACCTGTAATGAAATATATTGTTTTACTTTCGCCGCCACATTATTTACTCTAAAGTTTAATTTTATTAATAAAACCAATATAAATATACAAATTTTAAATAAAATATTGCCAAAAACGAAATAAACCAACATTTAAATGTGTTTAATTGAAAGCACCCGGCACATGGCGCATAAATCACCACTCACAACCACAGCTCCACTAACAGCGTACTCTAAACAATTCTGCAACATTATCATGTCAAATCAACAGTCAGTCAGTCAGTCAATCAATCAATCAATCTCTCAGCTCAGCTCTATATAAGTTTTAACTTCAGTTCAGTTCAATACAACAATACAATCACTGAAAACGCTCAAGAATAAAAGAAAACCGTAAGCTAAGTTTATCAAAATAAGTTGAAAAGTTGTTCACTTTATTATTGTATTTTTTTTGCTATTATTGTTAAAGCTTAACTTCATTTGTTCTTATTTGTGCAATATTTATATAAATATTATAAGAATAATAATAAATATGCGCCAAAAGTTAAATAGTTACAATATTCGTAAAAACCAAATTGTGACAAGTTTAACAAACAAAATCTTAAGTCAAACAAATCCAAATTTAAAGTAATATTGAAAGTACAGTCGAAAATGCTAGTGTGCCTTGACAAAAAAAAAAGAAAAGAAAAATGAAAATTTCTGTTTGCTATTTTTACATAATTATTAATTGTTAGTAAGAGAAACAAGGCGTTCAGAGTGTAGTTAAATTAAAATAAAAAAAAAATAGACCGTCAATACAATTATAAGATACAAAAGAAGGAGCAAACAATAAGGACTACAAAGACAACATCCAATTCTACAGCCACAATATCGCATACCACAAACTTAAGTGCCCGATGCAACAAAATCAGAACAAGCATAAGACACTAAACCAACTTCCGACCCCTAAAAACAACAAATACAAGAAACAACAACAAAATTCGTACATTTTATCGTCTTTTTTGTCATGGCAAACCAGAGACAAGCAAAGGCGCCATGCATACAACATTTCATATGTACTTGCAGCATGCAATGGCACATGGCATATTTACAGTTCCCTCACACACATCCGCCCTCGCACACATATGCCCACACCTTAATACATACACACATGCATGCATAGATACACGTTGCATACTCATTGGTCGTACTATATAGGATCATATGCGCCTGCTCACTGAGTTATGTTTAATGTATGAGTTTCATACGGTATCTAAAGTTAAAGTAGAGAAAACAAAAAATAAAACAAATATATATATTTATGTATATTTGTACTGGATCTGTGATATGTATTTAAAAAAGAGAAAACACAAGCAAAAATATGAAAAACTATATATATATATATGTATATATACGTATACATGTATACATACATATATATAAATATCGATTAAAACGAAACATGAAATTAATTATGAAATAATTAATTTATTCTGAAATGACGTAAAGCTTTACTTCAGAAGCAAAACAAAAAAATCAACTAAAGCAGCGTGGCGTTTCTCATTTTCTAAGCAAATCCTAGCCACTGTTTGTTCCGAATGTCCGAATATTTGTTCTTGTCCACAAATCGAAGCCAAATCAATTCCCGATTCAGTGTTAAGAAAGCCCATGTCGAAATATGCCACGCCTTCATGACGACCGATGCAAGATTGACTGTGTGTGATGAAAAAGAAGACAAAATGCTGCGCTCTGGGTCCTATCCTGCCGGACAGTCCACGTGATTATGCTTGTTAAGATTATATTGTTTTTTTTTTTTAAATGCGTTTGATTTTTGCTGTAAAATAAGGTCAGCTTTAATTATCCAGAAATCACATTGAAAAATCGGTATCCAAGATAATTCTGATTGCTTCAACGAGTGTCAGATAATTAACACCAAATCGAACGGTCTACATATTAATCAGTCATATTTCTCATAACAACAGTCACCACTCGTGAACCTCCTCGGTACCCCTATACTAGCTATAAACTCATTTATAAATCCTTTGGAGCGGCGTACGCATATTTCATTTTGCAAGTTTTATAAAAGTTATTTAATGGTAAAATATAGTGCTGTTATTTCAGCGACGGAGTCTATTAGAGTTTAACTAGTGAAAATAAAAAGAAACAACTTTTATTAACTATATATTTACGTATTTCAAATATTTCAAACTTGACTTAACTGGTTTAAAAACAAAAACATATAACTAAGAAACGGAAGAGCGCAAGAAATCGAAAAATATGATATATAATATAATTGAACCGCAGTTTTTGCTCTGTAAAATAACATATAAAGCAAATTATAAAAAAAAGTATATAATAAGTAAAAAAGGATGTTACATTTAACAATCAAATCAGTTTTGTTTTGCTTGTATGGAAAAGAAAATATAAAAGTACATATATACGTATGTAGTAGTATGTAAATTCTACATAAAGTTGTTACTTATAATTTGTTATGCTTTGCCTCCACACTGTTATTAGGACAATTTAATAATTATATGCATAATAACACATATATTTATATACAGATAATATATATAAATATATGCACACACATTAATAAACTTATATATACATATACCGATAACAAGTGCAAATGGAAATAATATAAATCTTTTGGAAAGACGAAACGTTACAGATTTATAATATATGCGATATTATGACATAATGCGATAAATGTCAGGTTTTTTGATGCCATTCTAGAATCCGAAAGGTATGTGGGATATATGACTACACACATACATATTCAGACATTCATATGTACATGCATCCATTTGCCATTGTGTGTAAGTAGGCGTCTATTTAATTGGCAACATAATAACAAGAAACCCTCTGAAAGTTCGGCAACAAACACAACCTATTAAAATATTTAACTACATGTATATCATATATATTTACATGTATATGTATAATATATAATATATATATCTACAAAACTAGCTGTTAGCGTGATACATGACATTATTATAATTTAATTCATATAAGTAAAAGGTTTGAAGATGATACAAAACAAACATTCAATGGTGCTGTGCAGACTTGTACTTTCTACTGAGCATGCTCGCGGGGAAATGTGCAACTCAGCTCAAAACCGTGCAACATTTATTTGTCATCATGCGATGTTTGTCATCCATTCATTTAAACAAAGCAGTTTGTCGCTCATTGGTTTAATACAAGCATTGAAGCAATCTAAAGCTTCAATCAGATTTGCGAAGTCAACATATATATATGTATGTTTGCATATATCTTATCTTATATTGTTACATCATAGGTAATAATTCATTTAACAGTGTCACAGTCAGACGAGACCTTCTTATATTTGATATATCAACTTACCAAATGTCCAACATAGTTACAATAATTTTAATTTCATAATAACGTCAGTCAGTAGTAAGGCCAAAGTAAACGTTTGTGGAAATTCAAAGTTTTGTTTAGTCTTCTTTATAAATATCGTAGATTTCAACAAATGGAAACCTAAGATAGTAGGAGCATACGAGAGTACCTTAGGATGAAAAACATAACTAATATTAGAGAATGTTTAAATGTTGCCTTCACGTTGTGTACTTACAACTGTTGCAATTTCAAATAATCACAATAGTTTGCAACAATGCAAAACAACGTGTGGGATTTCTTTTGAAGCTGTTATACAAGCCACTAGATTTTACAATTAAATCAGCAACACCAAATAAAAACAATATAGAAACTAACCATTTTCTCAACATTTCTTAGACAAAGTCAACTACTTACTAACACGAATATTCAAATTTTGATGAAGATAAACAAAGGAATAACAATTTTCACACAAAATTGTCGAAACTCAGTTGCACTTTACGAATACAAAGAAACGAACTCTTAATGCAATTTTAAAATTTGAAGCAAAAACCTCAATTGAGCGCTGGTCATTTGAAATGCTCGTAATCGCAGAACATTCAAGCAAGCAAAACATCATGGAAACTCATTCAAAAGTAAAAGTACTAAATCTTTTATGATTTGACTGTGATAAAAATAATGACAAAAAGAGATGAAGTGAATGAATTACCAAATGAATTGTATAATAGAGTATGTATAAATTGAATGTATGTATACACATGAAAGTAACCTTGAAGCAGGTGCAATACTGCGGCTCTTTAACAAACCCAATAAGTAGAATGAAAATTGTTTGGTACGTGCTCATAGTGCAACACCATGTGCGGTCTAGGATATGTTGTTTAAATAGCGATAATAAGTACTATGTATTTAATTACTGCGAAACAAAACAAAAGAAATAAACAAAACGAATAAATATAAAAGTTTTACTTATATATATTAGCAAAATATTTAAAAAAAATTTTAGCAACAAAATATCGAGCAAGGTATCGAGAAAAAAATAACAAACAAAAAAAACTTTATTATTAACAAAATGCAATAATTATATAAACAAAAAAATAAATAAATAAGAAATTTAAAACAAAACATAGATGATATTTAGTTATGCTCTATTTAAATTTATATTCGATTGAAGTTTTTTAAGGATGAGGTTCAGCTAGCAAAGCAGATGGTTTTATAAATATATTTATCTATTATTTTACTTGAATTTAAAAACTAAATATTATATCTCACACACAATCTTCATAAAAGTAAGCCAGAAATTCATTTCTTGACGTCTCCTTTGCTTATTAAAAAGGCAAAAAATGATAACTAAAATAAAAATAGTCTAGAAAGTGTTAAAAAATAAAAATCAAAAGGTAACGTAGTTCATTCAAACCAAAAAAAAAAACACTTAATTTTGAACCTACTCGTATAATAATTCAGATCTTGTACAATTTGGCAAGAGGCGCTAACGGGACCGCCTAAATCCGAGAGTATACAACAAAAAGTAATCTACATATAATTATATACAAATGCATAGTACATATAACCTAAGAAATTCATACTCGAATTGAATATGCAACAAACTCTTCAAGATCAGCGCGACAAAGATAAACAGGCATGCTGGATACAATAAATAGAAAGCAAATATAAAGCTAGGTAGGTCCGATGTGTCGATATGACATTCTACTGAATATAATACTTATGGTAATGTTATGAAGTGCGTCTGGCGCATACGTATGAAATAGTAGTTATAGTCAAACTTGTTGAGTACATATATATATACACGCATAAAAAAACGGAACACCAACAAATACATAGACGAAATGTCACATATTAGTATGAGGCGCTAAAAGATCTGTCATAAATAAACAGAAGTAATTGTAAAGTAAAAATCCAAGTCAAGGTACATAAAGAGTTATAAAATACACATACAAATAACATGAATTACTCATTTAAGAAAGATTATATAAAAATAAAAACAGAACAAAACTAATAAAGAATATATTAAAAAAAAATGTCTGGTTTATTCTCTGTTTACAGATGCCTTAAAAAAAAGAATGTAACCAGTAACCAGGACATTTGCCAACTCAGAAACCGCAGCAGACAAAAGGTCGCAGTTTCAAAAAGAAGAAATTAATTGGTTGCATAATATACAAGCGACTTTGCGGACATCCTAAACATTATAAAATCGCCTAGTTTTAGTAGTAGTATTCTTAAGGGAAAAGCTATGTAGCACAACCCCCTACATACCTGTACTTTAAAGCAGAAAGTACATTTCAAAGTTTTTTCAATTTTTTTTTTGTTGAATCGCTTCGTTTAAATGCAGGCATAATTTACATAGTTAAGAGAATTACAGGTGCGTGTGCGATTCAGACGAATTTTATTATTTATTTATTCATTTGCCAACTTCGGCGGACAGTCTGGTTGACTGTGTGGGTGGCTGGCGCGAATAGTTTCATTAGTCGTCAAACTGTGATCGAGCTGCAAAATTTTGGGATAAGGATCCAAGGTAACTTTGTACCTGAAAGAGGTTGGGAATGTAGAAAATATTGCGTCTTTATGATGCTCAAACTCACCTTCTGGCGTTGAAAACTTGTGGAACTAGGCAGCAATCAGCCATGGATATTTCATCGCCCACACAGTATTTCCCAGACGAGAGGGAAAGCACCTGCTCCAGACCACGAAAGCCACGTGATATCCAATGTTGCGCCCACTCCCTGCTCTTGTCTTTGCCAAGGTGAGCCAATACTAGTCTGTTCTGCAGCGGCTGAATACCTGAGCATATAATCTCAACAATCTCGCGCACTTTGGCTCGCTTATGCGGATCCTGTGGCAACAACGGATGCATCGGTCGTGTTTCATCCAGGTAGTGCATAATGGCCACGGAATCGCATAGTGTCTGCCCGTCTAAACACAGAACAAGTACAAGAAATATTGGAGCTACCAAAAATTATGCGGTCTTAAGGCACATAGGATACTAACCAATTTTTAAAGCTGGCACCTGCTGCATAGGATTTAGTTCTTGATACTCATTTGTGTAGCAGTTTGTGGAGTCATTAGCTTTAGTCGTAACCAGACTTGTCGGCCTAATTTCATAAGGTATCTTTTTCAATTCCAATGCAATTCGTACTCGCCAGGAACAAGAACTGTAGTAATACGAGTAAAGCACCGGCTTTGTATCGGGGGAAACTATAGAACTGGAACTGCGTATTCCACTCTCAGCCAAATACATACACTTTGCTGTAGATTTTCTGAATGCACTCATAATGTAAAGGCAAATACTCGAAAGTCGAATAAATTTGTTGCGGTAGCTTGTACCCGTGTTTAAATGTAAGAAAATTGTGAATACTATCAGCAAACCTTTCTTCTTTGATATCTTTATCCGATGATAAAGATAGAATACATAACTTATATGCCGTGTATGGCTCTACGCAGCCATATAATAACAATTTTGTTAACCGAATACCGATTAACTATCGATACAAAATGCATACATTCGCCCGATACTACATTCATTTAACAATTAAGCCAAAATCGATTCTTATGAAATACAAACGTTCGACTGAATAAAGTTTAGTAAGAAGTTTATTTGTTAAATACATATGTAGTTAATATTTGGAACTGTTACAATATTGTGGATATTAACATAGAATAATTGTATGCGAACTCAGGCAGTTCGTTTAATTCTATAGGACAGATTCTCACTTCAATATGAGGATCGATTAATGCGTGTTTTAAAAAGGAATCGAGTAATTTACGTACATATAATTTTGTGCATTTATTTCATTGGGTTATAGTTTGTTTCGTGCTTTTAATTTAAGGAAAAACAGTTTTAACTCTTAGTTTGTTAATACAATTTTGGTAGCAAAGAGACATTAATTGTTCATTGTTAAATTTTGTCACCTGATTTGATGTCTAAGTTATGGTATTTAAGTACTCTTATTTAAACATTTTCTGTATGTTCACTTGTTCTTGCCTGCTAATAGAGTTGACTGAAGCTTTGTACTTTTCAAAAAGTTCCTTGTAAAGCGCCCAACTTTTTTAACTTACATATGTACATATGTATACTTCTATATACTTGCGCATTTTGGTTTATAATGGTAATGTAAATTTGCACTTAAACTATTTTTGCTCTTTTAAATCCCTGAATTAAATTTTGCTTTTCATAATGTGTTCTTCTTACATTTTTGTTCCTGTTAGCCTAAATAAAATTCATAAAAATACGTTTATATATGAGTTTATCTTTTAGACCATTTTTCATATTGAAAACTAAAGAAAATACATTTGTTATTTGCTTTGAGAATTATTAATATTGATTTGTTAGCATGCCATTTAAAATTTTATTTTAATCGATAGTATTTTTATGCATTTATGCATAGTTAAATGCTGTTAGCAATTTTTTAAATCACATCCGACTGTTTCTCTCAATCAAATCTCGCGTCTTCTCTATCTGACTCTAGCTCCAAAAATGTTTTTCCAACTGTTGAGTTATATATTTGCTTGTTTTACGAACTGCAATTCACTTTTTCGTTTTACGGCGTTTTGCAGTTGTCGTCGGAAAATTCTATTTGTTTGGCAGCTCCGGTGGACAGTCCGGTTGATTGGAAGGATGGGCAGCTCGGAATGCTGGGTTGCTCTCCAGCTCACGATCAATGCGCAATATAATGGGATATGGGCGCAAGTCTACGTGGAATCTGAGGAATATTATCTTAAGCCTGTTTTTTCTGGATTGTAATTATGTGGGACTTACCTTCTGGCATTGAATACCTGCGGCACAAGGCAGCAATCAGCCATTGAGATTTCATCACCCACACAATATTTGCCTGCCGAGGTGGACAGTGCCTTCTCCACGGCACGGAAGCCACGTGTTATCCAATGCTGTGCCCATTCCTTCTTCTTTTCCTCGCCCACGTGGATTAGAACGATCAGGTTTTGAAGTGGTTGAATACCAGAGCAAATGATCTCAATTATTTCGCGAACTTTAGCTCGTTTGTGTACATCTTGCGGCAATAGCGGACGCTGGGGGCGTGTCTCTTCCAGGTAGTGCATAATAGCCACTGACTCAATCAGTGTATGTCCATCTACATGGAGGTTGAACAAATTAAGAGACCTTTTTGACACAAATTGTGGCATATGCTGTGCTCACCAATTTGCAGCGCGGGCACCTGCTCCATAGGATTTACCTCGCGGTACTCATTGCAGTGTTGCTCGCCGCCAGACTTGATGAGACTTATAGGCTTGATGTCATAGGGTATTTCTTTAAGATTCATCGCAATCCGAACACGCCAGGAGCAGGAGCTACGCCAATACGAGTAGAGTATTGGCTGTGTATCGATAGAAGCAGAGTTAGTTGACATTTTAATAGAATTGCTTAATGCTATGCTGCCAGTTCGTGGTATGCTGACAACAAAATGAAACTCTCAGTTAGCCAACTACCATATAAGACCCATTTCTTGTGATATCTGCTCATTTGAATAAATAAAGTAAGTCGACATAGAACAGAACAGGTTGATACTGATAACGAGGGCACAGACTAATCACATATTTTCAGAGGTAATCTGGTCAAACCAGTTGCTCAGCAGCGAGCTTGTTTAGTTGCTTGTTTCTCTTGCCGCTGCTAAAATGACGCTATTGTTCTTATTACTAAGTAGTACTACGTGGTAATAAAAACAAACATTCAAATGAATTGAGGATTTGAGGTGCGACAAAAGCTGGCACAGATCTGGCATAACGCGCCCTAAATTGAGCCCCTATTGGCAATGTTAAATATATAAATTTAACAACTTTTATTGACTATTGATTAAATGTCTCAGCAGAGAACAAAACTTTAGAATTCTAATATTTCCGCTTTCGAATATACATATATACGAACATTGTAATATATCCTGTGATATTTTTTGAGTTCTTATAGTACAACTGCAGTGGTTGCTATTTTAGTTCGGTTCATCAAGCTGATAGGGTGCGAGTACGAACAAGTTTTTTTTGGCATAAGCTTTTAGTAGAAGAAGGTTGAGAATATATCCTAGTTGAGCACTTTCGACAGGAGCACATTTCCATGTTTATTCAGCACGCATTCGGATTCGATTTTAAATATGGAAAAGGAATTATTTTCTTTGACTATATTTTCTAAAGCAGATGGTTACACTATATATTTGATATTATACACTATATTTGATATCTAATAATGTTTTAAATATGCTTATGTACAAACAAAATTTGTTTTTTTCTGTGTGGAATGTTTTTTTTTAGAACTTAAGTGCAGTCTACAATTCCAAATAGGTATTCTTTTGTTTTAATTTTCCTAAGGCAGGATTCGATTTTTCGAAGTTAAAAGTGTTAATATCAACAAGAGAATAGTGTATTACGTACTATAAATACTGTTTTAAGACAACTTTGATTTTACTGTGTGATGTATCTTATAGCATATATATATCCAGCACCAAATGTTTGCCAATATTTAATTAATAAACAAAATAATAATATAAATATAAATTAAATTTTAAATGTGTTAAAAAGTTAGACTTCTAATAAAACATGAAAATTTTATCAAATGAACAGTTCTATCATAAAATCATGCAAATTTAATGAAACCTGCTTTTTTTTAAGTTTTAAGCACAATTTGATGTATTCCTATTGTTTTTCTTTGGTATACCCACATGATTCATATAGGGGCCGTGCGTTAATTGACAATGCTCCAAACGATATGAAGGTTATATACACACTGACCGCCTGTACCAAAAACCGAAATGTGTAGAGCAACAGTAATAAAAGCCAATGGTTCCGCCCAAGCGCCAAAATAGCATACATATGTACGTATGTTTGTGTGTGTGTATTTGTAAAAAGGACCCTATCCCGTTCGGCCAAAAAGCAGTGATTCCGGGAACAAATGACGGCCCACATAGGACAACAATAAAATGTCCGTATGTAAGTGTGTCTATATGAGAGCGTAATAAGTTGTTTAAAGGTTCGTTGAACCCATGTAAAAGTAAAGTCGGTAGTATCCAGAGATAGACAGGGAGCCGAGAGTAGGCCGAGTCAGAACCGAGCTCCGATATGTGTCGTACATCAAGGTCGGCTAGGGGCATTAACCTTAACCAATACGACGTTGTCCTGGTTGCTATTAAGCAAGAACAGGCCCGTATGACGTGCCAAGGACATTCGCAGACGTCCATGGCGCTGCGCTCAAGAGTTTTCGCGAGCGCAGCACAAAATGGCTCACAAGTTTCGCTGGGGTGCTTTTATAGGGGTTGCTTCTGAGTGCACGCCACACTGTAGTTTGAGTTGGACGCAGCCCGCAGGGTTGTCGAGTGCATCTATTCACTAATCCGTGCTCCATTTGTCGTAGGCATCACCACAGCCTAGCAACTCTGTACGCGCCATTTCTCAGTGTGTACGCTAGCGAAAAAAGCTTTCAGTCCTGCGCATGTGCGGCAAACGCATTATGGCAGTATGAGTTTAACTCAAACCAGCGGCAGCCGCTGGCACTGTAGTATGAGTGAGTTTTCAGCAAGGATTTTTTGCCCAAGGAGGCACAAAATTTTAGCGCCATTCACGCGGGACTTACCTTGGCTATGGCCGAGAGGGACATAGCGTTGTGATGATACTTTGAGTAGTTAATTTTGAAGCCGTTTAAGCCGAACGCACAGCGAAAACTATAATTTGCCGACCGGACGGGGGTGGGGTACAGCAAAAACTAGACGTGAGCTGCGTTAGGCGGTCAAACTTCAACCTATCCACCACCGACACAGTAATTGTATTATCCAAGCAGCTATTGCAATTACGAATGCGTTTTTGCCGATTTAATTCGGCGTTGTTCGATTTGTTTTATCTGGCTGCAGGCGACCCTTAATGCACTCAAAGTTGAACTCCGACAGCTGAGGTAAGCGCGGCACGCAGCAGTAAAGGATAACAGCGACTGCGACAACAACAGGACACGATGCCAAGAACGCAACTGAACACACTGAACTAAACAAACGAGTGAGAAAGCGAAAGCAAAGGACAACGACAAAGCTAACTGAGAAAGGGAGAGCGCGAAATGAAGTGACAAAGAGAAAGAAAGAGAGAGAGAGAGAGAGAGAGAGAGAGAGAGAGGAAAAGGAAAGGAAAGCAAAAGCTAAAAACTTGCTGGTAATTGTCTTTGATAAGCTTTCCTAGCTTATTTCGAAACCAACGAATCGGAATTACCATTAAAGAACGTAAGCTGAAATGCTTAATTGTTATTAAGAATCTTTTAATAATAAAAACAATTGTTGTTTTTTTATGACCACCAGTTTATTTGTGTTTGCATTTTAAAATTTTTTTACTAGAGTTTTTGTAAGTTTAATTCATTTCCATTAAGGTTGCTCAAATGATTTTCGATTAAATTACGCGGCTTAAACCTTAAGGTATGTAACATATGGACTAAAATAGTTAACAACTTGTTACAGTTTGTTTCTATAGAAAAACGTATACAAAAAAATACCTAATATACATATGCACTTACAAGTACATAAAACTAAAACAACATCAGGAAATTGAAGTTTAACCCATTACAAACATTAATTTTAGTTCTTTTTTGTAGAAATGCAACAATGTGTATAACGACTTTTAAACAGCCGCACAACCAATAGAATATCACACCAAAAATGGCAGAGTACAACGAATCCAACAAAGTGTAAGAGAGAGAGAGAGAGAGAGAGAGAGTATGTGTGTGTGTTTCTCTATGGAGACGGTGAACATTGCTAACTAGATAGGTAACGGTAATGCTAACAACAACATCGTGAGTCGTTCTTCGTTGAGGCAGGATTCTTGACTGTACAGATTTTTCCAGTGGGTGTACCGGACTTGGGCTTTGGGTACAACATTCATAAAGTTTAACTACCTCAGCGCTACATAAGTTCTCGTTGTCATTTTGCTAGCTAACAAAATTAACTGTATAAGTGTATACATAAGTATGTATGTATGTATAAAATTGCCAACAAATCAATAAATTATTGTTGTAATATTTTTAGAAAATAGTGTCCATATATCATCATATTCGTGGCCGTCATCCAGACGGTAGCTTTTGTTTACATTTTTCGTAATCTTTCTTTTTTTTACTTATCCTAATGCATTCGAAGAATTGACTACAAGTTAATGGCAAGAGCCACACCTTTGTTTTTTTTTTTTTTTTTTTTTTAAGACTTTACATACGTTACACATACACATACAATACACAGTAATCATAATAATCATAGTTATTTGAATGTTCAATACAACTGGTAACATCATGCTAAATACAATATGCCATCATTATAAGACAATTGCTCCAATATGCTAAAAACTTTTCATTCTATTATAATTATCAGAGAGCAGCCATAGTCCAACATTTTTGACTATTTTAGCAATACATAATTTTAAAAATTATTTGGAGGGAATATTCATGATTCTCAAATATCTTTACGTTATTCAATTTGATATCAAATATAAGTGTAAAGAATATTTCCATATGTATAAGAAAAAAATATAGTATTCATCTTTGTTTCAGTAACGAAAGAGATAAAGTTTATGTTTTCGATTTAGTTTCGTTGAAAAAATGCATAGGTTATGTGCCAAACAATTTGCATTTGTTATTATTAGGTACCAATAATGTAAAGCAAAGATAAAGCAGTTTTTTAGTAAATGAAAGCGTGTAAATCCTTTTGCCGCTCATTTCAATTTACACCTATTTTGATCATCAGTTACAACCATGAAAACATTTATGTTTACATTTATGCTTTTGTACACATACATATATGTATGTACCGTAAAATATTTCTTACTGTCTCAATAGTTTTAGACCAAGAAATTTATGTGTGTCTTCGTTTGTTTTTGGTTTTCTTTTCTTTTTGTTTTGTATTTTAGAGACTTTACATGCTAAGTACAATTTACGTTCAACAAGAGGTTATAGCATTTTAACTTATGCCATAAAGTAACAGTTTCTTTGTTTATAAAAGATTTGCATATTACAGTTAAAACTTACGTCTGAGAGTTGTGTACTTGTATATGGTACTTTATTTTTACATTCGTACTATTGGAGATTAGGGAAAGTACCCACATTGATCGAGTCAGTAATACTGAGCTGTAAAGTTAGTTGCGATGAATGTGTGCACGTGTCATTATAGGCCTGAATTAGTTGCGATGAATCTTGGTTAGATTACCGTGTGGCATAATATATTTAAAAACAACTTTAAGCTTATGAGCCACTTAACTGATTGATTAGTATGCATATTGTTCAAACCTTCAAATAAATATTCAAATCGAATCGAATCTCGCGATAATAAAAGATCTCATGAAAATTGATACCACACTCTGCCTAACAACTTTATAATATTATCGTTCATCACTAGTTCGTAAGACCTATAGAAGTATGCCTTATATATTTGCATTACCGGCATTTTGCCTGAAATTTTCACTTATATGCTAAACAGGAATGCAATCATCCATAGAAATTTGGATGATGATGTCTGTATTTACTATGTATACACGTATTGAATGCTTTTCTTATAAGTTTTAGTTTCTTTTTTTGTATTTTAAATTAAATTGATATGTCTAAGAGCTATTATCAATCGTGTTCAATTTTAAAAAGATTCTGTTTGGTATTGTTTCTCGAAGTTATTCAGTTGTTTTAATTTATATGAACTTGTACATATGGTTAACTTCATATAAGAAGTTCCTCAGATTGCACATAATTTGTATATTAAAATTATTGTTAGAAAGTGATTTTTGCGAATACGTAAGTTGGCATACGCTTCAGTAAGTACAACTTTATCTTAATTATTCGAGTTTTATATTGTTGATTCACTTGAGTTTGAGTTTTGAGCTAAAATAAGTTAGTGGCCCATGAGCGCGTGCAGTTCCAGCTTTTTTTTTTGGAGTTTATATACAGATTTAATAGTATGCACATACGCTACATGTAATCGTATGTGCATGTGTGTAAGGTATGTGTGGATTCTATATATATTTAGGCATGTATATATATATTTATATACATATACATATATATATATATATATGTTATACATTCTCGTACACTTAATGAACAATCACAACGCAGAGTATTCGAATAAAGTGCTGGCGCCGCTTAGATTGAAGTTTCTTTTGAAATTAGAGGAAAGTGAATATAGCACAAAATACATTTCACAGATTGTCATATCTACTTTGTTTGCGTTTCGACTAATGAAATAAAAATGCACCCAAATCGCATTGAAATAACAGATACGAATATTTAATCAAAAGATAAGGAAATATTAAACATAAAAATAAATATATATATATGGGTGTAAGACAAAAATGAATCGAGCAAGAAGTTCTCTTTTGACTAGACGGTAGGGCTCACACTTTGCAGA
This sequence comes from Drosophila littoralis, assembly GCA_018903485.1. Taxonomy (NCBI): domain Eukaryota; kingdom Metazoa; phylum Arthropoda; class Insecta; order Diptera; family Drosophilidae; genus Drosophila; species Drosophila littoralis. Next base: position 1,111,342 of record JAEIGF010000013.1, on the reverse strand, counting down.
CCAGTTTTATATGCTATATGTTATTATTTAACTCTTCTTCTTATTCGAAATATGGCTTTTTTGTCTTTAGGAAACTTTATGGTAAAGCAACAAAGTACCGAATCTTACTTAACATTACCTAAATAATACAGCTAAGTACATATTTATTATTTATGGTATATACTTTTGCTTAAGCACACATTTGAAGACTTTATTCATAATACTTAAGACTTAAGCTTGAAGGCATTTTTTTAATATTTTTTTTTAATGCTTTCAAAGTAAAGCATTGTGGGAAAGGAAGGGATATTTTGTTTATGTATTGACTAATTCGTAGAAAAAATGCACACAACATAAGTTATTAGTCAGAATTTGAATTTTCTTTTGCACATATGTTATATTTTAAGTATGCATAGATTCATTTCTGCTAACATAGACCACATACATTTTAATTGTACGCGTATATACATACGTTTGGTACAAAAATTGTGTAGCTGTCTTGAGAAGAGTCCTTTTAAGTGGCTTTCGTAGCCCACAACAAACAGTTCTGAAGATGCTTAGTGGTGGGTTGCTTTGGCTGTAGCTGAACCTAATTACATTTGTATTCATATGCAATTATTTACCTACATAACATATTGCAATTACGTATTTATGTATGTATGTATGAGTGTATTTGAATTATTAGCAAGAGGTAATACATACTTTTACACTCACAAATACCAAACAATTATGAATATTTAACTAACTAAGGCCTATGAATATGGGGTCCATTTTAAAGTTAAGCAAATACAACATAAGGAGCAAAAGATATTCTGGCACAGGTTTGTGCATCGGAACATGTGTATATGTATAGTATTGAGTATTGAAGTACAGGACTGGATTCCGTGTTTTATACTTATTTACACTAGCTGATGTCCTATTGATCGATTAATAAGCAAATTACAACCTTGAAAATTGCTAAATAAGAGTTTGTTTGCTTTTTGCTTGGCTGTGTCGGTTCGAGTTGGTTAGTTTGATGTATGTAGCTCTAAATACAAGTAGATTTTGCATGCATTTTTTTACAGATACATTACATTACATAACATTATACTTATATACGTCATAATATCCCACTGGCCTCGTAAACATTTATTGCGTACAATCAATTGATCTATTTGCTGTAGTACATTAGCTCACTGTCCAAATGGAAAACGTGTGATTCTTGTTGTTGTTATTCATCATTTTACTGGCAGATTTACTGTTATACCAATTAGGTACACGTACATATACATTTATATTATTAATTAATATATGTTTTTAAGTACAATTAACCTACTAAAAAAGTTATGTGAATAAATTGTGTAGTTGGGGCTAAACGAAAAGATCTTTTTTATACCCTAAGTTTTCGCCTCGAGGTGAATGAGTGTGTGCTTGTGTGTGTATCTGATTTATCGATAGATATTATGTCTTTTATGCATTTGGAGAAACATTAAAATAACATTAACTTAGTGGATACAAATGTATATGTATATAAAGAATTTACTATGTATATAAGTATATTTACAATATATTTATCTACTTATATGCATGCATCTTTCATCTATATATGTACTTTCTATTTACAATATGGCGGTAAAAGTTAAAATATTTCAATTTGAGTTACACTTTGTTTTTTCTTTTTAGCTAAAATCGTTTTTGATCTCACTCAATATCACTTGATTTCACTAGAATTTTTATTTGCTTTACATATAGCAATAGTTTAGATGTGTAAGTACAATAAAAGTTTAAATTTTTCTGCTTGAAATTACAGAATTGGAGCTTAAAAGCTAAAACAACAATTATCGTACAAGCTATATACTTTGGTATGTACTCAACCATGTACATATCGTAACTCTTACAAGCGAAACACGTATCGCAATAAAAAAGTATCTGTATAATGGGATGCAACTAGTTTAAGTAGAAAAACATGTAGTAAACAGTACGTACGGGCTTCTAGATTAAATCAACGTTGATTTGGACTTAGGTTAAAACTACAGTCGAGTCGAGAGTCAAGAGAAAACGCCTACTATAAAAATACGGTAGGTATATTTAAGTGTGTAACACAAATATTGCATTTGCCTACAATAACTCGTTAATAACAATTCAATTTGAACTTGCTTCATTAATAGTTCAATTTATGTACAAATTAGACTATGACTCAGATCTATATCTGTAGGTATCAAGCCCAAGAGATGTCTAGCAGAGACAAATAGATATATAGGTAGATAGTGAGATAGGAAGAGTGTCCAGAAAATATGTGAAAAGTATAAATTAGAAAAATGCCTTTAACTGCTAAATACATCCAAATTACAATATTAATTTACTTACAATACACATTTAACTCTGTGCTTTTTTATTTTTTATAAATGTCTGTATTTAACTTTACTTCTGACTGTAGACTAACTTTATATTCTAGGAGTGGTAAACAATGCTTGCTGCTTGCTTTACGCGATTGTCAATCGATGCTGGAGCCTGGCTGATCCATATCTAAGAAGATGCAGTGGCTAGAACTGTTACTGCAGAGGAAGCCGATGGTACTGCTGATGCTGCTACTGCCACTGCTACTGCAGACAGAGTTCCATTGTTAGATTGCTGTTTAGAATTTGATGATTGTTCAGCTTCTTGTACTCGATGCGTTTTCATATGGGCACTGCGGCTTTTGACCTTATTGAAGATTCTGGTAAATGCAAAGACAGAAGAGTAGCAAGTGCCTTACATTAGAATCTTGGATTAACAGGGTCAGTACGTAATTTAACGAGAATGCGAGCTATATAATATAAGCTCAAAATACACTTAGATGTAGAAGAGAACACAGATAAAGCAGAGAATTTTTGATATCTAAATTACATGCATATAAGTAGATGTATAGATTTTGCGGTGATGCATGCAAAAACACGAAAAGCTTTTTTTTTCTGTTCTATTTATTTATTTTCTTTTTGTCGGTATTATGTTACTTAGCCTTGTGTGGAGATAAATTGCTTTGTTGTTATTATTTACTATGGAGGGTACAGAGTTTCGCTTGAAAGTTTCGAAACTTAAAAAAGAAAATTAATAAGTATAGTTGTAAGAGAACGAAAGAGTTAAAATTTATGTGCGCTGGAATGTTGTAACATAATGAATACAATTGCGGCGATTCTTCAGTTGTGATCTCGAAACAATGCGTTATACACATATTTGTAAAATTTAGACCAAATTTTCATCCAATCAGATGCTCAGGATCACGCATAAAGCAAGCTACATCATGGTATGAAAGAATTTCACATTTAGAAATTGGTTAAAATCGATGAACGAATTTCCCAGAAACGGTTATGTGGGTGTTATATTTACAATAGATCAAATGCAATTGCCATTTAGCGCTACATTTATAAAACAAAATAAGTAAGTACAAAAATACATAAAATCAGAGAACAGAGAGTTTTGAAGTAATTAAGAGACAAACAGAAATGAAATGGAAGAAACGCAAATTGAAAACATAAAATTATAAATATATTTGTAATATATATATATATATATTCATATATATATATATACACATATATACATATATATACCCATATATACATATATATACATATATATATATATATATATATATATATATATATATATATATACTTACCCTTGGCTTTGACGTCGTGGCCCAAGCGATTTGAATCGCCCTGAGGCTGATATTGTGAGGAGTTGATTTCAGTAACGCCTATTTGCGACCTGTGACACTTCGCTTTAAAATTGCAGTTTATTGAATCATTTATTGATTTGATGGTTTAAGTAGGCGCGCGTATTGTAATTAAATATGGTTTAATTTGTTTAGATTGTCATCATGGAACAATAAATACAATACAATAACAATAACAACAATTTTTATCGCTTAATCAAAACGTTAACTAAACGGCATGAAAATGTATGATTGATACGTGGAATGAACTAAATGCTTTAAATAACACTACGAAATCAAGGCATGAAGCAAACCGAGGCGAACATATTGTAGATCGATAGGAAAGGAGCTTGAAAGTGAGTAAACAGCAGAACTTACTATAAGAAATCATAGATTTTTAACGAAAACAAATTTACGTTCAAAACGAAAAGGGAGGACGAAAAAAGAAAAAATGAAAAAGGAACATCAAACCAAAGTGATAGTTATTAGCCCAGATTTTTGGGCTCGATTACGAATAACTTTTAAGACGAAAGTTACGGCTACGATATAACGTGCTTTACGGTCTTAACTCAATACGGGCACTGAAATCGCTCAATATGCTTGCGTTATTAAAATTTTCATGAGCTGGCATTTTAGGTTTTACGAATTGTTGTGGATATTATCTTGGGGGAATCTTACTTGCCGCACACCTTGCAGGGAAATTCACTCTCCTTGGCTGTATTGGAATTGTTGCTGATACTGCTGTCTTTTGATGCTGTCGATGCGTTTCCTGTTGCTGCTGATAACAGAGCAGTATTTATGGCAGAGCCTGGTGCAATGTTGTTGCTGATAATATTGTTGTTGAGGGTGGAGTTATTGCCATTGGCGTGCGCTATGATTGTTGTTGTTGCACTGTTGCATTGATTGCTATGGCTACTAGTCTGGGATGCGCATGCGTTGTTGCTATTGTTGTTGCTGCTATTGTTGCAAGTATGGCTGTTGTTGGCATTTACTGCCGTGGCATGCTGGTTGTTGTTGTTGCTATTACTGTTGCTGGCATTTCTGCCATAAGCGTGTATGCGAACATGACCATGCAGAGCTGCTTTCGAGGTGAAGCTCTATAGTTTGTTTACAGACGCGGAGTCAAACGCAGGGAGATATATTAGCAGTATGTACAAGAAAGAAACGAAAAATGAACGTGAGTAAGTTTTGAGGACTTGTTGTTGTGCTATGGGGCTAGACAGGACTAATTATGGTTATATGCCGGACTCAATATATGGCAGCATTCATAGACTACAACTTACCGCCGAGCAGTCGGCAATCTCGCAGACGTAAGGCTTCTGTTCCACCGTTGGGGTGCTGGCAGGAACTGGCTCCATCTTTAGGTGAGAAACCTTGTAGTCCACACATAGTTTTTTCCAAAAATAATACATTTGAACGCATTCGCCCGAGGTCTTCGTAAGTAACTGAAAGGAATGTAAGTATAGTTGTGATTCCAGCAAGAGTGCTCAAAAATTCTTACTTTGTATGCTTTACAGCAGCAAACATACTCATTCTTGTTTCTATTTTGTAGGTTCAAATCTCTAACAAACCAAAAAAAAAGGATGTTGGTATCGATGCTTATCGATTTTGAGTTATGGACTCGAGACGACGCAAGCAAAATATTTTTTTATTATTGATTTCATAGATGCATGGTAAAAATTGATCAGGCCTAAGCAAAACATACTTAACAATTATATTTGAGCCTGTGTTTCAACGTTTCAACAAATACAGTTCAATTGGGCAAAGGCTATCGGCATAAGCGTCTGAAATTTGGTCTTTTTCGTATGTCTACCAAATTTCACCATCAAAGGTAATTTTTGAAGTAATTAGTGTAATACTTAAATATATAATTGGACGGGATTGACCACGTTGAAAACGTGGTATGAAGAAAATAAACCGATCGTTTTTATTGGTTAAATACTTTCACACAAAATGAAGAACATAAACCGATCGCCTAGACTCCATAAGTGAAGCGGATTTCTAGCATTATCTCTTAATAGTTCCCATAGTTAAATGTATGCTGCGGCAGTTGTAAAATGGAGACAAGACCCAAGGTGAGGCATTGAGGAGCGTGAACCAAAGATTCGTTGGCCTACGGCCATCTTTAAGACATGTAAAAGAAGTAGTGGCTAAATTGCTTTGGGAACACAAACTTTATTATGTTTTATATGCAAATAAAATTGCATAGCCCAATTATTAATGCTTTGAGAGATTTTAAGCTAATAGACCTTTTGAAAACTTTCCTATAGAGTACAATATAAACATCATTTTGAGAGTTACTAAAATTTACCTCGCTGGAAATTTTTCCAAAGTCCTTCCCGTGCTTCTCCAGGCCACGTAGAAACTGCTCTAGCTCATAGGCAGTCCATTTCATTTGGAATGCGCTGGACTGGGTTTGCAACAGGGTGAGCACCGCCGCCGCTGAGTTGCCTTTGGCCTCGAGCAGCGTTTGAAGGGCTACCTCTTCGGAATGGCTACCCATGGGTACGGCCGAAGATTTGCTGAGATCTATATAACGCATTAGTATCTTTTCGTCTATCTGTACGCTCGGATCCCAAAGTAGGTCTGCACTCATTGTTTCCTTGGTGGATTCTTCTGGCGATTTGCAGGCTGGGATCTGCGCTTGATAAGTGGAACCAAGATTCACCTTGGACTCATCGCAGAAATCAACCAAGCCTACAGGATCGCCAAAGTCATCGTCAAAGACGTCAAACATTCCTTGGTCGAGCTGTTTACGCACATTGCAATAGAGTCCTATGCCCTTGCGATCTGGATTAAGAATTGGCGCGGGTGTGTAGTGGGTCCGCGAAGGCTTGCGTAGCTTTGAGCGATGCGGTGAAAGTGTTTGGAATTTCGAGAACTTGTGCACATCCTGTGCTCCATTTGAACGCAGGCGACGCTTTAATATGGAATTAGTTTGGTTGGACAGCGGCTGCAGATTGGAAACGCTCGGTGTTGGAGCGACTATTGGTATAGCTACTGCCGCAGGTAATGCGGCAAGCATAGGTTTGCTACAGTTATTTTTGATGCTGTCGCCGCAGGCAAAGAGCAGGCTCGCATCCAGTTCAGTTGTCTGACCCGCATTTGAGTTAAGCATCGAGGTAAATGCTTGTTTATCGTTGGATGTGCTGTTGCTGCCATAAAGTATTGGCTGCAGCAAACTATTCAGTGGCTGCAGCATCATCGACTGCTGATTGGCATCTCGATACTGTGTTTGACAGGACACGGGAGTAAAGTTGGTGAGCATAAAGTCTGTCTGTTGCTCCTGTTGTGGTTGTTCAGATTGAATTGCAGGTTGTTGTGTCAATTGCATTTGCTCTTGCTGCTGCTGGGTTTGCTGTTCCTGCTGCTGTTTCTGCTGATGTTGCTCCTGCTGTTGGTCTTGCTGTTGCTGCTGGGGTTGCAGTTGCAGTTGATGTTGATCGTAAAGTACAGTGGTAGACTGCAACTGCTCGATAGGTTGTGTGGTCGATGTCGTAGACGTTGTCGTGTGGACAACCTGTCGCTGCTGACCGAATTCTCTTGGTGATGAGGACAAAAGCGGATCGTCAGAGTTTGGCATCATTTGGGATTGCAGGCCCAGCCCCGGTAAATAGTAAAGATCAATGATGTTCTCGCCCTGCTGATCGCTAGTTAGCTGCAGTTGCATATTTTCATCGGGCAGCACCTCACGTAGCACCTGCTTAACGTCCTCTGCAGATCCAATGCCACTGGTGAAGAAGGACTCAGACAGAGGAGAGGTAGCATTTCGTGAGTCATTAAGGAACTCCTGATCCTCATCGAGAAATGAGAGATTCGTTTCGGCAAACTCCCGCAGGTCGCATTCGGCATCGTCCTCGGTGCTGTTTAAGAGATCTTCCACCTTAATGGATGGATCGAAGCTGCTTTCTTCTAGCACCGACTTGAGTTTAAGTATTTTCTCGTTGTCATTATCACTGAGCTGCTGCATGGAATCGCTCTCGTCTGTTTTAAAATAGACGTGTGAAAAGTCTGTTTTATCGCCAAAGAATGTGTGACTGGCATCCACAAACTGAGCCGAAGCATCCTCTACAAAGGGTGAGGATTGAGCCACATTCTCGTGGCTGGAGGGTGGCGTCGGGTAGGCTAGTGGCGAATGCAACGGTGACGAGAGCAAGCCTAGGGTGTTGCTTCCACGCATGTTGGCGATGGCCTGGATTTGAGAGCTGTTCTGCATTATAATCTCTTTGGAATGAAATTGCTGAAAGGTGGGCAACGGCGTCGTTGTATTGATGCTGCTGGCTGTGCTGCTGTGTACAGGATCGGGCTCCAGCTTGACCAGCTGTGTGTGAACATTATCGCCGGCCTCACTGAGCAGCGAAAAGTCCTCGGAATGTTCGCTTTTGTGCACCTCGTCCTCGTCATCGTTGAGCAGTTCCATAGTATCCACCGTTTGCAGTAGCATTTCCGTGTCCGATACGTTGTAAACCTCAGCGTTGTCGAAGAGATCGGATGCACCCGCATCACTAGTGTAAGTAACAGTGTAAACACTCCCACCACCAGCTATGCTGTTTGCTTCACCGACACCTATACTCTCCTGGCTGGGCGTAATGGTCAGGGAGAGGGGAGTCCCGTCAGGCAATGATATACTGCTCGCTGAACAAGTTGTATTGCTGTCGTTGGTTGTGAGGGCGTTGCTAGAAATTAACTTGCTCTTGGTGGACACCACGTGCACATCAGAAGGTATGATGACGGTGCGGTTGTTGTTGGTGATAATCTGCCGACCAGCCTGGACACTGCTGCTAATGGTTGTGAGCTCCGAGCCGCTTAGGATCAGATTTGTACTGTTTTGTGCCTGTAGCTGTGATTTCTTAGAGGCCACGGCAATGCGCGTTCCACGCTTAAGTAACTCAATTAACGTCGAGTCCTTGGAGTCCGCATTGCTAGTGACCCCACTGATGCTACCGCCGCCCTTAAGAGCCGTCAGTGCGCTCATGGTAGTTGTGGTTGGCACGTTGTTGGTGGTAATGGTAATCGTATTGGCACCACTGCCCAAATTAAGGGTTTTGGGATGTCTGTGACCTCCGCTGAAAATCTCAATACTTTGCGGCAGTCCAATCTGTTGTATACTTAGCCCAGAGCTGCTCTTGATAGTGGTAGCCGCAGGCAGCACCGCTGTAGTAGTACTGGTGCTAGTGGCCAGTGCCTGGCTCAGGCTGCTCGTGTTACTCTTCGGGGTTAAGAAGCTCTCCAAGTCGCTTAAGGAGCGGCGCAGGCTGTTGCTGGTGTTGCTACATCCACCAACACCTCCGTTACTTACGGTGCTGCTGGGTGGAGCAGGCACAACGAAGGCACCCTGCGAGACAGGAGACGGCATTAGATTGAGACGTTTTATCGGGGGCTTATGTCAAATCACCTTATTGATATCCTTGCGCTTACTAATGATCTTCTCCTCGATAAGGGCACGCACACCTATGCTCGCAGTCTGCAAGGGTGGTCCGTTAGAGTCCTTTTTCTCGCTACGCTTGGTTTCCGGATCCTTTTTGAAGTAACCGCCATGCAGACGCATGTGCCCATTGAGAGCGGGTATATTTTTGAACTTTCGGTGACATAGATTGCACTCAACTGGCTTGTCGATCTTAACAATATTGAGCAGGTGGGGATTTATAGCGGCCACTAGCTGATGGTTCAATTCATCATCCTTGACCTCGTCGGGTGAACTTGAAGCGGAGGCAACCATATCGGTTCCATCCTCCACGGTTACGGTGACGTTTTGCGTATTATTGAGCTGAAAATATGAACAGCAAATTATGGCTTAGAGGTCAATAAATCTTGGGTTCATCCAAGTCTTACCAATTGCATGTTCCACGTGCGTGGACGTGCCGAGACTGGCGCCGTCTCTGTATTGATCTTATAGGAGCTGACGCTGTTGGGCGAAGAGACCGTCACCTGGGCACTGGTTTGCTTCGTCTGTTGCATAATCTTGCTTATGAGATCGAGTTGCTCGCGCGTGAGTCCATCGCCCTCTAAGGTTGCGCCATCACTAAGCGTAATTGCGGGCGAACTAGTCAGAACAGAGCTGCCGCTACCGCCAGATGTTGAGCATGATGAGGATGTAGTCGACGATGCTATTGAGGATGTCGAAGTGGTGGGCGACAGCAATGTGACTCCCGTTTTAATGGGCAAATTCATAGCCTTGATCTGTTCATCGGACAGCGCAATGCCAGTGGCAGCATCCACCACAGAGCTGCCTGTGGAAATGTAGGTGCGAATGCAAGTGGCCCCATCTGGCGAGCTGGCGTCCCCACTAGCTGTAGCCGGCGAAAGACTTAGTGAGCTGGTAGCCACACCTACACTGCTGCTGCTGCTGCTGCTGCTTCCGCTGCCGCAGTTTGAGCTAGCTGTGGGCGAGAGTGAGTTGTTATTGAGCGTTGCCACGCCTCCATGGTGATTCTCTGAATGACGTCGGAGAGAGCGCGCATCGCAATATGATTTGCCGCAGCCATCTGCCTTACACTCGTAAGGCTTTTTGTTGCGATGCGTCATCATGTGTCCGTTTCTGGGGTGGAACAGGAAATTTTTACTGAGTAGGTTAGTAGATCAGTCGATCGATGCAGCGCTTCATTAACTTACAAGTGATCTTGCCGCTTGAATGCCTTCGAGCAGAGCGCACAAATATATTTCCGCTCGTCGCTGTGCGTCAGTTTGTGCTTGGCCAGTGCCGAAGCATTTCCAAAGATCTTGCTACAAATCTATAAAAAGTACACCAAAGCAAGTGAAATGTAATTAGAATCACACATGGACCTCAGATACCGTCTACATTACTGAAAGCTTTGCAGACGCCGCTATAGGCTATTTTGAAATGTTAATGAGCCGCGTTGCGTACGCGTAATATAACATACGTTATTCGTAATACATAATTATTATGCTTGTGTTTATGAAATAAGCATAGCCACCGACGCAAGTTTCAACATGAATAGGACACCTTTTCCTAATACGGGCAATATTTTACATAATGAGAATATCGAAATATCAGAGTTAGCTGATCCGTTAGTTGATTTTTATTGCTCTCAATTCGAGTACCGACTAAAGAATACAATTACAAAACTTAACTAACCCTATTTAATATAATCCGTAGGGTAAGACAGTTCAATTTTGTAGTTTTTAATATCTTGGTGGCAGAACCTAAATATTTTTGAAAATAAAACAGAAAATGAGTTTATATTTAATCCACCCTGTGGAATAGAGTTCAAAATTTATCCAAAATTTAAATTCAACTAACGCTTAATCTATGTTAATGTCAAACGATTTGTTACGATCATATTATTGTCTCAAGTTGCGCAATCTATCTTCTGAAGTAGTCATATTGTATTGTAAGCTGGGAAAATATAGATTTTTTAAAACCACGTTTTAAACTTCTTAATAGACGGGTGAACAGAAAGGCGGGGATTGCGCAAAACCAATATAACCTTTGTTTATTTGTTTTGGCTCTTATTCAGTACAGTAAAATACGCACCTGACACTGCTGGGGTCCGTGACGAGTCGGTGAGGATAGTTTGGGTCGGCTCTTTCTGGGTGCGTTATCGACGGTGATAATGCCAATGCCGGTGGCTGTGGTGTTCGTGGATGCTGCTGCACTTACAATACCAGGAACATTTCTACCGTTGCTCTTGAAGCTTAAGCTGTGACCGCTGCTGCTGTTGCTGTCGTTACTGCTGCTGTTGCTGCTGCTGCTGCCAATGCTAATGCTGCTGCCCACGGATGAGGCGTTGCTGAAGTTGCTGCTGTTGCTGCAGTTGCTATTATTATTGTGCTGACTGAGTAAACTGGCTGCGCTGCTGGTGCTGCTGTTGCTCATAATCTGCGCCAGCGTCGTGACATTGGTGGCCGTGTTGCTGCAGCTGCTGCTCCGTATCAGACAGTTCTTAATGTAGTTGGTCTTACTGCCGCCAATGCTGCTAATGGTTGTATTTGTGGAAGCGCTTACAGTTTGCACGCTGATCTTGTTGCTGGCACTGCGTCGTGTTATCGTTATTTTATTGGGGCCGGTCAGATGAACTCCAGAGCTCGTTGTTGCTAGGGTGTTGTTCAGAATTGTTGTTGAAGTGCTGCTGTTTCTTCTGCTGTTACCATTGATGTAGCTACTTTGCTTACTGTTATTGCTATAGATGTTAGTATTGCTGCTATTTTGTTTGTTTTTAAGTGCTGAAAAGGGCATGGATAAATGTAGTTTATCGATTCAAGACCTTACTAGTGCTGACTTACAGGCGGTCTGTATGGTGCCCAAGACATCTGCTAACATGTCCGGATCCGGATAACCAATGGTCAGCGCATTCTCCAATGCTGACGTTATTCCTGACGATTCCGCGAACGTTTCAAGCACTGTGACGCCATTCGCTTGGGTGCCTAATGACGATGTTGCTATTGCATTTGTTGCTATTGTTGTTGCTGGTGCTGTTGTTGCTGTTGTCGTGCTGTCGGCTGCCTCCAAGGCATTCGCATCTCTTAGTTGCAGTGTTACGGAACCCTCGCTGCCGACAGATGCGCTGCACATCAGCACGCGCGGTGCGCTGAGATTCGTCAATGGCAGGTGTATGCTCTTGGGTACCTGCGGGTGGAAAAAATATAGGAGAGCAAAGGCTAAAAGCTGCTTAATTATGACCACACCTATGCTAATATATATTATTTATCTAAGAGGCAGAGCTACAAAAACAATATGCTGTCGCGTCCGTTCTAAATGATTGCCAAAAGCTAAGGGACAACAGCAGGCGTCTTCCGCGGCCATGTCACCTAATGAAAGACGCGACGCATAATTAATTGAATCACTTTGAGTCACATGCCTCTTCATATTGTATTGTAGTAAGCACGGAAGTCGAGCGTCCAAACGTCCTCGTTGCAATATAAAATACGTAGACTTGTACGAATTTGTGTGTGCCTATAATATGCACAAAGCAATGTTATATTTTAGGGGCAGCCTTTTGATATGTTTCATATGACAGCGCACGTATATATTCATTAAAATGCAATAAAAACATGAGTCGATGTTCTGGGCTAGATCGAGTTTACTGGATCATATTTACCAAATGGACAATGGTAGAGGTGTGAGGCAATGAAAACTTTATCCGCCGCAACGAATGCCCAAATAATAAGGCTTGCAATGGCTCGTAACAGCAAAACAAGAGCAAATAAACAAAAAAGTTAAGCATAAATATCCAGAAGTGTCTGCGACGATAGCCACTATGAAAACTAAAACGAAGACATTCGAATAAATTAGTTTCTCCGAGCACATAAAATTTCGCATTGCATAAATAAACAAAATGTTTATTGTTTAGTTGTGCGCAAAGTGAACAGCGCACAGAAAATTAAAAGTTACCCTGATCTGGTCACTGGCAATGGAGCAGAAGCCACAAGTGGCCAAGTGTTTAAGTGGCCAAATGCCCAAGTGGCCTAGTGCCTGCCTCTGTGGGATAAGCAGCTCAGGGAGCGGCAGTTTTATATGTTGTGTTAATGCTTTGTTTATTTTAAAGTGCTACAATGTATGGGCCAGGTGAGAGCTCTTTTTAATTGGTTTCTGTTTTAATCACTCATTTAATGAATGTTTTGATAACTTTCGTACTTCCTTTCTTTATTCAAAGAATATGACTGTTGACTGTTGTTATGTTAGCATGCAGACGTATGACAGAAAGAGTCCTTTCTCGGTTAATAATATACTAAACAATTTCTTAGATTGACGCTAACTTTCCCCTAAAGAAAACAATTTTGAGCGCCCTAGTCTCGAATAGCTGTAACATAAATTTGTACTTCATTATATACATATGCACAAAACAAAACATGTGCACGAATGCACCAACAAACACACGTTGGGAAATTCATCCTTAAATAACTTCGTTATTTTGTTTGTTTCATGTTTACAAGGGTATCTTGTAGTCGAGCATTCCCGACTAGAGCTTTCCAGCGTTTAATTACATACAATAACGCAAGTTATTAATTCGCATAGTTCATTCAATTAATATTTATTATTGTTTAGCAGGGCTGAATTTTATACGCATGGGCTGACTGATAAAAAAAATCTCGGCTAACATGTCCGGCTGTCATATCACAGCGGGGGCAGCCATGAGAAAAACACCACACACCACCGAACATGACGGCACATCCTGTTGCGACATTCCGCGGTGCCATCTTCACCTGCGCCACGGTGCATGCGTGTGATGCGAATGTGTATATTTTTACAGCGTGATTCATATGTCAATCAACTGTCAATGTCACTCCAAAAAAAAAAATTACGAGAAGAAAGAGTAAGACCTTCGACGGGTTGAAACTGGCGTCCAAAATGTAGGAGCAAGCGGTTCTGCTCTTCGTCGAAACGCAGGGCAAGAATCAAACGAGGACGGAGGGTTGGATGTTGGGCTGATAATTTCGAAAGCTTATTTTTACGGTAGAGCATTTGTCTTACATGTGTCTTCTCCTGGCACACATACAATTTTGTAAGCATAACATTCATATACATATTCATAACAATTTTGAGAATATGACAACATCAAATTGAATACTTTAGGCGGCAATTTGTCATCGGGTTTTGCTTATTAGTAAAATGAGTTGAAACACATGTTCAGGCACACCCTCTGGTTGCTGCCTCAGCTTTCCCAACTCATTTCCCTCCACTGGAAAAGCCCAACGCTCGCGCAAAGGCAATGAATTCCTCGTCAACGTCGCCGTCATCAATAAGCATAAGCCATTCATCAACCGAGTCCAAGTCGCAAGGCTGTTGGGCGTTTATGTTTTTTTAAATTGGGAAATGTTTATGAATGCGCCTTTCAACTGTTGAATTCCGTAGAAATGATTCTTGTTGTAGCCTGTTCAATGTTTAGAACGTGCTTAACACGGTGAATACGTAATTTAATGAGTTTAATATTTGATTAGCTTTAATCTTAAATATTTTATTGCTTTTTGATGATTATTTATGCAGTGTGTGTTTGCGCGCTAGCTTGTCGCATGCCTGATATTGCTCATACGCAATGTTGGCCAATTTGATTATATAAATAAATGCTATTTGTGCCATAGGCATAAATACGTGTTGTGTGTGTATGTCAGATCAACCATATTGTTTATTATATATCGGGCCTTATGAATGATTGCACACAAACGGAGGTTTTATTGTAGCTTTTTTTGCTGTTGGCGTTGCTTTTCGCGTACTTACCGTATTTATGGCAGCCATCGTCGCACTTGACGCAGTTGATGTTCTTGTTGTTCTTGTTCTTGTTGTTGTTGGTGGTGCTTGTTCTTGTTCTTATAGTTGTTATTGTTGTTGTTGTAGTGGTGGTGGTGGTGATGATGGGGATACAAAATCAAAAATCTGCAAAAAGGTTTGTATGATAAAACATATACGTTTTGTTTTTTTTTTTTTGTTTCACATTGTTCGCTGCACGATTTCATTGGCGACATCTAATTGAATTTAACAGAAAAGGAAAATCGAAACAAGAGCCAAAAAAACAACAAACCCATATTAGATGCAGAAAAATGTGCGCATAAAACCAAAAAAAACCATAAGATGATTGCTATACAGAGGCTAAAAAATAAATCAAGTAAATGCAACATGCAAAGGGCCAAGGCGTACGAGAAGGCGAAGGCTGATAAAACATATGAACAAAACATGGGTGTACAATCAAAATGTATGAAATATAGACTACCTTAAAGGAATAGATGGAACTGGATAGTTGGTTTTTGAGATACGGGATGGTGCATTTGGCCACTGAACTCACTGATGACATACTGATTTAATGATAGGCTGACTGGCTGACAGAGTGACTGACTGATTGGCTAGCAGGTTAAGGCATCTGTGACTGAGCATTGGAGCATTAGCGTAAATTTAGCAAACTACTCATTCCAATGTATAAAGCGTGACAGTGAAAATATCAGCTTCTTTTTTGTGAAGCCTGTGAAAACGAAAGTTTTATATTTAATTTTCATTGTATGCATTCGCCGACCCACCAATTTCTCTTGCTTTGTTTTCTGCCATCGGCGTAGACGCCGATGTCGACTTCAACATCGTCGAGTCTGCTTTTAAATTTTGTTTTGTAATTTCTTAGTTTTCATTGTCTCTCATTATTTATTTTTGTATACAATAGTCTTTGTCTGCATGTTTTTGCTTTAGTTTTTTTAGTGCACGTTCTACAGCTGTAGTTTTATATTAAATCAACTATTTCCCTTTAAATTGACCCATACCGAATCTATCGACACATGTATTCACACGCATGTTGCATTACGAGCTTGGGACATATATACACACAATCTAACATGAGTATCAAATGCATTTTTGTATATATTGTTAATAACATTAGGCATTTTACGGTGATGTATAATATTATATTATCTGTTTTAAATACAAATTGAACCATGGTACATATTCACAATAAGAACTTGCGATCTCATAACTAAGCATATCCTACATTTCGAAGCCATGTCTTGAAGTCAATTTCAAATATTTCAAGATAAAGGACTCAAATATAACCTAGGTAAATATTAATCAATTCCAACTTATTCTTATTCAGAGAAATTCTAAAATCTGTTCACATGAAATTTTGAATTTTTGATTAAGATAACAATAAACAAAAAGCCTAAGTCCTGATCGTTCAATGGTTGACACTGATATATATAATATTAATAGTGTCATCAGGTAATTGAACATACATACTTTTGATTAACTTGATCAACTGCTAAATCCTCTATGAAATCATGAAGAACTCTCTATCGAATTTTAAAAGCTAACCAAACATAAGAATGGCGTAATTTTTGATATATTGCCACGATTATGCGCCCATCTCCACGTCGACAACCAGACATGCAGACCCTTTTTGTAATATACAAACGCGGAAAATAAAAGCAGAACGATGCGGCGCACTCATAATGCAATAAACTAACATACAGACACAGATACAGATACAATGTGCAAACTGATTTTGCTTTTCGAATAGCATGAACATTTTAAACCGCTACGATAGAAGCCGAAAATGTGACGGCCAAGCCAAAGTATCTGAATATCTCCTCGTGCGGACGCTGCTTTTTAATTAAAAGTATTTACAAGCATGCATCTGTACATACTATATACATAGCTTGTAAATACATATGTGTGCGCACAGCACATTGCACAGTGTCACACTGGGTCGACGTCGTTGCCAGGACGGTAGTAAGGCGCAAACACGCGGAATGTTGTCGAGCGCGACGACAATTTGTTTCAGAAAATGCTTGGCAAGGAGCCCACTAAAACACACCAGTGAAGTGTCCAAGGGGCGACACCTCAGCAGAATCAGCAGCAGCAAGAGCTGAAAATTATACTTATCACAAACAAATGCAGCCAAAGTGAAGGCGGCAGCGCTAACCAATAAATTCCATGATAACTCAGTCTTTTGTATATGGATATGCGCATGAATCTATATTCTTATTTAATTGGTTGTTTGCATGA
This sequence comes from Drosophila littoralis, assembly GCA_018903485.1. NCBI lineage: Eukaryota > Metazoa > Arthropoda > Insecta > Diptera > Drosophilidae > Drosophila > Drosophila littoralis. Next base: position 1,094,255 of record JAEIGF010000013.1, on the reverse strand, counting down.
TCTATGCAGAGTCTTGCAACTGTGGCCTGTGTCCGGTCATAAAAAAGTTTTATGCCAGTGCAAATGTTTGTGTTTTTCCTATTATGTTTTTATTTATGTGCATTAATTCAGGTGAACACTTGAGCGAGCCACACAACAACTGCTGCCTTATTCATTAGTAATATCAAAAGCAAATACGCATACGCATCATAGGCCACAACAACAGCTGGTAGCTAAACTATGGACAAAATTAGACGGCAAGCACAAATACACAGACAAGTGTACACACGTTTTCAATGTTAGACCACATGCTAAAAATATATTTTGCAACCGTGTAAATGCCAAAAAGTAAAAAATAACTCATATGGAGGAGGTCGGGTGGGCGGAAGGCGGCAAGCATCTCTCATATCAAAATCCAATTAAAACCTTTCGCGTGCATTGAATAATGTCAATCATTTTGGCCGGCAAAGTTGTAGTTGCTTATTCGTTAATTTGTATATGCATCAGTGAGGCATAAGCTGCCCATTTTATTTTCTAAATGGACAATTTCCGAACTTTATTAATCGTTGCCTTAGAGGCAAAGAACAGTTATACGCGCAACGGGTACTTATTGCCACACGTGTGGGGGCTAATAGCTCAGCAAACCGCCTGTGATGTACGAAAACATTCATATGTACTTGTTTTCAAATTTTTATCGAATGTTTTGTCTAATAGAAGTGCCCTGTATACTTGGTGTGGGTTATATGTGCTCTCGGTATATAATGCTTAAGTGGATCTCGAGAGCTGAAAGAAGCTTTATGCTACCAGAGAACTTTGTGCTAAAGCACCTACCTGCAATTAGTACAATTTGAACTTTGTATGAGCTCAAAGTAGAAAATTTGAGAGCTAGCATGCCATATTAAAAATATATTCAAGGTACAATATTCCATTCCACAATTCCCCCAACACATACGCTAAACCTTTTAGATCAATTTAGTACCATATCAATTGTGGAAGTTTTACATTATTCCATCAATTCATTGTTAAAGAGCATAATGGTTTTGTGCACATGTATGTAATAGGAGCAAGTAAGAGGTTAGTCGGGAGCTCCCGACTAGGGAATACCCTGAACCCTCTTATTCCAACACCAAATGCAGCTCGTTTGAATTGATAAAGATAAATTAAAACAAGTAAGAGGTTCTAGTCGGGAGCTCCCGACTAGGGGATACCCTGAACCCTCATATTCCAACACCAAATGCAGCGCGCGCTTATAGATAGAGAGTAGCGGGGAGGTGGCGATAGGTATAAAATGAAAGATAATCGATATATATATACTTTTCTAGAAGCTACATGTCAAGTTTGGTGACTCTAGCTCTTATTATTTACCAAAATTGCTTAAAAATCGGGATTTCGATTTACATTTTTATCGATTAGTTGGAAACGAGTTTGTTTCCGATAATCGATAACTTACTCAGTTTCCAAGCAATCGATAAAAATCGATATCGACATCCTGTTTTTTGAGCAAATTGAGTAAATAATTAGAGCTAGAAGCACCAAACATGATATGTTGCTTCTAGAATATTATGTATCTGTCAAGTATCTCTCAATTTAGACCTTTCGCCACCTCCCCGCTACCACCTCAAAGAGGGTTCAGGGTATTCCCTAGTCGGACGGACGGACGGACGGACGGACGGACGGACGGACAGACAGACAGACGGACATGGCTAGATCGACTCGCCTATTGATGGTGATCAAGAATATACATATATACTTTATGTGGTCGGAGATGCTTGATTCTGCCTGTTACATACATTTACATTTTACACAAAAACATTATACCCATTTTAACCATTTTTAATGGGTTTAGGGAATAAAAAATAAGCATCTTTGACTCCATTAATTATATATACTCTTACTCAGCATTTATAGTCGAGTGTAGTTATGTCTGTATCTCCTTCTTGCCATATTTATGTACACGTCGATCTCAGAAACTTTAAGAGGTAGAGAAATTCTTGGTGCAGGTCCTCGAGTCACTAAATTTGACAAGTAGCTTCTCGTATTGTATGTACAGATCAAGTATATTTCATATTAGTATACTGTCTCCCGAAGCGCAAAATCAAATTGGCACCACACAGCAAATTATCCACAACTTAAAGGCTGTTGCCATTTTGCGAACATGCGTATATTTTGTTCAACAATAAATTATACTGCAGAACATTTTATTAAGATGGGTATAAAACATATACATATATACAAATCGTATGGTCAAAGACAATATAAACAGTGTGTTTATATCGTCTTTGGTATGGTCTAGGGATGAGCGATATTTACTCAACCTGTTACAAGTAACAAGTATTTAAAAGTAACTAGTTACTGCTGTTACACCTTTCAAAAGTAACAGCGACAAAAATCATCCTATGACATGCACGGATAGTAAAGCAAGGGTCTATTTTTGGTCGTTGTTTACTCAAAAGATTGACACCGAAAATTTCACTAAGAGATTATTACGACGATATAACAAATCAATGTTGATGGCGAAATTTGTATTCACTTTACACGAAGATATACTGTTCAATACATACCAAAAACATGCACAGTTTCTAAATTTTTATGGTTGCTGTCTTACCAAAATCTGGCACAGTTTTTATTTTGATGGTTGCTGTCTTGTCAGATTTGTACTCAGGTTGTTCCTGTCGTACTCTTCGAGAAGCTGAGTACTGTGTCACAGGCCTGTACTCAGGCTGTTCCTTTCGTAATCTTCGAGAAGCTGAGTACTGTGTCACAGGCCCGTACTCAGGTTGTTACTTTCGTACTCTTCGAGAAGCTGAGTACTGTGTCACAGGCCCGTACTCAGGTTGTTACTTTCGTACTCTTCGAGAAACTGAGTACTGTGTCACAGGTCCGTACTCAGGTTGTTCCTTTCGTACTCTTCGAGAAGCTGAGTACTGTGTCACAGGCCTGTACTCAGGCTGTTACTTTCGTAATCTTCGAGAAGCTGAGTACTGTGTCACAGGCCCGTACTCAGGTTGTTACTTTCGTACTCTTCGAGAAGCTGAGTACTGTGTCACAGGCCCGTACTCAGGTTGTTACTTTCGTACTCTTCGAGAAACTGAGTACTGTGTCACAGGTCCGTACTCAGGTTGTTCCTTTCGTACTCTTCGAGAAGCTGAGTACTGTGTCACAGGCCTGTACTCAGGCTGTTACTTTCGTACTCTTCGAGAAGCTGAGTACTGTGTCACAGGCCTGTACTCAGGCTATTACTTTCGTACTCTTCGAGAAGCTGAGTGCTGTGTCACAGGCCTGTGGTTGTTCATTTCGTACTCGACGAAGAGCTGAGTACTGCATAACAGATCTGTACTCAGGCTGTTCTTTTCGTTCTGGATGCCAAGCTAAGATCTGTGTAACTGGCATGTAATTGGCTGTTATTTTGAACTTGCAACTACAGTATAATTTGCTTAGCTGCCTCGAGTACTTTGCACGGACATTAGAGGCAGCTATCCTAAAAAGACAGTTAACTTAATTTTTTTTTTTTTCATGAATCGATTTCATAGAAACCTCTATTTTTATTAAGTTGCACTGAATTCCTTTAAAATAAATAAGTTAAATAAATAAATTTGATAGTTTTTATGAACTATATGTTTTTAAATTACGTTTAATTCTATTTCAATACAGTTTATTGTATGCATAAGAAAAACAAATCAAAAATCGAATCATCTGATCAAAGATGGCGCAGTTAACTTACATGATATTCATAGAAAATAGCAAAAAATTACTGCCCATATAAGGCGCATAAGTGCAAGAGGCTGTTAAGTTAGATGCACTTAACTTTATTATTTTCATACAAAATTGGCTCTTATTGCAGCGAAAAGAAAATTTCAGGCAGCTATCTTACCGATGCATCTAAATACCGAGGCAGCTAAGCAAATTATACTGTATAACTAACTAACTAAACTAAAAATAACATATACAAATAATAAAATATAATAAAAATAACATATGTATTATACATTTTATTTGGTTTACTTATATAATTTTTTTTATAAAAACTGCGCGCCCAAAATTCATGTAACAATCGCTGTTATTTGTCACTGATATTTTTTTGTAACTGTCACAGTTGTCGCTGTGACACAGAAATAACACCATCAATCATCCCTAGTATGGTCATATTTGAAGTTAGGACCAAGCGCTGTATACATGTGCACACATACATACATTCATATGCGTGTGCTGTATTTCGAATGCTCTTAATAGATTTGCAACTCCTATTGTATTGTTACATATGTTGATGTATTCCATGCTTTTTTAAAAAGTATCCTCTTTTGAAATGAGTAAAAATAATATAATAGATAGTTGTTTGGCATGCGCAGATCAGGCTTAATTCAAATCTTTGATAGCTTGCTCCACCCTTTACTTGTATTTCTTCAAGCTGCCGGTATTACACGGTTTTGGCTGAGCTAAGTAGATTTTTTTATACCCTTGCAGAGGGTATTATAATTTTGTCGTGAAATGTGTAACGCATAGAAGGAGACATCTCCGACCCCATAAAGTATATATATTCTTGATCAGTATCAACAGCCGAGTCGATATAGCCATGTTCGTCTGTCTGTTTCTATGCGAACAAGTCTGTCAGTTTTAAAGCTATCTTTATGAACCTTTGCAGAAGTCCCTCTTTCTGCTGCACGCAGCAATTATGTGAAAACCAGCTGTATCGGAACACTATATCATATAGCTGCCATAGGAACGATCGGTCGAAAATTAAGTTTTTGTATGAAAAAAAGTGTTGTTTATCAAGATATCTTAATCAAACTCGGCATTTATTAGTTTTTCTATGCTCCTCATATATATGCAAAATCCTATTAAGATCGGACCACTATATCATATAGCTACTATAGGAAAGACTAGTCGAAAATTATGTTGTTGTCTGGAAAACTTTTTTGTCATTCAATATATTTTGACTAAACACGGCATTTAAAGAATTCACTATGCTCCCTTCATTTTTGAAAATCTTATTTGCATCGGACTACTATATCATATATCTGCCATAGGAACGATCGGTCGAAAATTAGATTTTTGCTTAAAAACCTTTTTTTGTTTATCAAGATATCTTGACCAAACTCAGCATTAACTATTTTCCCTATGCTTCTTAGATACGGGCAAAGCACTATGAGCATTATGAAAAGGTTGGATCTGCAAGGGTATTAGATCTTCGACGTGCCGAAGATAGCATTTCTTTCTCGTTAAGTTTTAGATACAAGTTATGCATAAGAAGGAGCTTTAAAACTGAGTTTATCGGAGGATATTTAAACTTTTGTCTATAAGTCTTAAACCAGATTTAACAATATTATTTGGAGGTAAATTTGGAAAAGACGTGCCCCACTAATTTTATATCCTTACGGGAGGAATGTTCTGGTCCGCTTTTACCAGAAACTGATATAAGCAGCTCAGGTCGTTTGCATTCCTCCCAAGGGGATATCTCTTTGAATTTATTGATATAATTTGCGAAAGACCATTTACACAAAGCAACGAATCCTACTTAAAGTTTTGAAAACAAAATCAAAATATCAGAAAACCAGAATAAGGCCCGTTAGAAATTTGAACATCCGAGTGTATATATTAAAACCATTTTTTTGGCTTTGCATTGAAAACAAATATTTTAAGTTTGAGGGTACTTCTGGCTCTAGTCGAGCGCACGGACAGATAGTTTGCAGCCTAAAGGTCAAGATATAGAGGCATTAACTGCAACAAATTTTAACAATTAACATTTTATACTCCTAATACACTATCAAGTGTTTCTATTACATACATATGTATGTGCTTAAAAAATATGTATTGTTTGTCTATGTTATTAATCTCTTAGACTTAAAAGTTTCTCAGGTATGCTTTTTTTCTTTTAAAACATATTTAATATTTATACTTTCAATCGTTTTTTTTTTATGTGGTTATTGTATTTTGGGTTTGTTTATCAGTTTTTATACCCTGAACCCATTAAAAATGGGTAAAAAGGGTATATAGTATTTGTGCAAAATGCAAATGTATGTAACAGGAAGAAGGAAGCATCGCCGACCACATAAAGTATATATATTCTTGATCAGCATCAATAGCCGAGTCGATCTAGCCATGTCTGTCCGTCTGTCCGTATGTATGAACGCAAGGATCTCAGAACCTATAAGAGCTAGAGACTTGAAATTTTAGATGTAAGTGCTGCTAGGGCCTGCGTAGATCGAGTTTGTTTTCGGTAGTCGATAACTTACTCCGTTTCCAAGCAATCGAAAAAAATCGATATCGAAATCCTGTTTTTTGACCAAATTGGGTAAATTTTAAGAGCTAGAGTCAATAAAGAATATTATATATATGTCAACTATCTTTCATTTTATACCTATCGCCAACTCCCCGCTACCACCTCAAAGAGGGTTCAGGGTATTCCCTAGTCGGGAGCTCCCGACAAGAACCTCTTACTTGTTAAGTTTGCACAAAGCCATCTGTCACACAAATTAGACTATTTACTTTATCGAGGTATATTAGAATATTAAGCACGCATAGATGTTAGGCGCCTTTTTAATATTAATGAATTACTTCGCTCTCTTTAAGAATAGTTACTTTTAAGGCAGTGAATAGTGATTTCCGTAGTAATTTCCGAATTTCTCTTATTACTATCATTATTATATCAAATACGTTTTGTCTTGACTGAATTATTATTCTGATTGGAGTTCAACGCACATTTCTTACCGTAAAAGGTTGTAGGCTGCATTTTGTACACAAAGCTTCAATTAGTCGAGAAACGTCTTTTTGACACCCTATTATTATATATCAGCTTTGACTTTGGGAAATATCGATTTTTGGTAAGGGCAGTTAAGGTGGGCGTGGTCGACGATCAATTTGATGATTTCCACCAATGCCTACCCGTACAATTTAAAATATTTAGCTCTAAAAAGGTGGGGGGTATGATTTTCAGTGTTCTCTCATAGTATCAAGTCTTCAGCCCTAATAACGCCAAGAAAAATTACGTTATTCCGGACATTGGACAGTGCACAAGCCAACATACCCTTAACCGGTTGTAATCAGAGTATTGCATCGATTTGGGGAGATATTAGGGACAAATTCTAGTACCGGGTAACTCCGAGTAACAAAGCAAATGAAACACTCTGTATTTTAAGAAATATCATATTAAGCTTCCTTGCTACAAAAAAGTTATGTCAAAAATTGGTAAATATTTTTTAAGACCACAGTTAGCAGTCTCTCTTTCCCTGCACGACTCTGGGTAAAATTAAAAATATTTCTCGGATTTCCAAAAACAAAATCAACACGTTTTGCGCTGAGCATAGGAATTTTAGAGAGCTGACAAGCAAAGTGCAAGCAATGAGCTATAGTCTCAATTGCTACTAATATATATATTTACATTTTTATTAAATATACATATTTATATTATCTATTTATTTATTTATATGTACGGATAAGTTTCTGGAGCAGTAAATAAATATTAATTTTTGTTTGACATTTCGTGCGTAACGTATGCAGCAAACCTGTTGGCAATAAAATCAAATCAATTTTATTACGCTCACTAAATAAACAACATTTGTCTCAACAATAGACAACTGCACAAAAGCTGACTAATGCACCCAATAAATAATCTTGAAAGATGGTGAAGGTAAAATTTTTGCGTAATGCAAATAGAATCTGCTACTTGGACGTGGTTTGCATGACAAACGAAACTGCTTAGGGTTGACACGGATGCTATTAAAGCTGATGATCATAATGATGTTGATGGTAACTGAAAAACAAAACCGCAGGCATAAATAACAACCCCGACGCCTGAAGCAGAGAAGGCAACCAAGGCGCACACACAGTGGAGCAAATAAAATGTTTTAATTAAATAAAGATGCACACACTCAGTGTTCATAATCATCGAGCGCCTGCCATAGTAAAAGGCACCTATGGGACAGACAGGGCAGAGACGCACAAAACTGTAACGCCGACCAGCCAAGCTAAAATCTTGGCCAACGCGATAGACACGCCTTGTAAGTCACAGACGACAACGACAACGACAATGGCTGCACTCTTGCCAAATGCATAAACCAAACAAAAAAAAATGCAAAAAAAAAGATACAACCAAAATCGACCAAAAACCCATGCAACAGTGTGCATTATTCATTGCAAGAAATGTCGAAATAAAACGCCAAGTTTGCAATACAAAACATTACATGTGCTCATCATTAGAAGGCACAGATAGAAGGCGCATACGGATACCGATATAGAAACAGATACATACATGCACATATATTATACAGGAACATATAGACACACATATACATATATATATATATATAAATATAAATATATTTGAATACTATCGGAGGCTGGGGATGGCTTTGGCACAATCATCCACGTTTCATCTATTGTTCGGCATTGTTGTACTCGTTGCTGTGGCATAAGTTCCACTTCAAAAAACATAAAATACGCGCGCATGTATTTTTAGCAATCCGTTCATTTGATTTACGATTTCATTAAATCAGCTAATGGATATGATCCTCGCCTCGCCAACAGCAGCGGACAAAAAAGAGAGGCAAGCTGCGCTGATCAGCGTTCATCCCACTCTCTCTCTCTCACTCTCTCTCTCTTCTTCTGTCTTCCTCGCTATGCGGGCACAACGTGTCGACCACTGCAGGCGACCACCTGTCGTTGTCTATATAAGCTGCCGGCCGCCAGACGCCTACCAATTATGTATTATTACGGCAGGCCCATGGCAAACTTGCAAATCGGTCAGACCCTAACCAGGGAGGAATGGGTCTAGGAATGCGGCAGAGACATAAGCCGAAGTCCATCCAAATTTTAATTACCCCAAAATGACAACATTGTAATTTGCTGACACACTTCTATACAGTCTCTTTGGGATTTTATGCATAAATTATCTAATTTTTTTATTTTTATACCCTGAACCTATTGAAAATGGGTTAAAATGGTATAATGTATATGTGTAAATATATGTAGCAGACAGAAGGGAGGATCTCCGAACCCATAAAGTATATATATTCTTGATCACTAGTCGATCTAGCCATGTCCGTCTGTCTGTCCATCCGTCTGTCCGTATGGATGAACGCAAGGATATCAGAAACTTTAAGAGCTAGAGACTTGAAATTTAAGCTTTAGGTCCTTCTAGTGCCTAAGCAGATCGAGCTTGTTTCCGATAATCCATAACTTACTCCGTTTCCATGCAATCGATAAAATCGATATCGACATCCTGTTTTTTGAGCAAATTGCGTAAATATTAAGATCTAGAGTCACCAAACTTGATATGTTGTTTCTAAAATAGTATATGTATATCAAGTATCTTTCATTATATATCTAACGCCAGTTCCCCACTACCATCAAAAAGCTATAAATCAAGTATTGCACACCAATTTAAGCCACAATTTAAGTGCAATTTGCTTTTTGAGAATACACAAATATTCTATGGCACAATAAGATATACTGTAGAAAATTTTATTGAGATCAGTTAAGAAACACACAAAAGTTATGGGCTTTGAAAGTGCACGTGTTAGCAGCAGCTAGCGCAAATTCCAAGAATTTCTGTATACATGTGCACAAACACATTCAAGCGCGTCTGCTTCAAATTCAATCAGCAGCATTAAAATTGCGACTGTATTGTTTTCTGTGCTGCTATTTTAATTCATTTTGCTTTTCTTAACAAGACTCAATTAATGGTGCGGCGGTTAGTTGCGAGCTCGAACCCTGGCAAGGGAACTTTTTTTTTTAATTTCTCTTCATTACAATAAGCGAGCGCGTAGCGCGATATGCATTTGAGCTTGGAATAAGAGGGTTCAAGGTATCCCCTAGTCGGGAGCTCCCGACTAGAACCGCTTACTTGTTTTTTTTTTTTTTTCAATTAGTAACCGTTTACGAATTTACTTGTTTTGATTATTTTTTGTTACATTAATCTAATATAAAGGTTCAATATAATAAAGTGAAGTTTATATAATATTTACATCAAAACTCATTTCATAATTCATTTGAGCAAAAAGTGATTGGAACTAAAATAACTAAACTAGTTAGCGGTTGGTGTTACAAAACATTCTTCTCCCTTGATGCAAACGGCGTAAATTTGTCACTGGGGCAGCATTTTGTTCCTCACCTGTCATATTTGTAATGATGTTGCCGCCACACGTGCCACTGTGTTCAAAATAAATTTGAGCGGCAGCGAAGAGAAATTAATAGTTCATCAAGCAGCTAACGCTGACAGGCAGACGACGGGCATCGTCATCGCGTCGAAATGCTAGACACAAAGCCAACAAACCAACTAAGGGATACGACTCGAAATTTTTCCATTGCTGTTCCCTGTATTTTTTGGCGCATGTTCTCTGTATTTTAGTTTTCATGTCGTATTTTCATAATTATCTTCTTACGAGAGTAATTAATTGCATGTCTAGCACAACGTGACTTTTACTATCACTTTCAGCAATAGATTAAACACCGCGATTTTTGAGTACTTAACTTCTTATATACTGCTTGATTTCCATCGGCTTCCTTTTTGGCAACGTGTTGGTTGCGATAAGAGAATTACCGCATACGTAATATGCCAAAAAAAAAACCTAACCACGTCAAAATAAATAAGCAAAAATAAGAAATTCCATTTTTTCGGTGACGTCAATTGTCTATTATTTTGCTTTTGTCATAAATCTGACATATTCGTGAGAAAAAAATGTTAAATCAAATTCAAGGCGCTGAGCTTGAATACATTAATTTGAGACTTGGCAGTGAAAAACTGAAAAGAGAAAATGTGTTTATTTGAACTAAGTGGGTCGGTTGAGGTATTCACAAATTTTCTGACAGCGCAATACTCTGTTTTCAATATAACGACAGCCCGAAACAGATAGAAAATTCCTTCTCAATAATGAACCACCGTATTAACTAATTCTTTATCTGTTAAAACTGTTTTTTATATTGGCCATTGCAAATTGCGAAGTAGTTTTTGTATAAGACACAACTAACGTGTTACCTGACATGCATCGAGTTCGTTGTCGAAAGAATCGACGGATAGAGAAACATTCCATTGACATTCAACAAACAATATTCATACTTTCACACTCTAGAACCTGAATATGTCTGTCTTTATGAATTAATCGGCCATCTGTCATCCATGTGGATTTATAAAACATGTTTAATTTATTGTTATCTCGGTTAAAAAAGGAGTTCTTGTACGTAAACACGTGGAACGTTCTACTTCTTGGTGGTACCTACTGTCGAATTTACGTTAGCTAAATTATTTTGCTACACGTAAAATGTATTATGTATCTGCCATAGACTTGATTTATTGGGGTATGTTGAGGCGAGTAAAGACTGATTGCGAAATTGTAAACACATTTAGCAATATTTTTTCTGTTATAATTTTTGGTTCCCTAATCATATTGTAGTATTCACACTTTTAGCCTTACGCCTGCGACCTGACTTCGAAACGAAAGGAACGAGAGAGAGAGAGATAAAGAGAAGGGCTTAATTCTAAGTATTTTCAAAATAGTTCATTTTATTAATTTTACAATCCAAAACGAGTAAGCTGTTTTAGATGCATCATTCTGCGAATTGATAAAGAGTCACAAAGAAGAAAATATCTTAAAAACAACTAAATCAGACACTATATAGATTTTGCTATATAAATATATCCACATGCTCAGCCACGATATTTAAGATTAGTATAAGTGGCCATCGTATTTATGTGTTGGTGAATGAGGTATGTTACTGTGTGTATTTGTCTTTGTCAGCACTTCATTGAAATTGTTGTTAATACCATATAATGTATGTATATACATACATATATAATATACATTTACATACATTACGCACACAGAGATGGCAGTTCTTCAAAATACATTACCGAAACAACAAGACATCATAGCATAGTATTACGCGCTGCAGATCGCACGTGTTATCATAGTCATATCATATCACTTGTTAGTATTAGAGGAACATAAAATGTGTCTTCAAAAAAAATAGGCAAGTAACCGAAAATGTGTTGGGATTGCATTCTATTTGCGCTTACCTCTCTGTTGGGCAATGCATTTGCCTGGGTCGTGTCCCACAGTGCGAATGATGAATTTCCTAGATGTTGATTGTCGCTGGCAACAGCAACGACATCAGCAGCGAATATGACAACCACCGTCTAATCCACGGCTATTGGTTTTTATGTACCATTTATATCTAGCTGTATATAGAACAATTATATGAGTGTTTCAATGTTCCGCATCCACTTTGGTATTGGCATAATTTTCCAAGGCTCGTACTTATGCTGTGGACGATGACGATGATGATGATGTTGTTGTTGCTGCTGCTGATGTGATTTAGTTTTCACTGATTTAGTTAATTTTTTAAATTTTGCTTTGCTTGTGTGCTGTTTTTTGTTTTTGTTTGTTTTTTATTTGTTTAGTTTTTATTTTTGTTTGTTTTATTTCACACGCGCGCGGAAAAGGTGGGACAAACACAAGGCGTCCATTTCTATGATACTGGCTTGTTTAGCAAGAAACGAAACTCGCCTTGTTAAACCCTTACATTAATAATTTTTTTTATTGCACTCGCATTTAATGTGCAATTTTATAAAGGTATACGAAAAAGCTAAAGTTATACCTCTGAACAATTATTGTTGAAAGAGTGTTCGATTTAGATGTAATTTATATTTTATGTATTTTCTGATCGTTTGTTTGTAAAGAGGACGGCTTGACACGCATTTTAAACTACATACATATTTAACAGCTACCTGTAGAAACGAAAGAATGGAAAATTGATTTATACCGTTTTCAAACACACAAATTTGATTGCCTCAATTGTTTGAAATTCCAACTGTCTCTGATGTACTTTTATTTTCTTATATATATTATATATTATATATTATATATTATATTTTATATATTATATATTATATATTATATATTATATATTATATATTATATATTATATATTATATATTATATATTATATATTATATATTATATATTATATATTATATATTATATATTATATATTATATATTATATATTATATATTATATATTATATATTATATATTATATATTATATATTATATATTATATATTATATATTATATATTATATATTATATATTATATATTATATATTATATATTATATATTATATATTATATATTATATATTATATATTATATATTATATATTATATATTATATATTATATATTATATATTATATATTATATATTATATATTATATATTATATATTATATATTATATATTATATATTATATATTATATATTATATATTATATATTATATATTATATATTATATAATTGCTGTGCTACATTAAACAGTTTTGAATTTTCTCTTCGTGCTTCCTTCCGGCCCGTTTCAACTTCAATGTAGTCTTCGTTGTTATAATATAAAACACATTTTTGCGCTTGGCTAACAACTTCGGGTCAGCTGCAACAAAAAACTGACCAAGGAGTTGTTTTGCGAAAGAAAATTGGGGAAAGTGCTTCAAGCTATATTATCTTTAGAAAAGAAGAAGCTTAGCTAAAAACCTGGGGAAATTACTTAAGTTTTCAATGCGTTTTACTCAATTTGACTTTAGGTCGTTGTTAAAATTTGCGCATTAAGCGCAAAGGTTATGGTTGCTGAACCCAAAAGCGCCCAAAAAGTGTTCAGCTCCCTTTCGAGGCAACCTCCTGTCCCTCCCAGTGCAAATGTTCTTGTTATAGTCGTTCTTATATTAAATATAACGCTTGGCGTGGAAGTGTAGAAGTCAAAATAAATCGATAAATGGTTGCTACATAAAACAGCACACAGTCACAGACACATGTACAAATACTGACACACAGCTAACAACATCAGCAACTACAAACATACAAACATCATCAGCAAGAACCACAACAACAATAACAATATAAGCATCAACATCTAGCAATAAACAGCCTACGAACAACAACGACATAAAATGTTTTTCTTTGGCTCCTTGAATCGTCCTTTTACCAGCAAATAGCAGGCAGCATCTCTGCCAGCATCCTACCTCACACCACCAACTCGCTCATTCATGTACACAGGCCGAGCGGGAATGCCGAATACCGCGTTCGTCGGTTCCGTCGTTCATTTTGTTCTGTATCTATGTGTGTTTGAGCTTCTGTTCGTTTATACGCACGCCTGACTGTCTGCCATTTCGTTTTAAGGCACTTCGTGTGTGTGCATGTGTGTGTGTGTTTGTGTGCGTGTGTCTGTGCCTGTGTGTGTTTGCTTGTATTCGCGATTGTATGTATCGGAGGCTGATTCCGATTCGGTACTCCACATTACCACATTTGGCATCGTGTGTTCTTCCGCGTAAACATGTATACACATACATACACTTGTATAAATATTTGTGTATGCACGCTTATATGCTTATGCTTATGTGTATGTGCAACTCCTACATTTCTTGGGAAAAATCAATTAAATTTAACGCACTTTCCGTACGCACGAATCTTTGTTGTTGCTGCCTTTGCAAAATCCTCCTTACCCTGAAAAACGGGTTCATTCTGCGGCCCTGCGAGGAGCGATTTAATTTGTTTAATTTGAGTTTTAATTAAAACTTTTATTGGCTCAATAACTCTCAAATGTAATAAAAAACAAGTAAGAGTCGGGAGATCCCGAGTAGGGAATGCCCTGAACCTTCTTATTCCAATACCAAATGCAGCTCGTTTGAATTAATAAAGATAAATTAAAAAAAAAAAGTTCCATTGGCAGGGTCCCGACTCTACTCAGCAGCTCCACGGTAGGGCTCGAACTCGCGACAGACCGCACCACTTGCCACTGCCTCCAATCAACAGCCACACTAATAACACTCTTATTGAGATAAAAAACAAATTAAAATTGCAGCACAGAAAGCAATCGCAATGCTGACAGAATTCGAAGCAGACGCGCATGAATGTGTGTGTGTACATGTATACAGAAATTCTTATAATTTGAGTCGCACACCCGTGCGCAGTCAAAATACCGCAAACAAAACAAAAACCTACCTTAATGAAATTTTGTATAGTATATCTTATTGTACCGTAGAATATTTGTGTATTCTCAAAAAGTACATTGCAATTAAATTGTGGCTTACATTGTTTGGCAATACAAGTTGGGTTATAAGCTTGCGTGGAGGTGGCGATAGGTATAAAATGAAAGATTCTTGATATATATATAATATTCTAGATGCAGCATATTAAGTTTGGTGACTCTGGCTCTTATTATTTACCCAATTTGCTCAAAAAACAGGTTTTCGATACAGATTTTTATCGATTGCATGGAAACGGAGTAAGTTATCGATTATCGGAAACAAGCTCGATCTGCTTAGGCACTAGAAGGACCTACAGCTTAAATTTCAAGTCTCTAGCTCTTAAAGTTTCTGATATCCTTGCGTTCATCCATACGGGCAGACAGACGGACATGGCTAGATCGACTCGGCTAGTGATCAAGAATATATATACTTTATGGGGTCGGAGATGCTTCCTTCTGCCTGTTACATACATTTACATTTTGCACAAAAACATTATACCCCTTTTACCCATTTTAATGGGTTCAGGGTATAAAAATAACAGCAACAAAATACGAAAAGCTGTGCTCGAAGTGAAAGTTAGCGTTGGCATCTGATTTTCATGTAACAGCTGTCTGCCATCTCAAAATTTGATATTGTTGTTTGTTTGTATGTTAGTTGTGCTTGTTGTCCGTGGCAATGAAAAAAGGGCGTGTCCAAATTTTAATTCATATTGTCAGTAGATTAGACCGAGAACGGCGTGGCGTATTCACATTTTTTAAGCGGGAGCTTGCTTACCAATTTTTTAATTGGCGGTTAAGCCTGCGAAACGTGCACAGGATTATTTGGAATTAAAGAACTGTTACATACGTTTCTTGCTTGAGAAAAATATAAAACCCTGTTGCAAAATAAATAAATCAAGTTTAATGTCTAGGTATAAAATATGCCCAGCTTTTTACTTTTTATTGAGCTATTTACTTTTCTTTACACATGGCATGTTAGCTTCCACACTTGCGTTTGGAATTTCCCGAAACCCGTCTTAAAGTTCACCTTCATCATATAACTACAGTGAAAATTTCAGCTTCCAGCTCTTACGGTTTGGGCTGTGCGTTGATCACCAATCAGTCAGTCAGTCAGGACCAACAGTTTTATATCTAGAGATGTTTATGGTCTTCATCTTCTATCTTTTTCCACAGTGCTAATAGAAACTGCTTGACAATTCACTTATCATGTCAATCGTCTGGAGCAATATGAAAACCACCTGGCGATACAGCATTTGAAAAATCCTGTGGTTAAAAAGGCTTTGCTCCCTTGATCTATCGTTAGGAACACCCGATGGCCGAACAAGTTAAAAATAAGTTTCTTAACTTCACATATAAAATAACATATAAAAATAGTTTTACAAACTAAAACAAGAAATATTAAAAATAAAATACCGATCACTAACTAAAATTTTAAACCTCTTAAAAGTGTTTACAAAAGTACAAAATCGTTTAGACTGTAGTCGCGGGTCACCAGGACTTTCTCCGCTACATAAAAATATGTAAGTATGCTTGGTTTTTTACACCCTTATGTTATGTTTTTTCTCGAAATATGTAAGAATGCTTTTAAAGCTATCATCATGCATTTTTGCAGAAATGCGTGTCTCAGTTGCAGGAAGTATATGGGTCAGAAACGGCCGGATCGGACTACAATATAATTTAATTAAATTCATCAGTGAAAGCTTCGTTTTAAGTCAAACATAGCATTTACTTGCCCACTATGCTCAATATGATCAACTTAGAGAAGTTACATATTCAGCTACCCTGTTTCTCAAAATATCTGGAATCATGTCGAGCTTATCTTTAATCAATGGACTCACATAAAGTAGTTAGTATTCAGTATTCTCTTCAGATTAAAAATCGAATATGAGTCTTTGTAGAGAAAACGTTTCTTTTTTCCAATATATCTTTACCACTCTCAGCAGTAGCAATTTTCACTGTACTCTTAATCAATGATACAAGCTGATTTTAAAACGAACATACTTGAACAAAGAAATAAAATATTTTATTTACCATGCACCTAAGCTTTAGACGGAAAGGCTGACTTAAAAGCAGCTGAACCTAAACATGGTTTAAAATCGTTTTGTTTCTATACCCTGAACCCATTGAAAACGGGTAAGAAGGGTATAATGTATTTGTGGAAATGTATGTATCAGGCAGAAGGAAGCATCTCTAACTCCATAAAGTCTATATATTCTGTCCATGTCCGTCTGTCTGTCCGTCCGTCTGTCCGTATGTATGAACGTAAGGATCTCAGAACCTATAAGAGCTAGAGACTTGAAAATGTATAAAAATAAAAATGTAGAACGAGTTTGTTTACGATATTCGATAGATTGCCCCGTTTCCAAGTAATCAATTAAAATCGGTATCCCGTTTTTTGAGCAAATTCGGTAAATTATCAGAGCTAGAGTCACCAAACTTTTCATATAGCTTCAAGTATCTTTCATTTTATAGC
This sequence comes from Drosophila littoralis, assembly GCA_018903485.1. NCBI lineage: Eukaryota > Metazoa > Arthropoda > Insecta > Diptera > Drosophilidae > Drosophila > Drosophila littoralis. Next base: position 1,076,799 of record JAEIGF010000013.1, on the reverse strand, counting down.
TGTCACCACCTCCCCGCTACAAACACCTAGCTATATATCAAGTAAATAAACCAATTTATACTGCCCACCAATTTAAGCCACAATTTAAATGCAATCGACTTTTTGAGAATATACAAATATTCAATAGAAGGTTCTTCACAAACAATTATCAACAAAAACTGTAGTCTTGTCAAAGACTTGAAGCGTCAACGACAGGTTCGGACGTGCCGTTGCTTAACCAAATACATTAAACAATCGACTTATGAAGTTCTTGCTAAACATTCATCATAGATGACAAACAATCAAGCAAGTAAAATGTATTATTATTTTTATCCTCCTTTGTTGTTTTAAATTTACTTTTATTCATTTTTTATTTTTTTATAATAAGAAATTAAATAAAAATGAGAAAGAAGGGCTATCTTCGGCACGCCGATGATTTTAAACCCTTGCAGACCGAAATAAAAATCGTTCATACAAGAACCTTATTTTCGAACGATCGTTCCTATGGCTGCTATATGATATAGTGGTCCGATGTAAATAGGAATTTGTATTAATGTAGGGAACATAGTTACATTTTTTAATCAACAACTTAATTTTCGACCTATCGTTCCTATGGCATTTTGCATATATATGAGAAGCACAGTCAAACTAATAAATGCCGAGTTTGGTCAAACTATCTTAATAAACAAAAAGTTTTTCATACAAAAACCTTCTTTTCGACCGATCGTTCCTATGGCAGCTATATTATATAATCGTCCGATCCAGCTGGTTCCGACATATGTGCTGTATGCAATAAATAGAGGGACGAATGCAAAGCTCCATGACGATAGCTTTAAAACTCAGCATAGAAACAGACAGACGGCTGTCGGACGGACTCGGCTTGGTTACACATTTCGAGACAAAATTATAATACCTTCTGCAAGGGTATACAAAATATAAAACTGATATTTACGGAAGTAAATCGGCCACCTCTCGTCTGTACAGCTAGCGTTTATTTGGATTATTATATGTACGGTCATCATCCAATTATATGTAAGTTGTTTTTTGATGATTTTCATTCAAGCCTTGACCACGAAACTCTTAAAACAAATTTCAGCTTCGTATATCCCACGGCTTTTGCAGTGCGCTGGTCACCTATTAGGCAGTTTCAACCAAAAATCTGGGAGTATACAAATGGAAAACTACAAACCGAAACTTAAGGCAAGGCAGCCAACCTCCAAACATATTGCAAATCTTTATCAAATCGAGCTTATATTTCACAGAGAGTATTTAATCTTCGGCGTTTCAGAGATGGCGTTTATACCACTCTTAAACAGTAGCAACAAAAACGCTTTAAATTATTAATTTTCTTCACAGAAAATGCCATATGTTTCAAATTTGTATTAGTTTATTATAACTTACCGACCTATTTATTTTCTTGGACTTTACTTGCGCCTATAAAAAAAATGTAAGTATAATTTCTTGAAGCAGAACAATTTAAAAATCACAATGAACTTTAAGCAATGTAATTTCAGCAACCACAATCAAAATACTAATCTCAATACTCAACTGTACGCCCGGAAACTACAACAACTTGTAAGGTGCAACGGCAGCTTTTGCTGCATGCTTGCAATTTGCCCAGATGCAGCTGCTTGTTGCCATGGATATTATCCGGGGATACTGCCTGGACAATCGAGATCCTGCGCACAAAATTTGACTACGTTTTGCCAACATGTAAATAGCTGGTTCTAAAATTAAACTGAGCCCGCTCGATAGACAAAATGGACACCGCTGAGTGTGAAAGAGCTGTGCAGTGTTGTAAAATGTCACAAATTCGTAAGTTAAAGTCAACAAATAACTAAAAAAAAAGAACACGATGCGAAGCATCGTTAAAATTAAAACTGACTTGCGTCTGTCTTTCGGTTGGTTTGACAGTGATTAAGTACCAGAAAATGGGTGAAGGTCAGCTCTGCTACCACTGGCCCTGCCCCCGAAAGAAGTGCGAAGGCTTCCAGGCGCACAGCAGTGCTAGAAGGCCATTAACTAAAGGCAATGGCAGTCGCCCATTGCTCTGGCCGCAAAATGCACAATTGCTGCAAAGGTAAGTACACATATATAGACTCATACATATGGAGCATATGCAAGGCAAATGCAGCTGCATAGACATTAAAATACTGCCAGCTCATGGCATACAAACAGGCGCAAATACAAACACACGTATGGGCGTATGTATGTGCACACATTGGGGCACGCATGTGTGTACATAAAATAACAAAACAACCCCTACCCGTAGCTGGTTATATTTACTCAAACTCAAATGTTTTCATAATTTTACACTCACACGCAGACACACGCGCGCACAACTAACACACTGATAAATCTTCAGCTGGCGCCACTTCACTCCTGTGCTGCCCCACAAAACCCAGCGACCTGCTGGCAGGCAGAGAAACATCAATACTTTGCTTGTTGTTGTTTGCTCTCTATTCATTCCATTCGCGCCCCCTACCCCAGCAGCATCCCTCCAATTACTCACACATTCAACGAGTACTCATTTAAGCGAAGCACCCAATGCTCACAGCATAACGGCAAAGTTAACTCTCGCTGAATCGCTGAACCTGAAGCAGAAGCTGAAGCGTTCGTTGGATCCGCATTCGTTGGTACCGAAAATTCGGGTCGTGTGTTCGGGCGTTTTAGCTTCGGCAACGTTTATCCTTTTTGGCTCTATATCTACTACATCCGAATGATGCTGTTGGCGACTGCACAGTGTACATCATCTGAGTGAAATGTGTATTTAAAATACAAGATTAAGATTTTCGAATGTCTTAAACCTTAAATAAATATGAAAACAAATTCCAAAAGAAATGAAAACTATATTTAGTTTTATACTTTAGGTCTTTCGAACTTCCCAATATAAGGTCCAAATACAATGCACACGTGCCAATTGTTGGAATTTATTTACAATATTGCGACAATGTGCAGTCGTACTACTCGTCGTATGCATGTATATTTGTTAAGATACTTGTTGTTGTTTATGTATATGTTTTATACATATATATTTATCAATACGTAAAAATGTACGCATATTTGTAAGTATGTCATTTGGTTTATTACTTTTGCTGAAATGTATTTGTGCGCTTGTGCTTCTGTCTGTTCAAATGTATGTATACTATGTGGGCTACTATGTTAAAAGTTTGTTTCTCCCCGTGAATTATGGCCAAAACTTTGCTCCCATCTCTCTCCGATGACGCCAAAGCGACAAGTTATTTGTGGAGTAGGTGGTAGATGGGTCTGTGTGTTATGTGTTTGCTCTGAAAAAATGTAGGGCTACTTTTTTGTTATTTAATTATTTCTCATGTTTTGGCCATTCCCTTGTGAATGGGCGATTTCTCCCTGTCTTTGATGCTGGACCTAAAAAACTCTTGTCGCTGTTTTTGCCGATTTCATATCGTTCATTTTAACTATCAATTGACAGTTTTTAAATGGTATCCAGCATATATATAATACCACTTGCTCTCATTAACATGGATGCTAATTACCGTTCGATTATCAAATTTGTGTTTTATGTAAATTAGTTTTAACCACTTATTTTAATTCTTTAATACAATAATATGTGTTGCTGTCGTAGTTATAGTACAAAGTTTCCTGACATCACACACACACACACACACACACGCACGCACACATAGACACGCGTAGAGATGTATGTACATATACAAAAGTAAAGGAAAAATCCAAACGTAGAATTATGTTGAGCCATTATTTTGCTTTGCCAGCCAGCTGGGCGTCCTACTGGCTGGCTTGGAAGATGTATCTACACATGCATATGTAAGTGTATGTAGTCACATAATCTCGATTTACACACACAAACTCCTTCGGGAAAACACTCTGTAACACTTAGAAGTATTGTTTTTGGTTCATAACGTATGAATTAAGATGGGACTTGTATTTTTTCTATATAAAATGACATCCCATTGACTTTTTGTGTATATATAAACTGCACATTGTACGTACGTACATATATTATGCTTTGGAATTTATACAGTTATACACACAAATAATCGTACATCAACGAAGGGAAAACTCTCAACAATTTGTCGCAAAATTTTCGGACAACAAATTTGTATGTCCAACAACAATATGTATAAACCACTTTTTAGCGAAAGTTACTTAAAATATTTTCTTTTTATATTTTATTTCTTAATTTCATTTTTCGGCTACATTCAACTTTTCGCCATATAGAAGATCACGCACATTTTTTCACATTTTACCTGTTAGTTATTAAAAATTTATTGAAATATCGTTTGTTATATACACGCGTTTATTTAGTTTAATATATGTATATAATAAACTCAATTTATATATTTATGTATGCATGCATACACATATTTTTTAACGGCTTGGAAAATAACAAATATTGGGCTAAAAGTTTTATCAGCTCTTTGGTAATTTTACTATAGTTTCTTAGCTTTCCTCTATGTATTTTTGTAGTGTAGAAAAAATTAAAAACGCGCCGTTGGTATAAAAATGTTTTAGCTTATGCGATTTTGACGTTTTGCATGCGAACCAACAACTATTTTGGCCAAATGCGCGCTGTCAGGCCATAAGCTCTCTAACGAAGATGCTTCTTGACGCAGCACTAGCAGCAGCAGAACATAACGGCTGCTGTGCAAGAGAGAATTTAAGAGAGAGGGGGAGCAAAGCAGAGAGAGAGAGAGAGTAGGAGAGCCGCAACGATTGTCAAACAAATGAGCTTTTTGCCAGCGCCTGCGCTGTAACAAATTCTTTTATTCAATGGCCCAAGGGCATTGCCAACAGAAAAGAACCGCGCGGTTGTTTCAAATGGAGGACAGATACACAAATATACAGTTTATGTAAGCATTTCATTCAAGCTCATGCGTAGCTTCTATAAATGTAAAAGGAACTAGTTAGTCATATCTAAAATGTGAAGCACAAAACTTACGACGGACAAACCTTTATTCTATTCCCTATACCTTTTTCCAAAAAGTGTGTTCACATTGTGACTAAAATAAGTGCGATTTAACAGATATGCAAATTAAATGAGGCTATTATCTCTACTTTAGAAGCAGTCTATTTTGCAGAAGTGTGTTACGAACTAGCACGCCAGTGAACAGGTACAGTCATAATCATGTCGCGTAATATCAGTCGATCTCGAATGTCCAATGGTTAACTTTGCGATCGTTAAGAGGCCACGAATATCAATGTAGAAGTACCAAGAATGGAATCCTTTAATGCCGCGCAATCTCATGATTTCGAAAAACTTGCCATTCGAGCTCAAAAACAAAGCCGTAAGTTAAATAGTATCATTCTGAAGTTGGAGCGAAATGTAAATACAAAGCACAGATATGAAAAGTTGCCGCAAAGACATATATATTTTTCTATTCGATAATTGGAGCGGATGGGAAATCTACTAGCCTCGGCAATCCCGACAATGTGATTGAGAAGACACCACATCAACCTAGTCATCAATGAAAACGTTACACACTGGCAGCCATCCTGCACTAAAATACTCTTGCGATACTTTACCAACAGCTCCTTTCAGTTAAATTTGAATTTGTTAGTCGAAAAATAGCACAGCTGTACATAGGCCAAAAGAATTTATTAGAAATGTGTGAGGTCAGGTCGCTAATTTGCTGCTGTTTTTATGGCTGTGCATTAAGAGTTTATGACTTACAGAGAATTCATGGATCTACATAACTGTGTACACACACGGCTCTAAATTGAAAAAGATGAGGAAAAAACGATCACGTGAACGACGATCGCGTTTTCTGTTCCGCAGGCAAAGCAAACACTGGATCGCATAGGGGACGGGCAGGCAGACGACACGTCGTGGTTGACGCGCCGCGGATAATGATAACGCACTTTGAAAACCCAACAAAAATGATTTCAAAATACAAAACACAACAAATACACACAAACACACACACATGCCGGAACCTTCGGGCTTATGAAGACGGGGTAGGCAGCGGTATCGATTGCCGCTTCAGATTTGATGTACTACGTATATTTTCGTTTATCAGCCGCTTTAGCGACGGCGATGACCTGTTATGAAATCGTGCACGACTATAAATACCGCCGGTCTCGTGCGAGTCGGTATCATTCTCGATTGAAACGTGCTTAGCAAGGTACAGGCAAACCATAGACAGCTGCTTGAGATGATCTTGCAACTATTCGCACTTGGCGGACTCATTGCGCTGGCCGGCGGACATGGTAAGTGATTGGACTTTAAGCAGTAGGCCTGAGCCACTAAAAGCTGACAAAAACCCACCCACAACTCCCACAGTACTGCCCACACGCGAAGCTGAGCAACGCATGCATCCTGTATATACACCCGAACCAACTAATCGATGGGTAGAACGCTCCAAGCGCTCCTACATGCCGGAGATGACATTCTCATCACAAAGGGTGGAGCAGTATGCGGATTACTGGCGCGGAATCGCCCACCAGACACTGGAGCAGCAGCTGGAAAGCAAAATGAGGCTGAACACACAGCTGGCCAAGAATATAATATTGTTTTTGGGTGACGGAATGTCCATACCAACAATAACAGCGGGTCGCGTCTATTTGGGCGGCGAGGAGAAACAGTTTGCCTTCGAGCAGTTCCCCTATGTTGGGCTAAGCAAGACGTACTGTGCCAACATGCAGGTGGCTGATTCAGCCTGCACGGCAACCGCCTACCTTGGTGGCGTCAAGGCCAACTATGGAACTGTAGGCGTCACGGCTGCTGTGCACATGAAGGATTGCCATGCCCAATCCCAGCCGGAACATCACGTAGCGTCTATTGCGGAATGGGCCCAGCGCCAGGGCATGGCCACGGGTCTGATCACAACGACATCAGTGACACACGCCTCACCGGCGGGTGTCTACGCCCACATAGCTCATCGCAACTGGGAGAACGACGCAGATATCAAGGTTGACGAGGCTGATCCAACAATTTGTGAGGATATTGCATCACAGCTGGTCAACAGTCATGTGGGTCAAAATCTGAATGTCATTTTAGGCGGGGGACGCCAAAACTTTTTACCTGAAAATGTCAGGGACCCGAACGGAGTTTTTGGACGCCGCAAAGACGGGCGTAATCTCATCGAAGAATGGCAGCGACAGCACACCACCAGCGCCCACTATGTACACACACGTAGGCAGTTACTAGAGTTATCCAACCAGACGACGCGCGTGCTTGGCTTATTCGCTCCATATCATATGCCCTACCATCTGGATGCGGATGTCCAAGAGCAGCCGACGCTGGAGGAGATGGTGCAGACAGCGCTGAAAATCCTACAGCGCCAGAGTGCCGGACGTGGCTACTTTCTGTTCGTCGAGGGAGGTCGCATCGATCATGGACACCACGATACGTTGGCCCTGCGCGCCATTGATGAGACGGCAGAGTTCGACAAATCAGTGCGTTGGGCACGCACGCACAGCAGCATGGAAGATACGTTAATTGTGGTCACCTCGGATCACTCACATACAATGTCGCTTGCTGGCTATTCAAGTCGCAAGAATGACATATTTGGCATCAATGACGGCCAACTGGCATCCGATGATTTGCCATATGCCACGCTTAGCTATGCCAATGGACCTGGCTATAATACCAACTATTTGAAGGAAGGCGGCGCCATTAAGCGTAAGAATCTACGTTCCATCAACATGAAAAACAAAGACTTCATGTTCCCTACAGCGGTGCCGCTGGAGTCTGAGACACACGGCGGTGACGATGTGGCCGTCTTCGCCAGCGGACCATATGCTCAGCTCTTTTCCGGCGTCTACGAACAGCACTTTATACCACACGCCATGGCCTATGCATCCTGCCTGAGCGATTCACGTAGCATGTGCTCAGATGCAGGTATTACCCGGCGAGCGCATTGACGTTGAATGACTTTGAGGTCTTAGATTAATGCAAAGTCAACCGTAATTATTGTACTTACCTAACATTATGAAAGAACATTTATTAAATAGTGTATTTAATGCAATTGCTAGACTTTAAAATATATAAATAGATAAGCAAAAACATAGTTTTATTTTTCTATCTTTTCGTTAGAGATCAGACTGACTCATTAAAGAACATATTCATGCAACATAGGATAGGCCATAATTAATGTAGTGCCTTGCTTACTCTTATCGTCTATAAATCATTCGATCTACAACAAGCTACAATTTAAAAGCATGCAGTTCGAAAATAAAACAAGAATTAAACACCTTCCAGATATATGGATTTTAGGCGACAGCTTTGTATATACTGCTTCTATAAGGCTCATATAATAATAATAATTAAGACTATAGTAAAACTAGTAAGTATCCAGTTTGGTTAAGATATCCCAATAAAACCTTTTGATACATTGGTCCGATCCGATCCGATATATGTACTGCCTGCATTAGGAGACTAGCTATAAAACTCCCTTTTATATCTCTATATATAAAACTGTCTGTCCTGACTGACTGACTGACTGACTGATTTTTGATCAACGCACAGCCCAAACCGTAAGAGCTAGGAAGCTTTCACTCTAGTTACTTTATGAGATGAAGGTGCACGTTAAGATGGGGTTTTAGGAAATTCCAACCGCAAGTATGGAAAATCGCGAAAAACGTTTGTATGAATCTTTTTTGTTTACTATTTGATCGGCCTCAAACTTAATTTCAATGTTCTTTGTTCAAATTCATTTGAGTGGTGTTTCGCACTTTTTGGAAAATCTATCCCTCCTTGGTATAAATGGGGGTCAAAGATTTGGTGGATGATGTTTCGCCCTCAAATTCATTTCCAAGGATCTGAAAAATTTAATTTGAGACGTGCTTCACATTTTTCGCAAAATCAAAGCATTCTCGGGGAAATGTGCGATTCTAAAATTTTTTTGGTGCAGTTTCAGCGATTTGGGAAATTCCCCCCGCAAGTATGGAAAAATCGCGAAAAACGTTTGTATGAAACTTATTTGTTCACCATCCGATCGGCCTTAAACTCAATTTCAAAAATATTTGTTCAAATTAATTTGTGGCGTGTTTCACATTTATCCAAAAATGTATTTCTCCTTGGTGGAAATGGGGGTCATAGATTTGGTGGATGACGTTTCGCGTTCAAATTCATTTTCAAGCAGCTATATGAAAAATCATTTGAGACGTGCTTCACATTTTTCGCAGGATCAAAGCATCTTCGGGGAAAAGTGCGATTCTAAGACTATTTTGGTGAAGTATAAAGTTTAGTCCGATTTGCTTCAAATTTTTTTTCAGAGCTCTACATAAGATTAAATAATTAATTAAATACATGTTTCAGCGATTTTGGAAATTCCACCCACAACAGTGGGTTTTGTTTACCATCCGATCGGCCTCAAACTCAATTTCAAAGATCTTTGCTCAAATTAATTTGAGGGGTTTTTCACACTTTTTCAAAAATATATTCCTCTTTGGTGGAAATGGGGGTCAAAGATTTGGTTGTCGTTTCGGCCTCAAATTCAATTTCAAGGATCTACATAAGAAATCATTTGAGACGTGTTTCACATATTTCGTAAAATCTAAACTCCTTCGGTGGAAAGTGCATTTCAAAGATTTTTTGGTGAATTTTAAGTTGTGTCCGATTTGCATCAAACTTATTTTCAAAGCTCTGCATAATAATATGATGAATACGTGTTTCAGCGATTTTGGAAATTCCACTTGCGGAAAACTTTTATATGAAAGTAGTTTGATTACCGTCCGCTGAGTTTCAAAATCATTTTCAAAGCTTTTTGAGAACATTGATTTTTTAACATACGTGCCACGGGCAAGGCCGGGCTATACCCGCTAGTATTTCTATACGTTAATACGTTTATCTGAGTTTCCTTTTTTATACCCTGAATCCATTAAAAATGGGTGTAATGTATTTGCGCAAATGTATGTTACAGGTAGAAGGAAGCATCTCCGACCCCATAAATTATATATATTCTCGATCAACATCAATAGCCGAGTCGATCTAGCCATGTCCGTCTGTCTGTCTGTCCGTCCGTCCGTATGTATGAACGCAAGGATCTCAGAACCTATAAGAGCTGGAGACTTTGATTTTAGCTGTAGGTCCTCCTAGTGCTTACGCAGATCGAGTCTGTTTCCGATAATCGATAGCTTACTCCGTTTGAAAACAATCGATAAAAATCAATATCGATATTCTGTTTTTTGAGCAAATAGGGTAAATTTTAAGAGCTAATCACCAAACATGATATGTTGCTTCTAGAATATTACATATATATCAAGTATCTTTCATTTTATACCTATCGCCACCTCCCTACTACCACCTCAAAGAGGATTCAGGGTATTTCCTAGTCGGGATCTCTCTACTAGAACCTCTTAACTTGTTTTTTTTTTTTTTTAAGGTAACCTTTGTAGATGAGAGTTGATTTTTTTATACCCTGAACCCATTAAAATTGGGTAAAAAGGTCAAATCAACACCATCTGTAAATGAATAAAACTTTAGTTTTCGTACATATCAATTAGCTTACATTCTACAAGCCTACCGTTCCTTGCAAAAACCATTGAATAAAAAAAAATATGATCAGATAATATTTAATCTACCCAAGTTAACCTTAACTTGGCTATTAGAACATATATACACTAAGGATAATTCAAAGTCGGCGCTCCATTTAAAATTTCATCTTGTCACTCCATCCCTTTGGATCTATCGTCTTGTCGGTCCACGCTGCATCATTAATAAGTTGGATTTGCGAATATCTTGAGTTCGCTATTAGTTTTTGTTAACAGCTTTAATAACGAAGGCAGGGCTGCTGTCGATATACATTGATGGCTTGGCAGCGTCACTTTTCACCTTGGCCTTCAGGAGCTGCAGGTTACGACGAAGCTCACGTGTTCACCAAAATTCTTGACGTCGAAGCTGCTTATGCCAACGGCATTCCGCCGAAATTTTGCCTTTCCGTGGATTGAGAAAGTTCTTCTAGAATTCCACACTCGTGGTGGCCGACCCTCGAGGTGGACTTCACACCCATGGCTATGGCAACATGGCCTAAACTTCGCCAGCTGTTATATTGGCCAGTAGATTAGTATTCGGTTGGTGATACATTTTATTATTTTATTTTTTTTTCCACGCGTCTTTAGACGACTGAACTTTTCAGCTTGGAAAAATATAACTTGATGAGCTCTTAAGTACACGTCTGCTTCGTAGTGCCGCCGAAATTAAAAAGAAATCACGCCACGCGTTTTGGCTTGGCCTCAGCATCGGTATCAAAAAAAAACTCTCCAAACAACGGGATCCTTCCAACGCTTTTGATATCTAGCGTTGCCACATCAACTGATTAACAATATTATCTTACAAGTTAAGGTTGTCAATTAAATGTAAAATATTAAGAGTCAGCTGATCTTTTCGACTGCGTTAAAATAAAAGGAAGCATCTCCGACCCCATAAAGTATATATATTCTTAATCAGCAGCAACAGCCGAGTCGATCTAGCCATGTCCGTCTGTCCGTCCGTCCGTAAATATGAACGCAAGGATCTCAGAACCTATAAGAGCTAGAGACTGAAATTTTAGCTGTAGGTCCTCCTTGTGCCTGCGCAGATCGAGTTTGTTTCCGATATTTGATAACTGGCCCCGTTTCAAAGTAATCGATAAAAATCTATATCGAAATCCTGTGTTTTGAGCAATTTTGGTAAATTATAAGAGCTAGAGTTACCAAACTTGACATGTAGCTTCTAGAAGAGTATACATATTTGCATTTGTTGTTGGAAGATGGGGGTTCAGGGTATCCCCTAGTCGGGAGCTCCCGACTAGAAGCTCTTACTTGCTTAAATATATTTTGACCAAATTCAAAAATTACAATTGGCGCTACAGTATTTACATATGGGCACTAACCATACAATGCATAGATACACAAAACAGATTTTAGTCGAATCACGATTCTTCGCAACCCGGCAACCCGGCAACCCCATGGGTGTCTAAGACCATTTTAGTATGCCCAGATAGAGTAAGACTGTTGAGAGTGGCAGCCGAACCTCGAAAGCCGAACGTTCAGTATGAAGCCGCATTTCGCTCATGACATCGCTGCGGCTGATGCTTTTTCTCAATATATGTACATATGTATGTCAGTTTCAAATACATAGGTGTATACGCATGTGCCTCGCTCTCACTCATTGCTTTGCGCACTTATGTGCATCTCTTTCTCCCTGCATAGCTTCTCACAAACCCCGAGATCCACACACATACATACATATGTTTGTGTTGTGTTGATGTGCGCACAAGTAGGTCAGGGCGTTTGTCACGAACCAGAGGTTTTCCTTCAATTGTGTGCCCTTTGTGCCTGTGGTAGCAAAAGGCACACACATTCAAATGCTCTATCATGTGTTTCTTCGTCCAGTCAGGCAAAATGAGAGGAATTTGATCTATTTTTATTTAATAAATAATTAATTGAACCCTTGAACCACATTTCCATCCAAGATCGGTCGAATCAATTTGTACAAAGATCTTTGAAAATGAATTTAAAACCGATCTGATGATAAACAAAATGTTGCAAATTTTCCCCCAGAGAAGAATTTCCAAAATTACGGCGATCGAACGGAACTTAAAACTTCGCCCTGACAACCTTTGATCCTCATTCTGTGTGAAATAGGTCTCAAATGAATTGTCAGAAAGGTCTCTGAACATTTTTTTTTTAACCGAAGGGATGGTAAACAAACAACATTTATTGAGCATTTTTCCTCTTCCAATTTACCATTGTTGCGAATGGAATTACTAAAAGCGCTCTTATATAGGGCTTGAAAAACCAGGTTAAAGAAAATCGGACAGAAAACTTCACCCTAAAAATCTTTGATATCAACGCGCTGTGCGATTATTTCCAAACCGTCAGTCAGGAGAAACAATTTTATATATTCACTAGCGGGTATAACCCGCCCTTGCCCGTGGCACGTATGTTATAAAATATATGTTCTCAAAAAGCTTTGAAAATCATATAGAAACTGATTGGACGGTAAACAAAAAACTTTCATACTATGCCAATGTACTATGTTTCTGCCAATTTACCACTGTTGCGGGTAGAATTTACCAAATCACTGAAACACGTATTCATTATATTCTTATGTAGAACTTGCAAATAAGTTTGAAGTAAATCGGACAAAACCCAAAACTTCACTAAAAAAATCTTTAAAATGCACATTCCACCGAAGAAGCTTAGATGTTGCGAAAAATGTGAAACACGTCTCAAATGATTTTCTATGTAGATCTTTGGAAATGAATTTAAGCGCGAAACGTCAACCCCCCAATCTTTGAAAATTTCAACTTCCTAGCTCTAAAAGTTTGGGTTTTGCGTTATTTACCAATCAGTCAGTCAATAAGTCAGTCAGTCAGTCAGTCAGTTTTATATGTAGAGATTACATTCTATAACGAGAAAGAAGGGCTATGTTTGGCTTAAGGATTTAATACCCTTGCTGACCCAACCAGGGAAAAGGAGCTCTTAATCGGAAAAGAATACGGTAATCTTGAGGCAAGTGTCTTATAAATATATTTGGCTGCTCAATTGATTTACTTGTTCTGCCATCGGTCTGGTTTTTAAGGAGAGGTTAAAGTTAGTTTTAGCTTTGAGCAAAAAAAAAGCAAAAATTGTTTAGCGGATAGATTCTTTGTTTGAGTGAAATATTTCTATGAAAGAAAGACTGAAAATGGGCTTTTTCACATTTAATAAATATAATTAAATTTAAATTAATAAAATAGAAACTGTTCATGAAAATTAATAATAATGTAAATGATTACAATACAAAGTGGTACACAAATTGTAAATATTATTTCTTAAATATAATTAAAAAAAAAAAAATAGACAAAATCTGTTTTTGTGTTTGGATGAATCGATAAATTCTAAATAAAATCAGCTGATACAGTTTTCTGAAATCAATCTTTGAAATTACTATCGATCCCCAAACATCGATTTTGAAAAAAAAAACATCGCGACGCTCGATGTATCGATGTTACGTACACCACTAACACAAAAGGTGAGCATAGTAAATGTTAAAAAAGAGCAAGCAACAGCAGGCGCGCTGGTGGCGAATTGTTTATTAAAGTGAGTAATATTTTGATGGAATCTGTGAAATTCAATAATATACAAGCTCGTTCGCGTTATTAGGATGTTTGGTCAAGTAAACGTACGCTGCGCCAAATAACCAGTTTTACCTTGCCCCCAAGACACCGAACTCTGTTTCTAATAAAAACAAAAACAAAATTTATTGCGTCGTCGCCGTGGTTGTATGTATTCCTATGCATAATTTTATTTTGAAATCACAAATATAATAATAATAATGTCTGGTGCAATGGCAGTTAAAGTGTCCAGTTTTGGTGGTTTGTGGTAGCGATAATATACCCCTTTTCTTATCCACGTTTACATTCGAAATTCGTGTGCCAGTGGATAGCGTCACTTCAGGGCTCGCAGCTTGATTTATTAATAATTTGCATCGCTTATATATATGAACAACCGTTTCTGAATATGTGTGCCAATGATTTTGATTGTTTTTGCTCTTACTATAGCCGTAGCCCCTTTGCTCTGTTTGGTAACTTAATTCACCTTGACTCCGAGTCGACGAGTGCAAAAGTCGTTTAAGCGCTAAAATGGTGAAGCTTTTGTTTATATGTATGTAGGTATATACATACATACATGCATGCATATTTATATATGTACATTTGATGTTATTGCTGTTTTTGCAACTTTGGATCGTTGCGCTTCATTACACTTCTAATAAATTTCAGCCATATCAAGCATGTGCTCTGTCTTTTGGTCAGTTTTTTTTTTTTGTTTTATACGCAATTGGCTGGCTTATCAGCTGTTCACAAACCAAGACTTCTAGTGGTGCTAGCCAGATTAGCACTGTGTTTCCAATTGGATGTTTTATACATTGCACGCACATATGTACATACGTGTGTACACACATTTGTACGCAGTTATAGTCAGCGGTATTCGATGTGCCCACAAGTTCCAAAGAAAATTAGCTCTTAGAGGAGCCTCTCACTTGCATCGATGACTAATGCATAGTCATTTTCATTTTGCCAAATATATTATTTTGTATACCCTCTACCCATAGAAATGAGCAAATTTGTTATTGTAAGCTAAAAGAAGTTTTTTTAACAGTCGTTTGTAATCCTATACATTATATACTATTGATATTGATCTGAATCTGAATAGCCTAATATTGGACACGTATTTGGCATGATATCTGTTTCACCTTGACATTTTTATACAAGAGGAGTTCTTGGGAACGCCGAAAATTAGGCTTTAAAAATGAGAATTATTTTTCAATATATATATGTAAATAAATATATACATATGTATATATACGTTACACATTTCATGACATAACTATAAGAGCCTCTACAAGAGTATAATGATCATAAAGAATCTGCTGCTGTCACATAAGTATTTGAACTGAGTATCATCTAAAGCATTGATATTTGTTTTGTTATTCTTATTGTTCCTCTGCGATTATCTTTTGCTATTTGCCCAATTACCTATTTCAAAGTTTGCATTTTGTATGCAAGCGTCCGACCCCCTAGTCGTGCGACCTTTAAACTGATTAATCGTGAATTTCTACATGGGCTACCTATTTATATTTTTTATTTCATATGCATTAATTGTGCTCATACCTTTGCTCACTTGCTATCTCTCCGTCTCTATATATATTTATATATTACTCTCTCTTCATTTCTCTCTGTAATTGTGTTTTTCATTTGTTTCGGTCGAGTATCCATTCGATCACAGTCGTTAGTTTCTGTCTGTTGTGTGGGTATGTTTTTGGGTTTGAAAGGGGATTTCAAACTCGCAGAGTGAAAGAGAATTAAAAGAGATTACTCACTTTTACTTTCTCTCGAGAACATTCTATATACTTGAGTTATGCTGAAATTAATGTATATGTATAGAAAATTGCAAAGTGAGCTTGGTAGAATTTTACAAATAACAAACTTATTTTCTCGGTCTATCCATAATAAATCTTTGATTAAGACAAATGTAGTTGTAAATACCTATACGAAAGCCACCAATAGTACGTTTATCAAACATTCATATGTATTTCAAACGTTAGGGTATTTTAAATCAAAATGGCTTTTGGATAGTCGCAACTGCTTTCCTTTTCCACGTGTTCTTGTTGCCTTCTCTCTGTCCCCTGGCTACATTAGTTGCTTATCTCAAGAATCGGCAGATACAGAGGCAGGGTCTCCATGGTGTCCGAAGCGGAGCGATCAAAGCACAGCGCATGCCGAGCTGAGGTCATCAGCTGACGCACGCCTAAGGCCACATCTTCAAAGCCAATGCGCTCGCTGGGCTCAAGCTGCCAGCAGTTGAGCAGCAGCTGGTAAAGATCGCCATAGACATAGGCGGGCTGCGCCGGTCGCACGCCAGAGCGTATCGCCTCTAGTAATTGCTGGCTGCTGGCAACGTTTGCATAAAGCGTGCCGCCCAGGGCACAGCACTCCCAAGCGACGCAGGCGAAGGACCACACAACAGATTTTGTTGTGAAGTGCTGGTGACGCAAAACCTCGGGTGGTAGCCAGCGGCCCAGATCTAGCGCCTGGCCATTACTGTTCACATAGTGCTGTGGTCCGAGAAGGCATACCTTAAGCTTGGAGTCGGCGCTAACGTACACGCTGTAGCTGGACAGCTGCCGGTGCAACACCTGACAGCTCCCCAGATACGACATTGCGCTTGACAGCTCGTACATCCACTGTAGCACCAGTTGCTCAGTTAGCATAGTTAGACGCGGCGCTGGCGCTGCCTGCCGGCTCTCGATCAGTCGTCGCTTAAGACTCACACGCTGCAGCTCAAAAACCAGATAGAACCAGTCCGCGCTCGCTGAAATGCCATAAAAGTCTAGGAGCAGCTCGTGGTGGCGCATTTGTCTTAGCTGTCGCAACTCACGCAACAGCTGCGCCTGCCTGCCACCGCTCAGAACGTTGAGTGATAAAACATGGAGCGCACATTCATTAACGGCTTCAGCCACGTTGAGCCGTCCTGTTATGATCTCTCCGTAGCGTCCTTCGCCAATAACATCGTTTGCATTGAGGCGCAGTCCATTGCGCGGCAGACGCTCCAGTCCCTCAAGCATCGAGTGTAGCTGCTGCTTGAAACTCTCCAGCGAAGCCGGCTGCTCGTCCTCCACAAGATATCCGTTGTTCTCGCGCTCAATGATGGGCGTCTGCTGCGTCATCTCGTGAGCATTGCGTCCACGTCCTATCAGGCCGCTAGCATGACAGGTTTTGTAGCGCAAATAAAAGTAAGTGATGAGGCTAAGCAACAGGCAGCTGCCGAAGATCACACAGGTTACAGCCAAAGCAACCACTGACGACTGACCCTTCTCAAATGTTGCGTAGCTGAAATCGTCCAAAGAGCTGGCATGTTGTGTGTGACTGCCACGCGTGTACAGTGTCTTAGTGACGTTCCGCAGTGTGCTTACCTATGGGAGCGAAGCCAGGATTATTAGTATCCAGGAACCGCCTTAACGGCCGCACAAGGTTCTTTAGGTTTTCCTTTTAACGCATTTATTACTTACCACGCCCAAGCTAATGTGAACATGGGAGAGCTGGTCCTGCTCCTCTGATATCTGCTCCAGAGGCACATTGCGATAGCGTCCATAGCGTTTGCCATCCCCTACAACAAAGTGCCTAGTGCGGTTGTCCTCTGGTCGATCGTAGTTCAGCTCTGCGGCTATGTAGTAGGGAACGCCACTTTGCTGCGCATCCTGCCAGCTACCCAACAGCTGTTCATCAAAAGGCTGGCTCAGTGAATCGTCAACAAACTCGACAACAATAAGAAGCTTTGATACCGGACCATTGTCGTTGTGTACGGGCGCCAACTCCACGGTCAGACTGTTTTTAGTGCGGCTGAGAATTTTCGGCTGTATGGGCGCTGGACTCGGTAAGCCCACCTCTGTGCTGGCCATTAGTGTAGCATGGCCGCATTCGCTTTCTTCTTGTTGTTGTGCGCAAATGGCGCGAACACTAATATTGTAAAGAGTCGCGGGATGGAGGTCAGTTAGCTCAAAGCGGGTCTCCGTGTTCTGCACTATAAACTCGGGCTGCAAAAATGCGGGAAGCGTTGAGTAGGTCTGAACAACCTGACATTTGATCAGAATGTTGGAAATTTGAGGAGTTTGTGGCGCGAGAGCCTCGGCACCGCCAGCTAGCAATAGCTTGTTGGGCTCATAGGCGTCCCACGCGAGGCTTATGCTGTTCTCAGTGCTGTTGACCATCCGTAGATGATGTGGCGCCGGTTGCCTTAGCAACGTCGTGGAATAGTAGGAATGTACACCCACGCCTCCGCAATACTGCGCCTTATTGGCCAGGCAACGCGTGTGGCACAGCTGTTCGTCCTGCTTTTCATGAGGCTCCAGACGATTGGCACAAAAGCACTTCTCGGCAGCCAGGACGGCGTACCTGTGGCCCTGGTGCTCACATATCTCAATGCACGTTTGAGGCGTCTTTGCGTAGACCGATTCCTTGAGCAGATCTGTTCGAGCAGTATAGCAGCCAACGTAATAGTAGACGGGCTCCTCCTCCGTAATATTCTGGGATTCCTGCACGGATACGCAAATATAACTTAACAACAAAAAAATTGCCACGAGGTAATCCGCCGCGACGTGCTGCTTAAAGCCATGAAAGCTGGCAATTGGGCGGTGTCCACACTGCATGTTGTGATTGAGTACTCGTGCTAGTGATGGCGAGTGATGGAGCCTTGTGTGCCCGGGTGGGCTATGGCGCGGACCCTCTAGTTTTGTGGTTTGATAAAAGCTAATTAAACACTGCGCTGCTTAATTTAGACGAATTAAGCCTTTATTTCTCGTATATTATTTTCCCTGTGTCGCGTCCAATGTTTTTTTCTTTCATTTTAAGCGCTGCTCAGAACGCGACTATCGCTGCTGCTGCCTGCCTCTTTGCTTTAGTCATTGTTGTGTTGTTATTGTTGCTGTTGCTCTCAGCAACCATTCCAGTTGACTAATCATGCTGCCAGCGTCGACGCTGGCGTCACTGTCGCTGTTACTTTTCGCTTGCGATGTTTACATCCCAATTCGAATAAATACCTAATGAGCCAAAAGGAAACAACTAGCCCGTCGATCATATTTGAACTTGTTGATCGAGCCATATAGTTGACTCTGTCTGGCACCTGCACCACGTTCTGAGCACAGCTTTGACAGCACGTAAGACTGTCAGACGGTGTTACCAGCAGTGTATAAATATTTTAAAAATCCATACTCTTGCACACACAAAACTTGCAGTCATAAAAATATAAAACGGAACGTGTTAGTTCTTTCTGTTTTTTTTTTTTGACTGCTGTTAAGAAAACGAAATAATTACAGCTGCAGCTGCTGAGCTGAACAATCTGACAGCATTGCCACTAAAGAAGAGAAGGCTAGAGCAAAAGAGAGCGGATGTCAGTGAGAGAGATTTTCGATCATTCGCTCAATTAGATTCTCATTGGATATGCGAACAGCGGGTGTCTTGCGTACTGTGCAGTTCAGTTTTGGTTGACAGCTGTGGGGACTGTCACTTCACCGCTTTTGCTTTTAATTAAATTTGAAAAATATTTTATTGCAACGAACAGATGAAGCGTACATATTCACATTTACATGTAAAGGCTTTACCGACAATCGCGTGTTAAGCATAAGCATGTTGTTGCTGTGATTATTGTTGTATTGTAGGCTAACCCAGTCGCTTGCAGACATTTCGTTGTTTTGATTATGTTTCCAATTAGAATTTACAGCATTGCTCAAGGGCGTAGCGACAAAAAAGTTGTCAACGTCATCAGCAGCAACAGCTTCTAGGGCAGCAAAGCATTTTTAATGTAGTTGGAAAATTGAATTCGGCATGTTATTCTAATTGTATGTGACGACTCAGCTAAAATGAACTCAAGTTAATTACGTGCCGAATCTACGCACCTGAACTGAACAGGCCCAACAAAGTTTATCTTCCGTATGCTGCTAGCAGTGCCAACCAAACTAGCGCAGAGTCAAATTTATTTTTGGCCACCTTTCATAATTGCAGCCCGCCTGACACGTTATGCCAGCACCCATGCCAAATTTAAAACAAAACAAAAAAAAAACAGCCAGACTCACGCAATTGGATAGAACTTGCGCAATTAACCGTTAGTTTAATTCAGTTGCCGCTTGGGAACTGACAGGATAGCATCTATATATAAATATGTGCATATACATATGTATATATATTTATATATAGCTTTCTATTTGTATATAGCATCTACTTGCCGTTTACAAAGCAACTATTATTAAATCTTTCACTTGTTTCATTGTGTTTCTTTTTGCAGTACTTCAAATTAACATTAAAAACCCAAGTTGGAAAACAAAGCACAGACGCACACACGTACCCACGCACACACCTATATACTCAGCTTACACATGGAGAGGACAGCAATTGGCGGCTCGGCAGTGCAGGTGATCAATGCATCCGAGGAGCACACATTTGTGCTTAACGAGGATGCGCTTAGTGAGGTGCTAATGCGGGATGAGGTCAAGGATCGCTACGTATGCGTGGTGTCCGTAGCGGGTGCTTTCCGCAAGGGCAAAAGCTTTCTTCTCGACTTCTTTCTTCGCTACATGTACTCAAAGGTATAGTGAGTAGATATATATGTCTTTAAGCTTTTTAATCAACAAAGCTTTTCAGTATGTACGACACGACGTCACGGACTGGTTGGGCGATGAGTCGGAACCACTGTCGGGTTTCTCATGGCGCGGTGGATCGGAGCGCGATACAACCGGCATACTAATGTGGTCCGATATATTCCTGCACGATTATCCCAATGGCGACAAGATTGCTATTATTTTGCTGGATACACAGGGTGCCTTCGATAGCCAGAGTACCGTACGCGACTGTGCGACAGTGTTTGCGCTAAGCACGATGCTGTCCTCGGTGCAGATATATAATCTCTCACAGAACATCCAGGAAGACGACTTGCAGCACCTGCAGCTGTTCACCGAATACGGTCGCCTGGCGCTGGCCGACACCGGCAAGAAGCCATTCCAGCGTTTGCAGTTTTTGGTGCGCGACTGGAGTTTCCCATACGAGGCGGAGTACGGTGCTTTGGGGGGAGACAAGATACTTAAGCGTCGGCTCGAGGTCTCCGACAAACAACACCCGGAACTGCAGTCATTGCGTCGACACATTTCATCGTGCTTCACGGAGGTGGCCTGCTTCCTGATGCCGCATCCTGGTCTCAATGTTGCCACAAATCCACAGTTCGATGGCCGTCTTAAGGATATTACGCCCGAGTTCAAGAACAGCCTACGAACGCTGGTTCCTATGCTTTTGGCACCTGACAATCTGGTCTACAAGGAGATAAGTGGGCAGCGCGTTAGAGCCCGTGATCTTATTCAGTACTTTCAATCGTACATGAGCATCTATAAGGGCAACGAACTGCCTGAGCCGAAGAGCATGCTGGTGGCCACGGCCGAAGCGAATCACTTGACTGCTGTCGCGGCCGCCAAGGAATTGTACAATCAGCTCATGGAGGAAGTGTGTGGCGGCACGCGGCCTTACCTAAGCACTGCACACTTGGAAACAGAACATTTGCGCGTCAAGGACAAGGCGCTATTTCAATTTGCCACAAAACGCAAAATGGGTGGCGAGGAGTTCACGGAGAAGTTCCGCCTCCAATTGGACTCTGATCTGGAGGAGGTCTTTGTCAACTATCGAGCACACAATGAAAGCAAAAACATATTCAAGGCGGCACGTACGCCGGCCGTGTACTTTGCCTGCGCAGTCATAATGTATATAGTTAGCGGCATCTTTGGACTGGTAGGACTCTATACATTTGCTAACTTCTGCAATCTGGTCATGGGTGTAGCGTTGTTAACGCTGGCACTCTGGGCGTACATTAGGTGGGTATCGGCAACTGAAAACTCAATAACTGAGCTCCCAAACTAATTCTCAATCCATTTGCCATACCCACAGATATAGCGGTGAGTTAAGCGACTTTGGTGGCAAGCTGGACGAATTTGCAACTCTCATGTGGGAGAATGTAAGCAATAAGAGAAAGAATTCGTTCACATGATATTTATATTTAGTATTCCGTTTCAAATTTTTACAGTTTATGCGTCCAATCTATCAAGGTTGCATGGAAAAGGGCATTCAACATGTGGCCACGCATGCGGCTGAGGCGGCCATTGGCGGTGGTGGCAATGCTAGCGGCAGTCGTTCACCAGCCAATGCGGTCAATGGCAAGGTAAAGCGCTCATGAGAATACGCCCAAGTCGCACAATACAAAACGCAGCCGCCTCCCGGGACACACCAGCCACAAACGACTAACAACAATAACAACAACAACGTTGCGTGCAAGTTAAACAAGAGAAACAATTATAACTTATTGAACAGCATTTGGGGCAAGTTAAACGGAGTACCAACTCAGCCCCAGACATCGACCAGCTGCTCCGTCTCCAACTCATTAACAGCCGCATCAAACAGTCGAAAAAAGCGTAAATCAAAGCGCAATTAATGAAGTCCCTGTCCGTTGGCCGTGTTTATAAACTTTTGAAATGTCGTCGTTTAATTTGTATAAATTTAAGCCTTAAATGGCTAGAAACAAAAATCTAGTAATTAATTGTCCTAACAGGAATATTGTTTTTTATATTGCATACATTAATTTTATAGGTCAGTGCAGCGCGAAGTAATATATAACTTTATATAATAATATAATTAGTAAGTGGCTCGTATTTGTTGAAAATCAAATTTTAAATTGTTTTTTTTATATGCATATTTATATGTACCTCTACTGAAAAAGAAATCTTGAGACCCGATCTTTAACGCTGTAATATAAAGAAATTGCTAACGAATTTAAACTTGTTTAATTTTCATGATTTATCTGCCTCTAGTTTATGTAAACAATTCTAATTCTTGCCCCACGCACCTTTTGCTGTAGAAAAGTGTAAGCAATTTAGCAAATTAAATAAAATGCACGTTGTTGTTGGCTCGTTTGTTAAACGTACACATCATATTATTGAACTTTAGAAATTAGGATGAATCATTGCCATCTAAAAGAAACCCCATTTTGGTAAAGGTATTTTATTTTATACGATAGTTTAGTTCATTTAGTTATTGTTAAATGTATAGTAATAACATTTTGATTATGTTTAATGATGACAAATACATTGCTTACTAGCAGATATATTTTCATCAAATGCAAGCAAAATACATTGATTTGGTTGTTTTATAATATATTCATCTTTCTTAATTCAGTTCTTGGCGTTCTTGCAGCACTCATGCTGTACTTTGTTGTCGCCGGCACCCTCAACTTTTTTGCAGCAACCGCCGCTCGAACTTTCGGCTGATTTGGATGGGTTACAGCAACATTTTCCAGGCGCGTTGCATTTACAGCTCTCAGAGCACTTCTCTGCGGTGCATTTGCATTCTGCGAAGTATTTTATTAGACAATTTTCTAAAATATAAGTCTAGTATTAAATATTGTTTTACCCTTTTCACATCCGACGCATGGCATTTTTCACAAATTAGTTGTTATTCTTCTCTGTATACAAATACTGCTTGTGAAATCGGAGCTCACATCAATATATATTTTATATATAAATTTGACAATTTTCGAAGCGCATGCGTGTAAACAATAAATGTTCGAGGGTTGAATTCAACATGTAATCGTCGAATCGCCATGCGAATGATAATCTGCATAAAAAGCAGTTCAAAACAATCGACATATGATTTATGATTAACATAAACTCGATATTATTGTGGAGGTCCAGCGCCAAAAATTACAAGGTAGCGCTCTTTTAATCCTTAAAAATACGAACAGACGGGCACTGCTAGATGGGCTCCGATGAATCATTATGGAAAACAATTCTACCTTTTTATCCATTTTCGGTGGGTTCTGAGTATTATAATCGGTTATCTGTTTTTCTCAGTTTTCAAATGTCATCGAACTAATTACTGATGCATCTTGAAACTTATGCCTGGGAAGAATACTCTGAAGAAGGAAGCGTTTGGTGAGACAATCCCAAAATAAAAAACCTTACTTTTAATTGTTAAAATAGCAAATTGTAAGACTTCACAAAAACTTTGGGTTATATGTAATTAAAAGTAATTTTCGACCGCAGGCATAAAAGTTTTAAACAGTTTTAAATATCTAGGAATATTTGTTAGCTAGATCGAGGTCCGGGTTTGTAAAAAAAAATATTAAAACAATTTCAATCTCCACGTCAAAAAGCGCAGACGTGTAAAATAATTGCCCTGAAGACGGTTTGACGATATGCAACAGAAATATATTGGAAGCAAAATTTAAATAAAATTGTTTTAATGTTTATTTTTACAAACCCGGACTTCGAACCAGCCAACAAATATTCTTAAATATGGAAAGGTCACCAAACCATCAATATTATAAATATCTATATATTGAAGCAAGTTTAGCGAAAATTATTACATATAGCCAAATATCGAATATAAAATTTAAAAAAATTATTAAAATAAAAGGGTGATGGTGTCTAACCAGGCCGGAAGCAGGTTAAAAAAAAATGTTTTTCGTTGTTAATCTGGTGCTTTGAAATTTCCCGAAAGAAGTCAGTTCGTTAGGTGTAGTCTTTTAAGCCTTCGTCGGCACATACATATTTGCGGTCAGTTTAAAAACAAGACTGTACTCTTATAGCGACTGTGCTGATTTGGGCACAATTTAAAGACACCAAAATCTTAGTCAAATATTCGATTCGAACATACCAGCGAAAACCCGATAATATTCTTCGGCGTGAAGTATTCCAGAACACGATACCGATAGATTTATATATGAGTATTTTGCATCCGATTTTTACACTAGGTATACGACCCCTCCACAATCCAACAGCCGTTCTAATGTTGTAGATACAGGCTAGAAATGCTGTCTCATCATCACCTTAAACAAACGACCTTTCACCTTTCGTATCATACGTAGATATGGCCTATAGAAGATATGGGGAACCTTGGTTATTGTCATAGACAGGGGCTTTGTTGGCTTTCGATGAGGAAACTACGTGTAAGATCCACATCTTCAGAGGGAGGGGCAAGTCTTAATGAGTAAAACCCCTTTCGGGATCATGAGCAAGATTTTTTGTAGTTTGTTTAGAGAGGGAAATTTTTAGTTTATTAACGATAAGATGCACAAGTCCTCTTAAAAGACAGATTATTTTTAACACCATCTTAAGCGCTTCATAAATATTTAAACTTTGTGGAAAATATGACTCCGAGCTTGTTTGATCACATAAATATAACAATACTAACGGGTTTTTACCTTAGCTAAGCGGATTTTCTGGAGTCGGTATGTCGCATTTAAAGTGAAATTTCACATAGGTATTTGGAAATAATTTTGGAGTAAATTAAAATTTTATAATATTTACTCATGGTTTCTTGTGATCTTTGAAATTCAGTTTGAAACCCATTCAATTTCAATACTTACTGGAATTCGGTTCCAAAACTTCGCCTTAGCGTGCTGATACATATAGATAAGGATAAATTCAAATGTCAATTAAGCAAGATCAGAACACACAGTGTCATGATTTAAAAGGCTGGAAGATTCACAAATGGTTTATCTTGACTATCTCAGATAAGAGGAGATTTAATATGTAGTTACATATGATTTCAACTTATATGCTGCATTTTTTTATTATTTGCTTATGATTCTCTTTTGTTTTTCAACATTACATATTTAAGATTTCGATCGTTTGCTGTGGCTTAAGATTAACATTTTATGCGACCCTCTAAAGGGATGGGTTTTAAGCTTCGTCCTTTATGTTTCACATAGGCAACTTACTAGACTTATGTGCGTAATTACAATTTATTCTCACATGAACTAAAGAACGTAAAATGTATTTAATTCGTATCGGTCAGCAATTTACAATGAAAATTGTTACATTCTTTTATTTTTATAAAGTTGGTTAATTATATAATATCTGTTCATTTGTATCTAAAATACAGTTATAGTGCACATGAATATGGAGAGGATGGGTAGCGACTGCGAACATGACAGGAAACTAAACCAAATATAATTAGCAGCATAAAACGTATCTAAAGGTTCTACTACAACATATATAGATATTAGCGTCTTATAAGCCGTTTTTCAACTCATTTTCTTCGTTTTATTTCTTTATCAGTTAATGGTTTTCTTTTTCTATGTTGCTTGGATTTGCTTTTGCTTTTGGCATTCGTAGTGCATAACAAGGTTCACGCAATGATATAATATTTAAACTTTTCACTTAACTAACATTTTCAAATGGGAATAATGTTTTTTTTTATGATTTGGACAATTTGCGGTCGTGGAAGTCTTAAAATAGTAACGTTTATCATTATTTCTAGCTGTATGTATGCATATATGTTTATGTATGTTAATGCATGCATGACATATTTATATGTGTGTGTGGCATGTTAAATCAATGTATATGTGGGTGTGCGGTTGTGGGACTGTTTGTCTGAGTGTGAGATGAATTTATTTGTTACCGATTTCATATGTTGCTAAAATTAACTTTTATTTGCTCAAAAGTCTTTTACCGGAGCACAGGCTCGCCCAAAGCAAGCAGCAACCTTGGTTCAAATCATTCAATGCAACTTTCGACCTTTGGCCAAAAAATCGCAGTCCCTTAGAGCCTAGCCATTGTGTGATCCCCACATGTTGCGTGTCATCAGTCCAATGGCTTGCCGAAAAATAAAATGCTAAGCAAATCATTGAACGACAACTAAATTTGTGTTGGACTCGCTGCCTGTGTCGCTGACGCAACGCCAGCCACTGAGCTGGTGGCAGCTGCGTCAACGTTGCTGTTGACAACCGCAGTTGCAGGCGACAGTTCATCGAATTTGGCCACCGTCTGTTCCCTGCCATTTAACTTGGATTTGCAACACACTTCTGTGTCCGTCTCTATGTTGTATTTGCCTTGCAGCACATCGTCCTCGGGTTCTGGAGGCGTAGACGCACCCCTAGGCTTTGACTTGATTGCCGCAGCTGCTGATGTAGACGCCTCAACTGCAAACTCATCACTGGGGTGTTCTTTGTTTTGCGCCGTGCTCGATGCATTTGCGTCCCGTTTAATGATAGTAAAAATGCTTTGTATGTACGACTCCATAGTGAGCAAGGTGCTTAGACGCCTCTTGCGATCTTCGTTAACACGATCTTGTGCTGTTTTTTTGTTTGCCGATTTTTTATTGCGCTTTGGCGTAGGCTCCAATTCATCCTCGAGCTCAGTCTCATCGTCCGACGAGGGAATCGATGCTTTCTCTAGCTTCTCGGATTCTGGACTCTCGATACGTACGTCCACGTAATCAGCGGAGGCCGCTGGTTCAGTCTCCGCGACCGTTTCAACAGCTTTAGCTGCATCAACAGTTCCACTGGGCATATCCGTTGTCCCGTCGACAATGATAGCTTTATCGACTGATTCGGCTTTCTCTTTCTCAGTTGAATTGTCTACAGTCTCCGACGCCGATTGCGCTGTCGGTTGCGAGTGTTCCTTTTCCTGACAAGAGTCCCGTTTTAGTTTCTTGTTAGGAAATTGATCTACAAAAACCAAATATGTATAATATTTATTGAATGCCCTTCATCTAATTCTGTGTATCACCTCGTTCAGCATCCTTCTTAAAACGTTCGCTCTTGTTAAGCAGGGCCCGTAATGATCCACGCAGCTCCTTGCGCACCGAAGTCGGCACACCAGTGGCTTGGGCAATAATACGTATGGCAAATAGATCGCCGCACAGCTCGTCAATGTCATCCTTAGAGTGCATGCCATAATTAATCGTATAGATCATTCGCGCAACAGGAAGCTGTGCTGCCACTTTGTGGTAATACAACTCCAAAAATTCCCGCACAAATGCATCCTTCAGCATGCTGCGCTCGTCTCTGAGCACATTATGCAGATACTCTATTAGCAGCTGATTCTTCACAAGCAGCTCGGAATATCTAAAAGCAAAATTGACATATATAATAGACATCAATATATCATATAGCTTAATGAAGTATACAGATTAAACTAAAACGGTTTGAAAGGTAAATAATAAAGTTCGAATTCATAGATTGATGATAACTTGTTCTTACATAGATTTTCTTTCATGAAACCTTTGGCAATTCACAAGCCACGCCCAACTGTGAGAAGCAAAGCTTTCCGGACAGGATAAGAATTCTACGCCCATCGGATCCTCTACCTTACCTCTTCCTATTTATTTAATATATTTTAAAATGATTATTGTTAACTCCGCTTTAAAGAATAGTTATTCGATATTCCTTATTATCTTCCATATCTTCACTTTCTCTAGTTTATTCGTAAATATAACGTTTTTCCTCCCTTTCTCTTTTGCCGTATGTCAATAGGGACATAGCTGGCCAGACTGCCAAATATTACAGTGTTTCAATACCGATTATTAATTAATAAATAAATAAAAAATATAAACAATGTATAATGACACTTTCTGCTTAGTTTTCTAAACTCTTCGGTAAGTCTTTTGAACTCTCTTAACCGTCATTGTAGTTTCTCCTAAGTTTGTTCCCAAATCTTATAAATACATTTGTTAGCTTAATTTGTTAAGACTAACTGATTGGTTGGTGAGAAAAGCGAGGCTAAAATGTTTACTTAAGTTATCGTATGTCATATATGTGTAACTTAAGGCTGTGACGATTTGTAGGAATCGTTTGGATTAAAATACATTTTTAATAGAGACGTTTTTTAACGCTTTTCGATAAATTAATCCCTATGGGTTGAATGTGAGTGTCAATGGAGTTATTGACGTTAAGTTAAATTAAATTTCGTTTAGCTTCAAACTTACTATTTAAGACAAGTTGAATCGATTTTTAACAAGAGGTTCTAGTCGGGAGCTCCCGACTAGGGAATACCCTGAACTCTATTATTGCAACAGCAAACGCAGCTCGTTTGAATTGATAAAGATAAATTAAAAAACAAGAGGTTCTAGTCGGGAGCTCCCGACTAGGGGATACCCTGAACCCTCTTCTTTCAACACCAAATGCAAATATATATACTATTCTAGAAGCTACATGTCCATGACTCTAGCTCTTATTATTTACCAAGTACCGAGGCAAGCTATGGAATATCAGAAACAAACTCGATCTGCGTAGGCACTCGGAGGACCTACAGCTTAAATTTCAAGTCTCTAGCTCCTATAGGTTCTGATATCCTTGCGTTCATACATACGGACAGACTTACAGACAGACAGACGGACATGGCTAGATCGACTTGGCTATTGATGCTGATCAAGAATATATATACTTTATGGAGTCGGAGATGCTACCTTCTACGCAAAAATTTGGGGGTTTGTTAAAATACTGTTGACTGTAATTTTGTTTTTTATACCCTGAACCCATTAAAAATGGGTAAAAAGGGTATATTGTATTTGTGCAAAATGTCAATGTATGTAACAGGCAGAAGGAAGATGGTTCAGGGTATTCCCTAGTCGGGAGCTTCCGACTAGAACCTCTTACTTGTTTCATTTGGTCTACTTCAAACTTCTTTATAATAAAAACAAGTAAGAGGTTCTAGTCGGGAGCTCCCGACTAGGGAATACCCTGAACCCTCTTATTCGAACACCAAATGGAGCTCGTTTGAATTAATAAAGATAAATTAAAAAAAAAAGTTCCATTGGCAGGGTTTGAACTCGCAACTGACCGCATATTTACATTCCTCGGTAGGACTCGAATTCGCGAAAGACTGCACCACTTGCCACTGCCTCTACTCAACGTCCACCCTAATAATTGAGTGTTATTGAGAAATAAACCAATAAAAATAGCCACACAGAAAACAATCGCAGTGAAGACAGAATTCGAAGCAGACGCGCATGAATGTGTGTGTGTGTACAATGTACAATGTACACTGTGCGTCGCAACACGTGCGCAGTCAAAATACCGAAAAACAAAACAAAAACCGATCTTAATGAAATTTTCTACAGTATATCTTATTGCACCATAGAATATTTGTGTATTCTCAAAAAGTGTATTTCATTTAAATTGTGGCTTAAATTAGTTGGCAATACAAGTTGGGTTATTAACTTGATTTATAGCTCTGGGATGGTAGCATGTGGCGATAGGTCTAAAATGAAAGATACTTGACATATATATAATATTCTAGAAGCAACATATCATGTTTGGTGACTCTAGCTCTTATTATTTACCCAATTCGCTAAAAAAACAGGATGTCGATATCGATTTTTATATATTGCTTGGAAACGGAGTAAATTATCGATTATCGGAAACAAACTCGATCTGCGCAGTTACTAGGAGCACCTACATCTAAAATTTCAAGTCTCTAGCTCTTATAGGTTCTGAGATCCTTGCGTTCATACATACGGACGGACGGACAGACAGACGGACATGGCTGGATCGACTCGGCTATTGATGCTGATCAAGAATATATATACTTTATGGGGTTACATACATTTGCATTTTGCACAAACACAATATACCCTTTTTACCTATTTTTAATGGGTTCATGGTATAAAAATCAGTAAACAAAAGCATTGACTTGGTCTGCAAAGATGGGTAATAACCACTTGCTAGTCATAACTTATTCAAGATTTTGCTGTTTGCTTAAAGTTTAACCAAGTAAAAGGCTCTAGTCGGGAGTTTTCGACTAGGGGATACCCTAAACCCCTTTTTACCAACACCAAATTCAGCTCGTTTGCATGGGTAATAAAAATAAATTTTAAAAAAAAGTAGTTCCCTCGATGGCGCCTGAACTCGTAACTGACCATGCTACTGGCGCCATGTCCACTTAACAGCCAAACCAATAACTAATCGCTACTGAAAAAAGAAACCAATTAAAATAGCACAGAAAACAATACGATCGCAATTGCAATGCCGTAGATAGAATTCAATTAAGACGCGCTTGAATATGTGTGTGTACATAAATTTTTGTGCTTTGTGCTAGCTGTCGGCTGCCAATATATATATAACCACGTGTTTTGTTTAATAAGGTCTGTGTCTCTTAACCGATCTTGACATCTTCTTTCGATCTTTTCAACTATAAATTGTTGGGCAATATAAATTGGCTTATTTGCTTGATTTATAGCTATGTTGTAGCGGGGATAGCTATAAAATGAATGATACTTAATATAAATATATACACTTCTAAAAGCTATATGTTACGATATGTTTGCTCAAGAAACGGGATTTCGATATCGAGACTTATCAAATTCTTCAAAGCGGAGCAAGTTATGGATTATCGAAATAAGCTCGTACTGCGCGGGCACTAGGAGGACCTACGTTCTAAATTTCAAATCTTTAGCTCTTATAGGTTCTAAGTTTTTTTCGTGCATACATGCGGACGGATGGACAGTCGGACATGGCTAAATCGACTCGGCTGTTGGTGCTGACTAAGAATATACATACTCTATGTGGTCGGATATGCGTGGTTCTGCCTGTTACATACATTTGTACAAATAAACTATACCCCTTTTACCCATTTTGAATGGGTTCAGGGTATAAAAATATAAAAGAATGAAATGCCAGGCTTACTTGTGTGTTAATGCATTGTTGTGGATGCCCACCCAGAACTTAGGAAAGTAGTTGAAATGCAACGGTGTTGATTCTATGGCCACCAGGCAGTGAAGCTTGACCAGGGTGTCGTTAAGGGTGCCTGTATTGACGCACATGCGCAGCATGACGTCGATAAAGTCATGATACGGCCTGTAAAATGCATCCACTTGGGCATCGTACTCGATATCAAGGCCACGTGGCGTCAGCTCCGACGAAGCAATGCACATTTGCACCATTGGCCTTGGTGGTCGAGGTGAATTTTTGGCACCTAACGGCCAGGGCGTCTGCTTTGCGCCGCGACGCGGAAAATAAGGTCCTAACGGGCCTATTGCATTTGGTGCATTGGCCACGGACAAATGGCAGTTAATCAGAATGGGCGCCAAAATGATGGTGGCCTCCAGGCTAGTGTTGCGCACTAGCTCCTTAAGCACCTCGAGGGCCATACGACTAATCTCCGGCGAGTTAAATGTGTTAAGAAGCGTAGCTAGTCGCTTGATCGCATCAGGCAGCGCCTTTGCCAGCGCCGAGTGCTGATGCTGTTGGCGCAGAAAATGCTGTTGCTGCAACTGCATTTGCTGTAATTGCAGATGTTGCTGCATTTGCTGCTGTAGCTGCTTCTCTTTTTGCTGGGGCGTCTGTGGGGCTTGAGTACACTGCGTCTGCTGTTGTTTTTGCAACATCTGTTGCTGCTGCAGTTGCATTTGCTGTTCCAACTGCTGTTGTTGTTGCTTTTTTTGCGCAGGATTATCTGTACGCATGCGCAGTGTCGCCAGCAGAAGCACCATTTCTCCAAGAAGATCCAAAAGATCCCCAGCCACATGGCAGGCAGTCGCTTCGTGGTGCATGGAATGTAGCGTGTGCAACGCCTCAAAGCACATCTCAATGCCTCCGTTGAAAATGACCAGCATGCGGTCATCGTCATTGTCCACTGCGTGTGGGAAATCAAAAAACAAAAATGATGAGTGAGTTAACTATTTAGCATTAAAATAGTTTTATAGTCGGACTTGCCCAACTCATGTTTTTGGAGGGCTTTAATACTGCATCTAAATGTATGTACAGCTTTAAAGTGTGACCTATTAAACTTTTGGGAGAACGGAAGAGGTATAAACTAAATAAGACTGAAAGTTCTTAAGCTTACAAATTTTATTTGACGACTCCAGCTCAGAATTTCCGAGTTTTGCATACAAGGCCTTGTTTCAAAATCAATGCATGTCGTAACTTAATGGCTAAGCCTATCAGTTCGATAAAGAATATATATATTTTATTATGACATTCAAATTATCAGATTTTTATACCCTGAACCCATTAAAATGGGCAAAAAGGGTATATTGTATTTGTGCAAAATGCAAATGTATGTAACCCCATAAAGTATATATATTCTTGATCAGCATCAATAGCCGAGTCGATCTAGCCATGACCGTCTGTCTGTCCGTCCGTCCGTCTGTTCGTATGTACGAACACAAGGATCTCAGAACTTATAAGAGCTAGAGACTTGAATGTAGGTGCTCCTTAGATGTAGGTGCTCCTAGTGCCTGCGCAGATCGAGTTTGTTTCCGATAACCGATAACTTACTCCGATTCCAAGCAATCGATCAAAATCGATATCGACATTCTATTTTTTGAGCAAATTGGGTAAAAAATAAGAGCTAGAGTCACCAAACATGATATGTTGCTTCTAGAATATTATATATATGTATGTCAAGTATCTTTCATTTTATACTTATCGCCACATCCCCGTTACCACCTCAAAGAGGGTTCAGGGTATTCCCTAGTCGGGAGCTCCCGACGAGAACGTCTTACTTGTTTGTTTTAGATTTGCAGCTCACTAACAAACCATTATATTAATAATGACCCAAATTCGCAACATGTATTCAGAAACGTCATAAGAATTGCAGAAGTCGCAAAGTTTAATTGCTTATAATTTATAATAGCTCTTGGTAAATAAGCTAAATCAGCAAGTGGGAGAATTATTACCAAATCAACCCTGCCACCAGAAACGCTTACTGGGGATGATGATGATAATATATCACACATTTACAAACGGTTGTGGATGCTCTTGATAGATAATTGTTTATACTCTATCGCAAGGAGATGCCTTTTGCCTGTTACATACCCAACATCTTTTTTTAAACCAAAATTCAATGGGTAAAAAATTAAAATTTAAATAAAATAGATTCTAGACTGGTTATCATAGAAATCTAGCTGGAAAAGGCATATTCGATTTTTTAAATTAAGAAAACTATACCCAATACTATCGGCTGATAATTAAATCTTACCGAGTATTTTCAGGGCGCTAATCAGGGTAGACCAGGACACTCGTGCATCCAGACTGCTCGTGTAAGATACAATGACGGAGCGTCTAAAAGCTATGACATCCAGTTTCTCCTGTTCGCTGGCATCCGGATGGCGAGTAGCAAAAAGCGCCATTAGTTTAAATAGCTCATCTACTGCGGCAGCATATTGTGTGGGATGTGGCGTTATATTTTTAAAAGCCCATTGCAGATTTTGATGCTGCGCCAACTGTCGGGTGAGTGTCCGGCTTTGCTCGCAGCATAACCGCAACAGTCCATAGTAGGCTGGCAGCATGGACCGATTGTAAGTTACAATCTCTGAGTCGTCGTGATCGGCACTGCATGGGAATATCAGATTGTTAAAGCGAAACCGTGCCCACTACGAATGTCTTACAGTATATAGTTAAATGCAATGTTGCGCGTTATCTCCGGGCAGTTGGCCACCAGGGCCGCATTTTCCGGGCAGTCGACAAGCGAGTGATGCCAGAAGGTGAGCAGGGCATGTTTGTTGTGATGCGCCGGCACACTGGGCTCAGAGAGGCGCGGGTGAAACAGCTCCCATAGGGAGCGCATAAATGAACCTATCTGTTGGCGAAAGAATCAAATTTAGCTGCGATCGGTGCAGAGATGTGCAGAAAGCTGTGTGCATGTGGGTTGCCAAACTTGCCATTAGTTTTTCAGTCTTAGAAACCATACAGTAGCTGAGTAGATTAAAATAGGCGGTCAGCTTGGTAGTACCATGCGCCCCTATGTCTGCATAAGCGCGTGCTGGACGCAGCAGCCGCAGCAGCAACGTTATCACTTGATGCAGCACCACCTGGGCATCGCTGTTGATGTCCCTGCAAGGTGATAGAAAAACAGAAGTTTATGACGCTGCTTATCAGTAAAGCTGCAGCAATTACCGATAACTGTGCGGATTGAGAGCCAACAACTTATGTTGCGAGTGAGCGCGGAAGTTGGCACGAAACGGCTGGGAGGGCACCAGCGCCACCAGCAGGCAGGCAGCGGCTACAATATGAATAAAAACTAAAATAAAGCGCCCAAACATGTACAGGTTAGCCACTTCGTACCATTTCTTACGCGCGTATTATCATGCGCAAGTAAAAATTGTTCCAGCCATTGCTCGGCGGACTGCAGAATCCAGGCATGCGCTATTTTATTCTTGGTGGCCTGCAGCGATAGCCAGTCAAGCACAGACTGTGGACAGTACTCTGCCGCATCCCACATGCGTGGCAACACCAGCTGCGTAAAACAGGGCAGGCCAACTGGACCGCCCTGCGTCTCGGTGAGCAGTGTCAGCAACTTGAAGAATGGTGCACAGAGCTCAGTGTGTTTGGTGACCGAGGCGAAGAGCATACTGATGATTTGTGTAGCCAAACGATCGTCCCAGCGGCAGAGCGCATGGATTAAATGCTTTGTCTGGTGCGGATTAATGCCATCCTTTATTTGTTGATACAAAAATGGAAAACCCTACGAAATATATGTGAAATAAATATATATAACACATAAATAATGAACAAAGCAAAACAATTGGTGATAGGATTAGACATTGGATTGGTTTGTTGTAGGATTTATGGATTGATAGTTGATGGTTAGACGATGTAGTGGTGCTTGGATGTTTGATTAGATGGAATATATAACGCTTTCGAGCTTTTTCAGTATCACCTTTCCACCGGCAATGGCATTGAAGTCTTTGGGCGACAGACGCAATCGAAAATCAGCGCCTCGCGAACGCTCGACAAGACTAGCACATAGTGCAATCATTTTGTCAAGCGATGCTGGACGCATTTTTTCTACTGACAGCGCCTCATCTGAAGAGTTGTCCTCATTGTCTGAGCTGATGTCAATCTGCAATATAAATAAGAAATTAAAGTAGAAGCTCCAACATTTCTTTTTGCCAACTAACACTATCTGTTTGCTTATGGCCCAGGTAAAAGTCTACCAGGCTCTTGAGAACGCCGATGCGCAACAAAAACATGGCTTCTTCATCGCCCATGCGCGAGAACTCACACAGCAGGCTAAAGTACTCGGATAGATGGCGCAGATGAGGGCGCGCTCCATGTTCCAGCAGTGAAATTAGAGAGCTTATGAAGCGTGTAACACATGATGCTTGACCAATCAGCTCCCTGTCGTTTTCGTCTGTATCCACACCCAGATAAAGATCAGCATGCGACGCGCTACAAGCAATAAAAAGCATTTTCATCTGAAGTTGAATTTTGATAAAATGCTCAGTAAGCAACTTACCGCAGCCGCTGTATAACATGAACGACCAAACGCTGAAACATTTGACGCACCATTTGATTTGGGCATTGAATTAGCACCTGCACAGGCCAAAAAGGTTCAACCGACATGTGCGATAGGAACCATTCGCAAGCCTCTTCACTGGCGTTAAATTGCTTTGTAAGCAGCTCTACCCAAGGAACCATGGTGGGCTGCAGAATGAAAATAATGTCACAATGATTTTGGGCTTTGCATTTGTTAATCCTATAAAATGACATTTGTCTAAAGTACCACATTAATTGAGATTTTCTTTTTAGAAAATTACAGCTCACATTTAAGCGAAAGAAAATTAAAATTAAAATTATAAAAAAGAAGACAATACACTGTAAATCGCTGTTCAGCTGTTTTTTGTAAATATGTTACTGAGAGTTGACATATTTTAATAAAATTTATTAATATTAATGCATTATGTGAAGGGCAAGGGTCTAACATTAGGCAAAGGTCAAGAGGCTGAGATAAATTTTTAATACTTACCTTCTCCTTGGCATGTATAAATGTTTCAATGAAAAATGACACGGACAACTTAGCGGCCATGCAAGTGACGTCCGTCTCCGAGATTAACGTCTGTGGTATGTGACCGCAAATCTGCCACATGAAGCTAAAACAGAAGGCTTAAAACAACTGTCTGCTTGAAAGTATTTTTATACCCACTTGAAGTAGGTGTGCTCGAAGATATTTCGATCTTGCAAGAACTGTCGGTTATCCTGCCAAATCCAATCTTCTAGCTCCTTGCTCAAGAATGGACGAAACTGTTGTAACTTATTAGACAATTTTGTTTCCACGACGACGGCCGCCTTTGAGGTTGACGCCTGCGTTTCTTTGCTATTCGACTTTAAATTATCACAATTGGCTGTAATTTCATCCTTTCCTCTGCCTCCCTTCTTTTGAGTCTCGTCTTGCTCTTCGGTTTGTTTATCCTCCTGAAAATTTTCAATATCGTTCTTTATCGGAGCCACTTGCTCTGCCTCTGCTTTAACTGAGTCCGCAATGTTCGCTGTCGTCAGATCATTTTTATTTATATTGACCTTTGCCACTTTGAGCGGCTCATCCGTTTCTGTCTTATCCTCATTAGTGGGACTGGGCGTTGGCGTGGCCAGTAGTTCCGAGTGCCGCCGCTGCAGATGCTCTGGTAAGCGACGTTCATAGAATAGCATATACGCTGAGTTTGTCTTTTCGAAGCTAAAGTCCAAATACTTTTCAGTCACTGAGTCGTAGGTCTTGCTCTACAAAATAAAAACAATTAACATTGAAATAGGGACTATTAATAAATAGCTGGTTAAATATTTAGCGCAAGTGCTTACCGTCATTTCGCCGCCAAAGCACTCGGCCGCTATTTGCGAGGGATCGAAAGGCTTAACTTCAGCATCATTAAACAGGAACCAACGCTCGTGCGGGTGGTAGTTGCTTTTCGTGCGCTCCTTAATAAAGCTATAATAATGCCCACCGTCCGCTGTTCCTGTGTGCACTGTGACGCCAACCAATTCGTACCTGCAATCAACAAGTGTTTTAAACTTACAGATAATACCCAATAAAGCCACTTACTCATAGCACTCCTCGATGTCTGCGTCTAGTGTGGCTTCAGCCTTTTCATTTTCAGCCCCCTCATCATTATCATTTTGTTGAATTTCACGTTTGCGCTTCTCGCGGTCTTCCTTGTATTGCTGCGGCATCAGCGTCTTTTCTACGTAGTGACACATGTTGAGTCGCAATGGAAACGAAAAGTGCGTGTTGACCTTCTCCTTCAGCATGGTAACCATATTGAAGGTGTACCGCATGGTGTTAAAGCACAGGATCTGAGGCAGTTTCTTGAAGCAGGCACGCTTCTCAGCTCGCACCTTTTTGCCGCACTGTGAGCATGTGTACATGTTGTCCCCTTCAAGCGTATCCTTGACAGTTACCTCATCGAGCGACTCCTGCAAATTTCGCATGTCCGCCACTTGGCACCGGACTGTATAAAACTCCTCAGCGGTGCGTGAGACATGACCGCAGTCCAGAGAAACTACATTGTTGCTTAAAGTGCCGCAAAACAAACGCTTTACCAAATGTTTTAGATCTGGCGTCATTTCCTCTAGCTTAGACACCAGATCAATGAAGAACTCAGCCATGTCTTTTTGCTCGCCCGTATTGAGAGGCTGATGGTCCATCTGATACACGCGACAAAAGCTGCGCGGATTATAAGCTTTGCGCTCCGACTCCAGCAGATATGCGAACATGCGCTGCAGTTCCAGCAGCGTCGGTGCATGTTTTTGGGTGCCAGCTGGCGGCAGTCGCAAAATAGCTGCTCGTGCCTGTGGCATCATGTATAGATGCTGTATGCAGGAGGCCATGTAGCAGGTAGCTCCCAAATTCGTGAGGCCCACATAGCCACACTCGGCACGTCCCTCGTCACGTGGCCAATAGTCCCAAGGATATGGCTGTTTCGGACCGGACCTGTGCTGCGCCAACAGCCGAGCGTGCAGGTAGCTATAGTTGGTGGCACAGCCGCGGCACAGCTCCACCAGCAGATCATAGGCAGCGGCACGGGAAGTGGCTGACTTGCATTTGGGTTTCTGGCGATTGGCTGGAGAGGGCATTTCGAACAGGAACTCGATTAGCTGCTCTATGAAGCTCAATGCCTTGGGCCTGTATTTGTAGCTTGTGTCGTACTTAATTAGATTGGACATGAGATTGAGTAAGCCCACTAATCCATCATCCTGATAGCCATGGCGCAGTTCGTGGTAGTCGCGGCTGAGAATGCTCTCCGAAACGCTCTCGCATAGTAACTCAATATCGATACGTTCCTCGGCTACCATTTCGGGCGTCAAAGTGTCAACAAGGCGCGCCAGTAGCCAAAAATAATCCCGACAAGCTGGTCCATATGGCTCCTTGCCCTCTTCAGAAAGCAAGAACTGGGTGTGCTGCACTGAAGAACTCATTTGCTCGGCACGCGGCAGCAATGCAATAAGCTTGTGCAGCAGAGGAGCCAACAGCAGGCGGTAACTTTGCGCATTACCCAAACAGATGCGATAGAGACCAGCGCAAATTTCGCGACGCACCGCTGGCTCCGGGTCTTCCAGTATGAACTTCTGCAGCCAATTACATTGTTCCGGCTGAGACCAGAGTAAGCTACGCGCCTCTGCTGAAGCATGCACAAAACTCACCAGAATGTTCATAGTAAACTGAACCAGCTGTGCACGTCCCCAGAAGCCAGTTCGCAGTTGATGAAACTGATATGGGAATACCAGTGAAGTGGCGCCGGCTGACAAATGTTGATGAACTTCATCGTTAAGTATGCTGGAAAGACGCTGTAGGCACTGGGGCACTTCCATTAGCTGCAGCATGAACGCATGTGGTCGCGACATCAGCACGTGCACATCCTGTGTCTGTAGTTCCTCGAAGCCCAACAACCAAAGGATGCGCAATAGGCTGGCCAAGCAATCATGACGCCATTCGTTTAGCGCAAGCTCTTTGACATGCGCGCTCTGCTGCAGCTGTCCGGCACTAAAGATCTCGTACAGATGCTGCAGCCCGCCGCACTTGATAAATGCTTCGCTCCACTTGCTACTCTCGCCAAGCAGCGCACTGCGCCCTGGTGTTGCTGGTAATGTGGATGCTGGCGAAGGTGGCGGCGGCGTGGCACAGCCCAATGGACGGTCCTGGTCAAGGCCATCGATCTTTTTCTGCCGTTTACTGTGCTGTTTCGGCTGGTTTTCCTTGTCGCCGCCGACCAACTCGCTAATATCTGCGTCGCTGCCATAACGTGGCGCTGATGTCACCGTGGCTTCCAGGTCGTCGCCCTGTTCTTTGCTGCAGTCATTGCTGCTGCTGCTGCGTTTCGGCTCCGCCGGCTGCTCGTTGCTGTTATGCCGTCTGTTTGCGCTCTTTTTGATGCGAGGCTGGTCACTAGTAGCCAGATTGCCATTGGCGCCAGCCCCACCAGGACCAACGGAAGCACCAGTTTGACGCGGGCCGCTACTCAACGCCAGGCTTTCGACGATGTGCAAAGAGTACATGAACTTTTGAAGATTGCTAGGATCAAGAAGCTCGTTAAACTTTTGCTTGATTTGTTTGCGCTTGTTGGCCAGCTGCTCCTGATCGTCCAGTTGCTGCAGTTCATTGAGATCGTTAACCAGATTCTTGAAAGCATCTAGTATATGCGGATTGGTGGGCAACATGGCCAAAATATCCCACACACGGCGCGACAACAGCTGCGCCTTTGTGTGATGCTGCAGATGCACCGTTGAAGATTGCGGCTTCATGTCTCCTAGCGTTTGCATCAAACAGAACAGTTTCTCAAAGTACTTGGGCTGTAGGAGAAGTACCGTGGGCAGGCACTCCTTGGGCGGTGGCGGTAACATTGATGGATGCTCTACATTCGTTTCCTTACGCCGAGCACCGCGTCCACCCAATGAAACATACACAATCTGATTGTCTTTGAAACCAGCATCACCCAAAGTGCGTTCGTCATAATCCGATGTAAGCTCCTGGCCCTGTGTAATAATCCTCAGAGGACCATCGCTTAACAGCAGGCCCAAAACGGGCGCCGCGATGCCCGACTGCAGGCTCTCCCACCACTTAGAGACCTCAGCTTTAAGATCAGCGATGAGATCGCAAGTATGCATATGCAGCAGACTTTTTTCTGATAAGCCCGCCTGCTGTAGCACAATCCGCAGTGGTGGGCCGGCACCCTCGTTTTTTAAATTGCTGTGCGAGCCAATCCCCTTACCCTCGATGGCCCAACGGCGCAAATGAAAAGCATACCGTCGCCTGAATGTGTCCAGATGAGTGTTAAGCAACAATAACCCGCGCTGCACTCGCATCAACGCGTTCTCGTCCTCAATGCTATGAATGGAAATAAATAGTACAAGTAAACAGTTATTAAATAACATACATACTACAAAGAAAAAAGAATATTATTATAGAAAGTACGTTGTAGTCGACTGAGCTCGCTACACCATCCCCTGTACCCGCAGACTATATAATATTTTGGCTTGTAGAATCACGGTTTGGCAAATTCTTCAAATCATTAAAGTCCAACATGAATTCCAAATGACTGTGCAGGTACTAAAAGATGTATTTACGCAGTACAATTAGTGAGTGTTTACCAAATTTGCTGTAGCTTGTTTTGTGTAGATTTTAAATTGAGCTTAAAAAAGCGCGGCCGGAAAGAATTTGTATCGATCTTGAAATGGAAATTCCACCTGGGTAAAATCGCAGAAAACGGTCGCAAGAAACTTTTTTGTTTACGATCCAATCGTCCTAAAAATTATTTTCAAAGATCTTTTGTTCAAATTAATTTAAAACTTTTTTAAAAATCCAACCCTATTGAAAGGAGGGTAAAGATTGTATGTGCGAAAGACTGTGCTCAATTTCAAAACCTCTACTCTGGTAAAGAAGTAAGTAACCCAAAAAAATTAAGTTGCACCA
The DNA here is from genome assembly GCA_018903485.1 of Drosophila littoralis. Taxonomy (NCBI): domain Eukaryota; kingdom Metazoa; phylum Arthropoda; class Insecta; order Diptera; family Drosophilidae; genus Drosophila; species Drosophila littoralis. The sequence goes on along the minus strand of JAEIGF010000013.1, from coordinate 1,035,422 downwards.
TATTTGTTATACCCTGAACGCTTATGTCCAAAAATTTCAAAAATACATGAATGTGGAATTTAGAAGGTAGCTTTGCACAGGGTTCAGGGAATCTACTAGTAAAGTGCACAGCATCAACAGCCGAGCTGATATAGCCATATCCGTCTGCCCATCTGACTGTTTCTATGCGAACTACTCTCGCAGTTTTTAAGCTTTATCTTCTTGAAACTTCGCGACGGTCCTATGTCTTTATGTTGAAGGCAGTACATATGTCGGAGCCGACTGGATCAGATTACTTTATTATATAGCTGCGCCATAGGAACACGATCGGATATTAGGATATCTTACCCAATTTCGGCATTTATAAGTTTTAATATGCCTCTAAATGTATGCAAAATCTTGTCAACATTGGACCACTATATTATATAACTGCCATAGAAAAGTTGGTTCTGATATACAAACCTTTTCTTATATTAAGATAGCTTGAACAAATTCGCGAGTAATTAGTTCCATTATGATCCTCATATATATGCAAAATCTTATTAATCACTATATCCTATAGCTGTTTTAGGAAAGATACGGGGAATAGTAGGATTTTTAATGGCAAAATAATATATTTTCAAAGATTTTTCGACAAACTCGGCATTTTCGAGCTGCACTGTTCTCACGTATCTGCAAAAGGAAAATGTCTACAAGGGAATTAAATCTTCTCGATTTATTTAGTGAGTATTCGTTATTAAACTAGTTCTAAAGAAGCTTAAAACGCCATACGCTTCGAGAATTCATTATAGTGATGTTAGCTGTTCAGTAGATGTATATACTTGGGTTAACTTACCATTCTAGCGCCGTAGCCGCTTGTACGAGATTGTCCATGCACTGCGACACAAACTCCCTTTCCAGGCGCAACTGTTGGCCCATGTAATACATGTTGATGTATTGGATCGCTGCCAGCGAGACCTCGTTGCTTTGGGCGCGCAATGCAATCTTCCATAGGTGGTACATTCCCACGGCACTGGAGTTGGCAGTAATAGCCTCACTGTGCTTTTCATACTCGGCCATCGCGATCCGCGCGAAGCTGCACAGTTGCTGGAAAAGTCCTAGTGCCACCATAGAAAATTCTTCTGGACGCAACTCAGGCAGTTTTTTCAGGTATAGATGCTGCAGTGCGTCGATACCCAGCGCGTGCTGATCACCGCCCTTCGTTTGCGCCTGAAGCCACGAAAAATAACAATCGGAGCACTCGGGATCATGCGCGAGCCACTCCCACAGCGCATCCAACTGCTCCAGCGTCAGCCTAAAGGTCTTAGGCGAGCCCACCGAAGAGAAGATAGACGAGAGAAACTGCAGCCGCACAGAAACCTGGGTCTTGTGCGAGTATAGCTGAAGGCCGAGTTGCTGCTGTTGCTGCTCGCCATTTTGGTTGATCAACAGCTCTGCATGCCTCCTGGCATAGTGGCGAATGTTATTGAAGAAGGACTGCATCATGCGATGATTACGCTCTGCCCACAATGTCATTGTATGTGTGTCCGATGGTCGGAACTGTTGAAATGACGCAAAAAGCTTTGGCAAAAGTCGCAAGCTGACGATCACACTTCGATTGTTGGCCACGTTATGGAGACAGCCCTCAATGAATTTTGTGCGCAGTTGACGGTCCATGCTAAAGCATAGAAGCGTTGCTAGCGCCTTCTCAGCCTCTAAGGCTAAAGATTCGCCGAGTTGACCCTAGGAAAAGACGAAAAAACCAATTAGAGCACGAAGCAGGCAATGAATATTATTATTGCTCTATGTAATACTGTTGGTCAGCAACCTAAACTAAGATAAATCTCGTTTCCTTACTTTTTACTTAAGATTTGATTTGAACATTATCATTAATATTCAATAAATTTTTACTGATGTTATCAATAAACATAAAGATACTCTTAAACATTGCAATTCCTTAATTATTATTATTCATTTTGTCAACATATGTGTTACGCAAAGAAGGAAACCCCATAAGGTACATAGGTACATATATTATTGATCAGTAGCAACATTCGAGTCTATGTGGACATGTCCGTTGGTCTGTTTCTATGCAAACTAGTATCTAAGTTTTAGAGCAATCCTCATGAAAATCGACATTGGTTCGTCATGTTGCTGCATTTAGTACATATGTCGAAATGGACCAGATGTGAATATTAATTTATATATTCCATTGAAAATTAAATTTTTCATGAATAAGTTTTTTAGCCATTCATCTTCATTTTGAAACGTTTGGAAAAGCTATCAGACACGTTTTTAAATAAATCATATTTCGATCTTTAGAAGCGGGGTCGCTATGCATGGATTACACTTACAATTTTTTCGTCCTGCAGCAGATCCCAGAGTAGCGTATTACCCGGCTGGCAGACATCGTTTAGCTTAAAGGAAGGCTGGTTGTTGCTTGATGCTGCATTGTTCGCCCTGGGCGAGTGCTGCTGTTTGTTGCCCACGTCTACCAGATCCACATCTGAGTCGGACTTGGACTTAACAGCGGCCGCAGCAGCAACAGCGGCAGCTGCATTGGCCTGTTGCCGCATGGCCACTAATGACTGCTGCGCATTTCCAGTGGCTACAGCGGCCGCCGCGACTGCAGCAGCAGCGGCGGCTACATTTGTTTCACCAGACTTTTGCATAGCCATTGCTGATTGAGCGGCCATCAGAGCAGCGGCGGCAGCTGCAAAAGCAGGAGCCACATCTCTACAATTCGGGGCGGTCACACGTGCTCCATGCGAATTTACAAGTTGTGCCAACTCTTCCTCACACGGTGAAACGTCCTCGTCGTCAAAGTCAGCGAGATTCTTCTCTGATTTATTGCTCATGGGTGACGAATAGCTGCCATCATTCTCTGCCCCGCTCAGAAGTTCACTGATGTTCGTCTCGGCAATAGCGCGTATATATGGACCTTCGCCGTGCAAATGCTTAAGTACGGCAGCGGGCACCAGTTGATGGCCGGCACTATCACTGCACTCATCACTGTCGGCGAGAAGTTCGCCGTCGCCATCAGCATCGCCATCATCACTGCTGGGCACATCCTCAGCACCGTCCCATATTTCGACCAGCTCATGCGGTAAAAGCGGCTGCTGTTGCTTGTTGCTAGTTTTCGGACGGCGTCGCTTGTTGCTTGTCTTTTTGCGATGTAGCTGAAGCTCCAAAGCAGCTCGTGACTGCAGTTCCTCTTCACTGCTGGTGTTGTCGATGATGTTGACAATGCGATGGTTTCTGCGCAAAAAGAAGGACACATTTAAACAAATAAAATGCATTGGATATTTATTGACTTACTTAATGTCCACCTTGGCTATGTCATCGACGCTCATTTGCTTGGCCTTCTCAGTGGTGGGATCGCAAATATGACGCCTGTGTCTTGCTTGTTTACAAGGTGTTACGCCATCGACAGGGCTTTTGTGGCCACCACCACCGCCACTAGCGATGCTGCTATCATCAGCGCCAACATGATCATCCTCAGTGTTGCTGCCTTCAATGCTACCGCTGTCCGAGCTGGAGGCTGTCACATTGGAGCCAAGCAAATGGTCTTGCATTAGATTCATTTGGCTGCGCGTACAATCGCGCGTCCAAATCAACTTGGTCAAAGCGGAGGCAATGTAAATACTTTGCTCGGTGTGCTCCTTTGGATCCATACGGCATAGTAGCGAATACAGATGCATGGCCGGACGTGGTGCCAAATTCTTAACCAGCGCCGGCAGTATATCAAATATAGTTTTGGAGCAGTGCTTCAGCTGCGTCGCCTGCCAGATGAGTTTGATGTCCTCCTCGGATATCTGATTCTCCACGGCCAAGAAGTTAAGAAGTACATGGGCTTGCTTTACAATCTCAACGTGCAGATTCGGACCAAACAGATGCTGAACAATTTGATTCTCTGTTAGCCAGTTGGCTATGCGCTGGCCAAAAAGCTCCACCTCATTGACAGTTTCAGTGGTGCAAATCTCGTTGAACAGATTTATGTGAGCATTGATCTGGGCCATGCCTAAAATAAATTTGGTGGCAATTATAGTGGCGCGCATATAATAATGCTTAATGTTATGTTTATCAAATGTCACTAAACTCGCAAATTACTAACATTACTGTACAGACAGCTCAAAAATAATTTACAGGACTCTTTAATATAGAAAAGGGCAAACAAAAATTAAATTTGTTTAACGATTATTTTTTTGGTAACAGGAGCTGTCTGGAGCTGCTATCACCTTGGCGTTCAAATCAAAATGATCATCGTTCTAAGGAGCTATGCTCCTGCAAAATCCAAATGTATGTAACAGGCAGAAGGAAGCATCTCCGACCCCATAAAGTATATATATTCTTGATCAGCATTAATAGCCGAGTCGATCTAGCCATGTCCGTCTGCCTGTCCGTCCGTCCGTCTGCCTGTCCGTCCGTCCGTCTGTCCGTCCGTCCGTCCGTATGTATGAACGCAAGGATCTCAGAACCTATAAGAGCTAGAGACTTGAAATTTTAGATGTAGGTGCTCCTAGTGCCTGCGCAGATCGAGATTGTTGATTGATTGATTGATTCCGATAAACGATAACTTTCCCTGTTTCCAAGTAATCGATAAAAATGTATATCGAAATCCCGATTTTTAAGCAATTTTGGTAAATAATAAGAGCTAGTCACCAAACTTGACATGTAGCTTCTAGAAAAGTATATATATATATCGATTATCTTTCATTTTATACCTATCGCCACCTCCCCGCTACTCTCTATCTATAAGCGCGCGCTGCATTTGGTGTTGGAATATGAGGGTTCAGGGTATCCCCTAGTCGGGAGCTCCCGACTAGAACCTCTTACTTGTTTATATTAAATTGGTCTAAAGAATATAAATACATTATATTTAGAGCATATTTGCCCCATATTAAGAATTTAAATTTTTAGCATATTAAATAACTAAGGATTAAAATTATCTTAAGATGTTCCTCTGCATATACTAAGATTTGGATTACTTCATGCAATCGGTGCTTAACTATTTAAACGAGCCGAATATCAACTTCTTTTAAATTCTTCTTTTTTGGGACCCGCATCAAAAACTTGATAAACACTTACCCGCCAAACGCATCGTCAGTGTAGTTGATGTAAAGTACTTAAAAGCCAGAGCTAAGCCTTCGGTATCAAAGTTGACGGCCACGTCCAACGGATCACGCATGGAGGACCACACAAAGTCAGCCATGGCACGCGTTGCCGCCGAGCGAAGATTTTGATCGGAGAGCTTGCACATGTATTGCAAAATGCGGCTGCGCAGTGGCACGAACAGTTGTGTATTGCAGTGATAGTTGAGCCACAGCTTCACATTGGACACTGTGGCAGTCATGGAGTGAGCTGTGGATACGGGCAAGTCCGGGTGTTCAAAGCACAGCGACATGGCGCCAAAGCCTCCAGAATTGCAAAACAGGCTCACGTTGCGCAGCAGGTAAATGGGAAGATCGTTGTCGTGCAGATCACAGATTAGAGCCAGGTGGTGCGCTTCCTCCGCTTGCAGATCGTCCAGACGTGAGTGCATGCCGTGCTTATGTGCAATGTACAGCGGAAAGTTGAGCAGAAATACCTTGGATACGAGTACCAGCAATTTCTCCACCTCAGGCAGTATCCATGGCTCTTCCGTGTATTGTGGATGTGCCTTACTGCTGGTTGGTGGGACTTGAAGTGGCGGGGGTGATGGCGGTTTCTTGGGTGGACCTGGACCATCACCGGAGGCCCTTTTCTCCTCATCACCGCTGGCCTCAGGAAGGGTTGATTTACTGTCGTCACCAGCGGATGGTGGCGAACACGACGACAAGGACGTTGACTCCTTGTGCTTGCTGCTGCTCTCGTTGTCATTGTCGTTGTGTGCGTCCTTGTCGGGATTTTCGGGTGTGGGTTTTCTCTGCGCCTGTGCGACAACTTGCGCAGCACTAGCCGTTAGCCGTTTGTAACTGTCTATTAGATGATCAATGTGCTTTAAGTGTTGCACCGTAAGACAAATGAGCGATTGCACCACTAGATTAAAGCGATCATAGTTCTTATTATCGCGGTACAAACACATGCACTGACGCTGTGGCCACGATTGGATATAATTGAAAGTCGTCTCAATTTCGCTCTTGAGCAGCAGCTGAAACTTAAGCTCCGAACTGGCCACGCGAACCTCATCTGAAAAGTAAAGTATATGTTCGTGAAGGGGGAGGGGAAAAGTGGGCGCAAGTTTAGACAGTTGTCACTGTATAAATGCCGACACATTACATGCATATATTCTCGCTACTTACACAGCTCCAATAAATTTTGGAAATCGGCGCAAACCTCGCACATTGCTCTTGTGTGGCTCCACCGAAAGCCGTGGCTGCTGCTGTTTCTACTTCTTAAGATCCGTTTGCTTTGCAGTTGTCGTCGCCTCCTTCGCCTCCGCCAGCGTCCGCCGTTGTCGCAAAGTGCAATTTGTTGGTGGGCTTTTAGTCGATCTCTTTAGTCCTTTGTAGCGTCCATGCAATTCCATTTATATTGCGCACTCAATGCCACTCACTCTCATGCACACAACACGCACTTGTCTAACATTGCATCCAAAAGTACTCTTAAATTCTAGTAAATTTTTATGAATTGATATATTTTCTAGATATATTTTCTGTCGATAAGAAACATCGCTACTAGACGAGCGATAGAAAACCATAGTGTGTGGTGGCCGGTCGATGGTTTTGCAAATACAACCCTGTATGTGTGTGTGGCATCCGATGTATACAATATACAAAAACAACTTCTACCAAATCGTAGCAGCTATGGTAGTTTAATCTGGTGACGACATTGTCTCTCCAGAACATCATAATTAATTTAATTCATATCCAGAGAAAAATATGATTAATGTTAACTAACAGCTGTTCTCTTGTGAATCTACAGCGCATACAGTCAACGGCTATTAAATTCAATTTAAGAATCATCCCGACGATCTTTAAAGCGAAACCCTTTTTCCTACAAAAACTTTCACCGCTGTTAAGAAATTCACTTTAAATACAAACAAATCAAAATCAATTTTTTGACAAACTGACTAAAGAAATGTCTGGTTTACTCGAACAAATAAGTGCGCGCTGTTAATAACATTACACCCAGTGTTGGGTGCCCACACTTTGTTTGTCACTTTGTTCCCTCGAGGAATTTCGATAAATCGCCGTCGCTTAGCAATTTATTTCCGAAGCGGCATTTATTTGTTTACATACTTTGTGAATAAAACTCCAACAAGAATTTATAACTTATAATGGACGAGTGCATAATGGAGACCAGCTCACCTACTGAGGCGAACCCAGAGCTCAACTTTAATATGGAGGATGAGAAAATGCAGTTGCAAGAGCATCGTAGCTCAGTTAGTGGACTTGTTGGTGGAGAAGGCGGCGGGGACAGGCAGGCTACAACCGGCGTCTGTTATTGGTAGGCAGATGTACAAGACATTTTGTTTGACAAGAACACTCAGATTTGTTTACTTTCTGCATATCTAGTGGCAAGGAACGCAACCTTAACGCGATTGAATTACTGTGTGCGACATGCTCGCGATGGATTCATGAGTCCTGCATTACTTACCAGTTGGGCAAAGGGAAGCTGTTGCCGTTCATAACAAATTATATATTTGTGTGCAAAAATTGTTCTGCCACGGGATTGGAAAGTTTTCGCAAAAGCCAAGCTAGTAAGTATAGCATAAAAACAATCGCATTGACAATTTTTACTCTCTGTAACTACTTAATAGCAATATCTCAGATGTGCCAATGTGCCATTGCCAACATGCAGCAGACGGCGCTTCGCGAAGGCAAGAATCAAATACAGTTTAGCAAAGACAAGGAGATTATACCCTATATTGAACAATTCTGGGAAGCCATGACAACGATGCCGCGTCGTCTGACGCAGTCTTGGTACTCTACCGTGCAGCGTTCCCTTGTTAAAGATGTTAATACATTGTTTGTCTACGAAGAGCATGTTGAACAGGGTGCCATGTATGGACTTTTTCATCAGGATTTGCGTTTAATTAAACCAAACTACGAGATTATGAGCAAAACTGGCGCCCTGCGTCTTACCGAGGATGGTTATATGCAAGGTGAGATGCTATTATCAAAACAAAACATAGTCTCTTTTCGTCTTTGACGATCTTTATTTTCCTCCTGTTGAGCTGTTCTTCAATAAATTAATTTTTTTTTTATAATCACATAAAGCGAAACCTAAAGAGAGTCTATGATTCGGTGTTTTTCGAATATGCTTAGCACACATTTTTGTTTTGCCTTCTATTCGTTACAGCTGAGCGTGCACAGTGGGGCTAGCGCTGCAAAAGCTAACGCGAAATAAGGCCAATACGATGGCAATTGTCTTTATCGCGTTCTGCTTTGCATGCCCTTCCAAACAAAATAAACAAAGTGTGCGTCTGCTATCTTTTTTCACTTTAATTCAGGCACGTTCGCAAAGAGAGCCGACAAATCCAAATGAAAATCGGCAAAGTGGGCAGATGGTTGCAAAGCCATTCAAATTGTTTATCAGTTTTGCAGTTGCACTGCAGCTCTATCTTATTTTTGTTGTTGCTATTTTACTAATAGGAATTGAAGCAACTACTACGGTTCGTAGTTGTAGCACCGTGGAACGCTCGCTCACATCGTATGGTCATGGTTATTTTTTCGTTCGCTCACGCCGCTCACTTTGTTCGCTCTCGCCGCTTTTTGCAATTCAGACAGTTGAAGCAAAAGCTGATCATAATTACGTTTTGCGGTAGTTTCTTATTTTTGACTTCGTGTTCTCGTCACACATCCATAAATAAGTAAACAATCAAACAAACAAACAAATAAATAAACACAATTGACACACACAAAGATTGTTAGCGCGGGGTGGGTGGGGCTCCTTAGCGGCAACGAGCTGAACCCAATTTCATTAAATTAATAAATATTTGTGTTACATATTGTTGCTTTTGGCTCGTTAGGTGTTCGTGTGCTGTCATTCGCTGGGCAATTGATTTAAAAAGCGTCGTAATTAAGGTCGACACATACATATTGTCCTTGCGATGACGTCAACGCTGAGCGCAGCGTCGCTTGCAAGCAGTGAAGAAGATTGTAAGTGCGGGACACCCGCAGTAACTATTTAATCATTCACATCCCGCAGATTAAATAAGCTTTGGCATTCCATGCCGCAAGTCACGTACAGCTAGTTATAACATTTTGCACATTGCAGCCACGCTCGCTAAGAATAACAGGCAGAAGCGAAAGTTTCCTGGCACTGATGCGGGCCCAACGGGCAAGAAGGGACGTCCTAGCTCTGATGTCACAGCCAATGTGAAACTTCCTCCGCACGGCTACCCGCTGGAGCATCCATTTAATAAGGATGGATATCGTTACATACTTGCCGAGCCGGATCCGCACGCGCCATTCCGCCAGGAATTCGACGAGAGCTCCGACTGGGCGGGGAAGCCCATACCTGGCTGGCTATATCGCACACTAGTACCACACGCAGTGCTACTGGCTCTGCACGATCGAGCACCACAATTAAAAATCAGCGAGGATCGACTGGCGGTGACTGGGGAGCGGGGATATTCTCAAGTGCGCGCTACACACTGTAAGTAGCTAGGCAATCAATTTAAATGGTGGTTATTTCACAAAATTCTCTTTTGTCGTAGCTGTGAACCGTGGTTGCTGGTACTATGAGATAACCATCGAAGAGATGCCGGAGGGTGCAGCAACTCGAGTTGGCTGGGGACGAGAATATGGTAACCTACAGGCGCCGTTGGGATATGACAAATTTGGCTATTCCTGGCGCTCGCGCAAGGGCACAAAGTTTACTGAGAGCCACGGCAAGCACTACAGTGAAGCGTATGGTGAGGGAGACACGCTTGGGTTGCTCATTGACCTTCCCGAGTTGCCAACAATGGACTACCTGCCCAATACATTCAAGGACCGCGTGAGTTAAATATTGAAATTTACCGCGAAATTCCCCATTTACTTTATTCCATATTTTCCATTAGCCGCTTGTAAAATTTAAATCACATTTGTATTACGAAGATAAGGACAAAATAACGGAAACACTGAAGAATCTGCACATCCTGCAAGGCAGTCGAATCGAGTTCTTCAAGAATGGCCAGTCGCAGGGTATTGCGTTCGAGGAAATTTATGGGGGCAGCTATTTTCCGGCCATTTCGATACACAAGAGCGCTACAGTCAGTGTTAATTTTGGGCCAGCCTTTAAATATCCCGAGGTATTGAGCGATCGCAAGGCAAAAGGCGTAAGTAGGTCAAACTCTTATGGTAAACGTTGGCTTATATCTCTACACCTTCTCTAAACTAGATGAATGATCGTGTGGAAGAACTGATCACAGAGCAATGCTTAGCGGATACCCTATACCTTACAGAGAACGATGGGCGCTTGCGTCTAGACAACATGAGTCTATTATCTTGAGTTTTATTTGTTACTATAACTTCGACACGTAAGCAGATGAAGAAATACGCAAAAGGCGTCTTACTGTCTTGGGGATTCAAACGTATGGCGGCATATGTTCTCTAAGTACACAATAGTTTGTATACGTTTTTGTAGCGGGCTGGGAACAGTCTAGGAGTTATTATATAACAAACAATATTATGGATATGTCTAAAGTGATTATTAAGATTATATGGTTGTAAAGAAATAATAAGATGGAATTTGATGAACATACCATTAAAAGTATTTTGAAAATGATTATTCGATAACATGAAAACAAACAGTTGAAAAAAAGAATAAAAAGGGTATATAGCAAATGTGTGTGGAAGACAAAAGTGGGCAAATACGAGCTCAAATATATATTCTCAAATTGCATCAACAGTCGGACATACACAAAAAGAATATGGCCTCCCCTGGCTCCACCCAACAAATCAAAATCTTATACATATGTGCATAATTAAGTACAAATATATGTTACGGCGTTCGGAGCTTCATAAAGAGTATTTCCTAGTCGGACACTTTCAAATAAAGCACTTGTTCATCGCTTTCAAAATTTATTGCTAGTTGTATACAACGAGATTTTGGCTACTTAAACGCTTTAAATTTTGAGGCACTGTACGGTATGTAGAAGGCACTACTGGTGGCAAACTGCGACCGTGGATGATGAATTGCTGCTGAGATAGAACGACCCGTTGAAGGGGTAGTGGAATTTGTTGTGACTTGGTCTAGCGGCAGGCCATTCTGATGCGAATGCTGGACATTGTAATCTCTTCCCTTCCCGTGAGGACTTGCGCCAAGAGTGACTATGTTGTTGGTGTGTGCGCCACTCCCACTGGAAATGCTTTGACTAGATGTGGTGGCAGTCGTGCTGAAGTCTCTGTGACGGTTCAGTGAAGGCAACACAATTGCATGCTTGTTATTTAAGAATCGGCTGGCAGCCATGGGCATGTTCCAGGCCGATCTTACGCCTGCCTGCTGCCGTCTTTCCGCGCTGCAGGCATACGTCAATGCCGCTGATTTGGGTTGCTGCTGCACCTGCGTCAGCTGCACAAAGCTACGGTTGTTGAGGAGACCGCGAAAACGTCGATTCGAGTCCAGTACGTTGAGAATAGGTGGCATTCGCAGACGTGAATGTGGCCCTGTAGCCGACTGCGGCGTGATTGGTGCTTGCGGTTGCTGTGTGTGCTCACGCCTACGCAGCTTGAGCGCAACCGACGTAATGTGTAGATCTCTGTCTAGTATAGCCACAAGGTTTTGGGCAGGCCGTAAATAATTTCGATCTGATGGTATTAGCTGCTCGTGCTCACGTTGACGCGCGACTGTCGGGGTGAGAAAGCCATCGTCGTCCTCATCCCCTTCGTCATACTCATCTAGAGAGTTTAGGCTAAGATCCGATATGGAGTCTATGTCCCCAGATTCGTCTGGCACATCGTTACGACTGCTGTCAAAACTTTGCGGTTTGAGTGGCTTCGCTTTGCTGGCTAATAAACTGGGGAATTTGCGTTGCCAGTCAGCAATTTCATTTCGCAGTTCTGGCTCCAGCTCCGATAGCGCTTCTTCGCCGCTTATCAAGCGGTCAACCCGCTCCCAATCCAGTTTGTTCTTTTTGATGGCATCATCTGCCCAGGGTATGGAGCCAATTGAGCTGCGGTCGATGCTGCTGGACGAGTATGGAACATCTTGCAAAAACTCAGAGACGTCGTCCTTGTCGACGTCCGGCTCTGGCTCATTGTTCGTATCGTCATTGTCATTGTTGTTGTTGCCGTCGCGAGGGTACACAAGCCCATTATCTTGACAAACCTTGTCTTCTCCGGAGGTATTGTAACGTTTCTCTGCTCCGAAATAGTAACGTCTAGCAGACATTAGACGATAAACGAGATCCGCAAACTGGTTGTGCTAGTTCTACTGTTCTTAATCTTAAGCGAGGGATTTGAATGTGCCCTTAAAATCGATGCCGCAAAATGTTGTAGCACAAGGCGGCGGCGGCGGCAGCAGTGTCTGACAATTGTTGTGTTGTGGCTCATTCCAGTTTTGCCTGTTATTTATTATCCTCCTTTTATTTCCGTTTCCACCCCACAACAAGCGCATGCGCAGTTACAGAACTCATCCGGCTGCCGGCGACGTGGACCGCCCAGATGACGGACTAAGTAAAGCCTGATGTTTTATTATATCTTTTGCAACCCCATCGAATTTTAATTAACCCCAATTAGTTTGAACGCAGCCATTCGATTTGCAAGCCAAGCTGAGCTGCACTGAACAAGTTCCAGTTCAGGGCGTCGTTCGCTGCACACGTTTCGCAACACTAACGCAATCGAAGAGAGGCAGTGAAAACGACTCATTAAAAATAGACGATTTATGCCGGCCGAGCGTGTGTGAACTCTGTAAAAAATTTGTCGTCAAACTCAATTGATGGAAAATTATGTGGCACGAGGCTCGAAAACAGGAACGCCGGATACGCGGCCTTATCGTGGACTATCGCAAGCGTGCAGAGCGCAGACAATACTTTTATGATAAGATTCAAGCGGATCCCACACAGTTTCTGCAATTGCACGGCAGACGCAGCAAAATTTATTTGGACCCAGCTGTAGCGGCCGCCGGTGATGGCGACGCAATCATGCAAGTGATATTGAATACAGCTTATCTCCCATAAATATACCTGAATGCCAATCTTTCTGCGAAATCTAATTTGGTTTTTGTTCCCTTGCAGTGTTCCTTGGCAGGGACACCAGGACAACCTTATCGATCGCTTCGATGTGCGCGCACATTTGGACTACATTGCGCCCGTTGCAAAAAACACTAATGAGGCGGAAGGGGAATCGGATCTAACGGTCGAAGAGCGGCAGTTGAACTACGAGCGTTATCGTATATTGGCGCAAAATGATTTTCTTAATGTTAGCGAGGACAAGTTTCTGCATCAGCTGTATCTGGAGGAACAGTTCGGAGCCAATGCTCAGCTAGAGGCGGAGCGCAATTTAGGAAAGAAGAAGCAAAAGAATAGCGGCGGTGGAGCTACCATTGGTTATTCCTACGATGATGGAGAAGCGCCCTCTGTGGCAATTGGTCCGCAGCCCTTCGGAAATGCGCCAGCAACAAGCAGCGCAGCTGCCGCGGCCGGTGATAAAGCCGAAAACTCAGATGAATCGGATTCAGATATAGATATGGATGTGTCCATAGACATTGGCAAACTGGACACGGCTCAGGCACACGAACTTAATGCCTGTGGTCGCAATTATGGCATGAAAAGTAACGACTTCTTCTCGCATCTCACAAAAGATGCGGACGAAGCGGATGCGCTACGGATTGCGCGCGAAGAGGAACAGGAAAAGATGCTACTAAGCGGACGCAAATCGCGTCGAGAACGTCGTGCACAAAAAGAGCGGCGTATTGCAAATCGACCGTTCAGTCCGCCTAGCTATGCGGCCAAGGAGGACCAGGGAAAAAACAAGGACAAGGACGACGACTCTGAATCTCGCTCGCCCTCACCAGCTGAGGGTGGCGCCGAAAAGATTACCTATATTACCTCATTTGGTGGTGAGGATGAGATGCAGCCGCACTCAAAGATCACTATCAATTTGACAAAGCCTGGTCAGACTCTTGGCGAGTCCTGCATTAACGCTAGCAGCGGTGCAGCTAATGCTGCCTCAGTTTCCTATGCACAAAAAGTTAAGGACAATTTGGACCAACTAAAGCTCATGAACGAGACGGCGAATCGCAGCGGACGACATCGCTCACGCAGCACAACCCGCAGTCCAAGTCGGCGGCGCAGTCGACGCCGCAGCTATCATCGCCGTAGCCGCACACGCAGCCGGAGGCGACGCAGGCATTACTCGAGATCGCGTTCCCCATCTCGCTCTCGATCACGTTCGCGTTCAAGTTCTTGGCAGCGCTACACTTCTCGTAGTCCCAGCTATAAGCGGTCTCGCAAACGCTATCCCTACTCCTCCCGTAGCTCGAGCGTTAGCTCCTATACAATGTCAAGAAGGCGACGCTCTCGATCCCACTCCCGTTCCAGTCGACGCAGTCGCACGCATTCAAATGTTAAAAAGTTAACAACGCCGCCAGCTGCACAGAAAACCATTTGCCTTAGCACAACAACAACCACAACGGCTTCGAGCACTTTACTGATGACAGCGGCGAACATGCCAATCAAGCAGGTGCAGCAGCAACAGCAATTGCTGCCGAAGCCAACAGATCAAACAATTTCAGCAGTGCCGATGATCAGTTATCCGCTGTCTTCGCGTGTCCTCAGCATGACCACAACGGTACCAGCTTTGGGCAGCTTGACGCCTGTTTTGCACCAAGTGACGGAGCCGCCGCCGCCCCCATTAAAGCGGTACTATGGTCGAAAGCGAGGAAACGACACGTCTTCATCGTCAGCGGAGAGTAGTGATCCAAGCGATGTCGAGGAAGACGAGGGCAAACAGCCAGGCAAATCTCTGCGCGGCAGAGATCGCGATGACTCCGAAGAATTGGATGTGGATACTGCGTAAGTGACGGCAACCGTATGGTAAAGTTGAGCAACCAAAGAAGCCTCAGATTCGGTTTCAATTATCAATTCACGTTCTCTTTAGTTGGAGACTATTTTGATAACTACAATCTTTTGTCTTACAGCTCGGAGCGCTCGCAGCCATTGATGTCGTCATCCAGCACGGGTAATCTAACAGGCAAATATAGTTCTGCTACCGAAACCAAAGTCAGTAAGCAAAACCAAAGTGTCTCATTGCCTCAAATAACTGGAGTACACCACAAAATTTCACGCCTCTACCTTAAAAATCCAAAACAATATGAATCGAAGACATTCACAAACCAATATGCATATGGCATGATCATAAATAGCAATGGACCATCCCAGACGTGGACGCTCAATTCAGAAATTCAGATCAGTCAATTTTCTTTTGTCCGTGCTCTTTTCAAAGGGTATCCAGCTGGGTAAACAGATGTCAGCAAAATTAACCCAATAGAAAATAGTATTAGGTTCTTAAAATGTTAAGGGTTAATGGGCTAAGGGTATTTATATTGTGGAGCTCGAATACAACGGTTGAACTCGTATATATCATGGAACGGCTATTCGACAAACTGGTCACAGTCAACAAAAATTTCGAAATTATCTTTTTATGTCTTGTGCCTAGTGTGCATATATGTATTCTTAATCAATCGACAGTCGTGTCTAAATTACCATAATGGTCTGACTTGTCTATTTCTATGCAAACAGTTCGTCTAGGAACGTTCCATTCATCTGTATTTTTATTACCGGCAATGTGTCGGAGGCGGTCGGATCCTTTACCTTTATTATATATTGCAACGATCGATTATATATTGCTTCTTTTAATTATTCAGTTTTATTACACTCAACTTATGACCACAATCCTATGTGCACTGCATTTCCATATCATTTATTTCATTTCATCGGCTGTAAACAGAGCTTTTGTATATAATATAACGCTTGTCATATTTATGCAACATTATTTAATCTCAGGCACACCGAAGATAATTCATATCACTTCTTTATTTTGTCCCGCATAGCAGGTGTTGAGTTTTCAGTTTTTTTTTTATATTTTAATAATATATAAAAGTACCGATTTATTTTAACTTATTAAGAGAAGAGTTTCGTTACTAAGTTGGCTTCCCTTAGATATATACATGTTTAACAGCATGTAAATTTCGTTTAAAATTGTTTTACTTTTGTCCCTCATGTTGCCGAGTCTTGCGCAACGACACTTTCGACTGAAACTAGAACTGACTCCAACTTATCTGCACATAATGGCGCCAAGAATGCTAAATAATTGTTGATGAATATTACAGGGATCTGGACAGGCGAGTGGCAGTGGACGGCCCAATCTTCGAGAGCGGCTTAAGCGCAAGATGCAAAACCTGCTAAACAGGCAATGTAAGCCGCCGAGTGTAGTGTGAAGTTCGAAGACGAAAGCTATGATAATTTAAAAACTAGGACTGAGCAGTCATTTATATTTCAGATAAGGCCGATAAGCGTGCAGAGATTGAAAAAACGGAGAGAGAGCGTCAGTTGCAACAGGAACGCGAGGATGAGATGCGCGAGCTCGCGCTCAAGCTGCGCCGTAGGTGAGTAATCAGTTGTGGGTGGCGTTTTGAACGCCCTCTCACATCTCTTTATTCACAGGCGGCGTGAGTTGCGACACAAATATGGAACGCCGTCCAGCGGCAAACTCTCCGACAGCGATGTGGAATCGGTGGACTCGGAAGCTCCAACCCGCTTGGCCAAATCATCTGCCCGTCGCAGTAGGTCCCGTAGTCAAAGTCGAAGCAGAAGGCACCGATTGCGTTCCCACAGTCGACGTAGCAGCAGTCGCATGCAGCGCAAACGAAGATCGCGAAGTCCAAGCCGTAACAGGAGGCAACGATCCCGTACTCGAAGTAGGAGCAGCAGCCGCACAGAACGAAAGCGGAGGTCTCACAGTCGACGACGAAGCGGCAGTCGGGAGCGGAGATGTTCCCGAAGTCGGCGTAGTCAGTCCCAATCGCGGCGACGTCGTCAACGGGAGCGAAGCATGGAGAGAAATCGTGAGCGAGACCGGTACAGACAACAGCAGTATGAGCGCGCGCACGGTGGTCGAGAGGAGGCACAGGCTCATAGCAGCAACTCGGGTGGCGGAAATCGGGGACGAGTGGTCATTTCCGCGCCTCCCAAGCTTAAGAAGCTGGTTGACTATTAAGACAACCAACGTATACTAAGGAGTAGAAAACAGAGATATATTCACATTGATTGGTTATGCCCGTTTATCGTTTATTTATAGACATAGGCATATTTTTTTATGGTAATATGCGTCGTTAAATGTGTTTGTTTATGCTTTTGCTTGATAACACAATTCAATTAAACATATTCATAGGAGAATTATTAGTTTGAAATATCAAAATACGTCTATCTATGAAAAGCATCGTTAAAGAATATAACATTTGTTATGGCCCATTAACTGGCAATTGGAGTATGTGTATTGCTAAATATGACTACAATTTTATTGGCATTTTTTCAGATCCAATTTTTCTAAAAGTGCTTCCCGTTGAATATGTTTAAATAAATTTAATTAAATCACTGCTAGTTGATTTGTCCATATTCAATAACAGGAACAACAGAATTAAAGGGCCAAATTCATATTGGATACTTAAATCTAAAAAAATGTGTATTTTTGTGTAAAATGTCAACTGTCAAATAACTTTAAAATTATAGTATTTGTAAAAGTTTTTAATCTATCGGTTTCATCCCATTTCAAATTAACGTGCGACTATCGCGAAACGAACCGAACTGAACTGGTTCTTTTCGGCTCTCATAAAGGCCTGACAACAAATTGTTTATGTAATTGTGCAACAGCTGTGTGAGAATATTGGAAACATGTTCGGCTTAACGTTTCGACAATCCGTTCGAATTTCAGCGCAAAAGGTAAACCAACTACTAAGCACAAGCGGCACATTGTTCAATAGGAATTCCGAGACAAACATGTCGCAGGAGGCACAGTATCCACCTATAGAAACGGCAATGAGGAAAGCGCTAACAGCGGAGCTTAACCCGGTTTTCCTGCATGTATCCAACGAATCGCCCATGCACAACACTCCCAAGCAAGCTGAATCGCATTTTAGAGTGCTGGTCGTATCCGACAAGTTCAATGATTTGACGCTCATTAAGGTAAGCCCACGGCTAACACGACCGCCTTTATCGAGTCCCCTAAAATGTATCCACGCAGCGCCATCGACTGGTAAACGACACAATTAAGACAGCATTGAAGGCGGCCGGATTTGAATTCATGCACGCACTCTCTATTGAGGCGAAAACACCAAAGCAATGGGCGCCCGAGCATGGTCCGGAAAAAAGTCCACCATGTCTGGGTGGTTTTGGTAAATAAATGGCGGCTCGATCTAGGAGGGACACCAACGGAATTTAATGTACAAACGGAAAATCACTCAAACCATAGTTGCAAAAGAAAATATACAAATGAATAAATATGGATTAATTGAAATATATATAATTTCAGTTCATGCCATTAGCCTCAATGTCCCGGCGGCGGCGGCAGGTGCACCGGCAGCTTCTTTACCTGTCTGCGGGCAGACAATATGACGTCGTTGATGCCAACGCCATCATAGGCTGCGCCACATAGCGACAATGGCAATTTGTAGTTTTTAATGTAGCTCCTTATGTTCTCAATGCGTCGCTTATGTCCGACGGTGTACTGGGGGATGCACTTGTGAAGCGTGTGTACGCGGCTAAAGTTGGGCTCCTCTTTGATGTGTAGAATTTTGCGCACGTGCCGCTGTGCAATGTCGCGCAATTCCTTCTGGCTGGGCTGGTGGCCAAACCACTTGTCGAACCAGCGGCCGCCCATCATGACGGTTAATATCGTGTTGCCAGCCATGTCGAAGCAGCAGCTATCGAAGATGACTCCCAGCACGGGCAGCTTTTCGACGGGCGGCACCAGTAATCCAAAGCCATTCTGCTTTAAGAGCTGATCACTGTTGTATTGCAAGTTAACCACGACCACATCCACATAGGGTATGTCCAGCAGTTGGGCGGCCAGTGAAGGATGCTGCGTTCTCACCAGCGGTGCCAATTGGTGCGCAGGCAGTGAGCTAACCACATGAGCCACCGGCAAGTCAGCATCACGTAGACTAATGCGTGCGCCGTCGTTGTTAAAGCTTAAATTGTGGCACTTGCTACTTAGCTGGACGTTCACATCGTGTTCGCCCAGATATTTGCGCAAAGCTCGCGGCAGCTGTTCCAGGCCATCCGCTAGGCCGTACATGGCCCACTTCTCTTGGACAGCTTGCTTGTACAGCTTGGGCTCGTCTTGGTCAAACAAACCTACTTTGCTCTCGTCTACATCGTTCTTGAGCCGCGAGTAAAGCATACCCTTTATTACGCCGCCATATTTTTGCTCTTTCTCGAAGAGACTCTCCATTAGAAAACGCACACTGATTTCGCGCGCGTCGCCAGCACAAATGCCACAGATCATTGGGCTAATGGCGTAGTCAGCAATTTCCTCGCCGAATCGCCTTTGGGCAAAGCTGTAGATGGACTCGTCTTCGTTTTTAGCTAAAGTGCCGCCAGTGGTCAAATCATGGAGAAGAGCTCTATACAGAGGTCTTGTAAAGGGGGGAATAGTGCCAATAAGGCCCCTGGGACTGTTTGGCAGCATACAGATCTGGCCCTTGGCATAAAGCATGCGGTTCCGTGCCGCCACATGTGAACTGCGTATTGGTTTTATCGGCAAATTCAGTTGCTCCACCAGCTCCAAGGTGTTGGCACCCGCTATACCTTTTGGCCGTATCGTGCGCGGTCCACTCTCGAACAAAAAACCGCGGTCCTTGTGCCATTCAGAACGTATCCAGCCACCGACGCGCGGTGATGCCTCGTAAATGGTCAAAGGTTTGCCGAACCTTCGCAATAGATAGTAGCCGGCGGATAAGCCACTGATACCGCCGCCGAGGACGGCTGTTTTCATGGTGTAATTAGTGTTTGGTTATATAAATTCTTGTGCTCTATGTTGCTTAATATAACAACAAATTTGGTCACATTCCTGACTATCAAATCGAAGCAACCTGATTGCGTCTCAAATGTTTTGATTATCGGTATTTGATACGAAATATCGACGATACGATAACGATATTTAACTCAGGGCTCCAATAACTTCTAGTTCGCGGCACAGTTTGTTAAGAAACATTGTATTTCAAGATAGTCTATGGTGTTGAAGTGGTAGGTAGACAATTGTTTATTAATTAAAACAACAACATACTCACAACAACATAGAATAAATGAAATACTTTTTACACTGTTTACTTTAAAATTTAACAAATTCGAAATATTTGAGTATTGCGAAACTCTTATATCCTTGAAATGAGTACTTAGTCACTAAAAAACCTGAAATTACATGTTAATTAAAACACTTTATTTTAAAGAAAAAATATTTAAAAAGATCTATTGCAACATTTTAATATTTATATATATAAAATTTAAATGTAACAATGTAAATGCGAAGACATTTTTCATTTATACACATATTTTCGAAAAAACCCAGCCAAGAAATATGCTACAGCTTTACTCAAGCACACAGCAAATTTAAAGAGAAATATAATGCATTTTTTTATACGCCACGTGAGCCAATCTCTAAGCAAACCAAATACAGTCACAGGAACACACACACACACTTGCATCGTAGGTGCATTTTGGCGCCAGTTTTAATGAATCGCAAGCTCCACCTAGCATGCCAGGCCCCTAGCCTTCCGAAAAAGCTTAAAGACGAGCTTGGGCTGCAGAGTCCCGAGCCGTCCGAGTTCGCAGCGCGCAGAATTGTATCCGCTGCTGACGAGAAAGGTTGGTGCTTGGCCTGTGCGCGTCGTTTGCTTATGTGAAAAGTAATGAAAAAGTATATATAAATAAAAGTATGTATATATATATATATGTATATATATAAAAAAAAGCAAATAAAAGTATGTATATATATATACAACACACACACACAGTTTTCCATTAACGAATACTAAGAAAGTAAAGAAATTTCAAATTGCGTATGCCAATTAATGAAAAAAATCCTATATAATACATTAAAGCAGTAATAAAGTTTACAAGAAATTTCAAATAAGAATAAGTGATGAAGTGATGATAATTTGGATAGTCAGTGAAGACAGTTTCCTGTGTGACATATTTTTCAACAGGAAATTCAATTAATATGTCTCGGCTCTGTAAATTCGATAAAATAATAGACAATACAAATGATTATATCAATTCTAGTGAATATAAAAATAAATGTCAAAAGACATAAATGTCAAAATACATTTGTATGTATGCACACACACACATGCGCAAACTCATACACAGCACACGCACAGTGCGCCAGTTTCATGTTGAATCGAACAAAACGAGCACACAAAAGTTTTTAACGACGACGTGCAGAACGACAAAGCCAAACGAAAGGACACGATGATAAAGTCGATGGGTAGCCGGAGATATGGTACAGTAGTATCGTTCCATGTTGTTGTTGCAATTGCTGTTGCCGAATGAGCTTCTGGCCCCGTTCTAGCCACGCTTCGTTGTCATCGCCAATGTTATTTTTGTTGTTTCCTACTTGTCTTCGTTGGTGTTGGCGTCCGTTATGCGCCTTTATTGGTTTATGTGTGTCAGTCAGTCAGTGCCCGAGTATGTACCTTTGTATATATATATATATATATATATATAAATATATATATATATATATGAGAGCGGTAGATACCTACAAGGAAATTTAACCATATTTGAAACGAGTTCGATGCGTGCATAGCCAGTAAGTCATTCTGTTTACATTTCGGCTCAAGGCGGCAACACTGTCAGTGCTCAAAATTACAGCATATTTAGGTGATAAACATTACAGATACTAAAAAAATATGACAGCTTTTGTTTTGTGAAGAACATGCTTTTATAATATTTATATTATATACTCTATGGAATTGCGTTGTGCGGCTTGTTTTGTTCGTGCAGGTACATAAGAATGTGCATACATATGTACATGTGTATTCATTAAAGAATGTATGTATGCATGTATTTGTTGCGAAGCACAACTAAAAACTAGGGCAGTGTGTTTCCGTTTCAACGACAGGCTGCAGAAACTCTTGGAAGCGTTCATTGCCTCGCATACGCTTCACGCGCACGGTTCACATTCCTTTTCTGTACGTTCGTTGCCCCGCAGGTCAATACTAACTGGCGTATCTCGGTCGCATTGTCCGCGTATCTCACGGATTGAATTTGTAAACAGCGTTTGGGAATTGAATCAGGCTGGATAGTAATAAAAATTAAAAACTAGTACAAATAAATAAAATAGATAAATTTAATATTAATAGTTGTGATAGACACGGCGTATGCTTAACATAAATTAATTTGATCCTTCAACTCGATATAAAAAGCTTCACACTTTTTCGGACTACGTATAAAGTACATGCGCAAAAACTGAGAGAGAGAGAGAGAGAGGGCGAGAGAGAGAGAGAGAGAGAGAGAGAGAGAGAGAGAGAAAGAGAGCGAAATTGGAAGAAAAAAGCTAGTGAGAGCAAGTCCTAAAAACCGACGCTCAGCTGCTGCTTTTGCTTTGAAATTTGCTTCGCGTCTTTATTTATTTATTTACCAGACCGCGTTTTCATTTTTCCCGCAGTTACTGTCGTATGTTATGAGAAATAGGTAACTATGCGAATTGCATCAGTGAAATTTGTTAAGGAAGAGCATTATGAATGCCAATCGCCGTGCAGAAATCATAAATTTTGCCATTTTTGCCAGTGGGTTGATTAATCAAGTGTATTTAACGATTTTTACAAATATAGTTAAGATTAATTACAACCTTACTGGCCCTTAAAAAATTTGAAAATATGTGAGAAGTGTAACACAAAATTATTAAATATGTTTTTAACAACAATGCAATTGCTCTTAGCAAATACTTAGATCAAAATTAATACAAATAAACGCACAATGAAGTTAATAACGGTATTCTAAAGAAACAAAAAAAACTGCAAAACTAATTTATATCAATCGAATGACATAAAACTGTATATAAAGAATCCGAAAGTATAAAAATCCGAATGTGATGGTATAGAAATTAAAGCAAAGCAAATAACAATATTTCTACGGCTATAATAATATTAATAACCACAAAAACAACACCAAAACCAACAACAATAACAATTCTATTAATAATAATAATATCAACAACAAATCGTCTACATATTAATGTGCGATTTGAGCGTGTGAATGTTGGCAGCCCTGGAGCCCTGCCTCGGTGGTATAGCCTGTACTAGGTGAGTAGTATTACTGGCAACGAACCCAAACCCGCCCCTCTATACAAAGATACAAAAACACTCTCCTACATACATATCTGACGCACACAACTTCAAGAAGCGAATATGAGAAAGGACACAACCATATCGATTGCGGCTGCTAATTTGGCTCTAATTGCAAAAGAGATATCAAAATTCAACCAGATACTAAATACGAACCCGAAACCGAATCAGCTAACATGGCCAGCTGGTGTCCAAATTGTCATGAACTGCCACCGTTTTATCCGCCCATCTCGCCAAAGGTAAAATCCCATTTCTTACGTGTATAACACAAGCTAGCAATTGTGAAAGCTCAATTGTGCTCGAACTGGCCATAGATGTGCAATCAGTGCAACCAAGAATCAATCAACCAATCATTCAATCTGTCAGTCAATCAATCGATCAATTAATTATTCAATCATCTTGTGTTCATCATTATTAGCGCAATAAGAAGCGAATAATTAGACATTAATCAGGAACTTGCTCGTCGGATCTATGATCAATGATGGCTGTATGAGTTGTCGAACACGCTTAATTTTAGCCTATGTTCGCTAATATGTATGCATGTATGTATATATTTATGTGTGTGTAGATGTATACGAGTAGAGCAGCTCGCGTGACCTTAGCAAACGTGGCACAGAAACTGAAACTTAACTAGACCCATCGCCCTGGGGGCAGCGTAAGCCCTCCGGCCTTGGTAATGTTGCGACGCCCGCGGTCAGCAATCAGTGGCTACAATCAGCGGGCCAAGTGCTACCCATAAATTGCTCAAAAAGTCGAAGGGTATTTGTCAACTCGTTGCTTGTCGCTTGGCATTTGCCACAGCCGTGTCGGCTCTGTCTCTATCTTTGTTCTCTACTCTTCTTGGCGTTCCACAAATTGACGGACATGTGTCAAGTTATCTACCACCTCCCTTCTCCAAGTCCAAGTCCACGCCCACGCCTTAAAATCAATAGTTCGCACTGTAAATTATTACCACTTGGTCGCCGTGTGACTTCATCCATTAGATTGCCGCCTCAGGCCGACCGCTTCTATCGCCGTTTGACAACCAAATCGGCTCTGTCTTGTGGCATATTTTATAGCGCTCTGTTATCTAAACGCCCTGCGACTGGGTTATTATTCGCAGCAGGTAATCGGTCTGTCGTATACGCGTATCTTAAGTCCAGTTTAGGCACTTTGACAAAAAATTTCAAAGTAGCCAAAGTGTCAAACAACATTCTTTAAATCAACAACTAATTATTTTTGAAATCAATCAGTCTACAGTTTAATGGTTTGGTGTTTATTTAGCTGAACCTAATGAATTGAATTGACAAATCAGGTCTGCTGCCAATGACTTTCCAAAAATAAACACATATACTTTAAATTCAAATGGAATGGTTCATTTGCAATCTTGGCATTTTTGTTTTGTTTTTTTTTAGTTTTCGTCTAAGACAAACATCTGGCAAAGACAACGATGATTGTTTGTTTATTTTTAATTTACACAGTTCAGTGGGAAATACACTTTTCGTCGTCTGATTATCGGAAGCGTCGAGATCTAAATAGATTATAAATGCCAATAATGCAATAATGATTCTAAACTAATATTGACGGGCGTAGAAAAAGGTTCAAGGATGTTTTTTACAGATTCATAACGACCAAATGACTTATTATTGACATTAATTTCTTATAAGCAGCGATAAGACGATCAATTTGAAATGTACATGCTTAATTCTAAAATAATCTTTGCATTTGTTCTTATCATCTTCATCTAATTCCCTATTAGCATTATCTATTTAGACTATTCGAATGCAATTATATAGCTTGCTTTCCTGTACCCGTTTGACAACGTAGAAATATTATTAAATACACATCAACGTCGTGCCGTTGTGTAAATCATCATTCCATGTATTTTACAATTTCAAGGCTAGCGTCAGTTTAAAAATATTCATCTGAGTACACTAATTGAAAACATTTTTAATTGGCCAACTGCAATAAAGCGATAAACTTAACCGCACCGAGTGTCGCATATAACAAGAACTAAAAATATAAGAGAGCTCTGGTCGGCAGTGCCCGACGGGAATGTACCCTGTATTCAGGAAATGACATATTTTTTTTTCAATTTTGAGAAAACCTATGTATACTCCACATACATCCTGAATTTGGATTCTTCCGCTCTTAAATGCTCAGAGATATTGTCAAATCCAAATCTGAAAATCGATATATTTTCATTTTGTGGAAACGAAGTGAGCTTTTGAAGATTTTAAATAAACTTGATCTGTGCGGGTCTCTCGCTTATATAGCATACAAGCGGGTATAATCCGGCCTAGTCCGTGGCACGTATAAAATAAATTTTCTCTCTCTTTTAAATGTACCACTGTTGCGGGTGGAAATTCGCAATTCGCTGCAAAATGCATTAAACTCTTATGTAGAGCTTTGAAAATAAGTTTGAAGCAAATCGGACACAACTTAAACTTCATCCAAAAAAAATTTGAATCGCACTTTCCACCGACGATGCTCTCAAATGATTTTTCATACAGATCCTTGGAAATGAATTTGGGCGCGAAACGTCACCCACCAAATGTTTGACCGCCATTCCACCAAGGAGGAATGGATTTTGCAAAAAGTGAGAAACACCCCTTAAATGAATATGAACAAAGGCCGATCAGATAGTAACCAAAAAAGTTTCAGGTACACGTTTTTTGCGATTTTTTCACACTTGCGGGTGTAATTTACCGAAAACCCGTCTTTACGTAAGGTAACTAAAGTGAAAATTTTAATATCCTACCTCTTACGGTTAGGGCTGTGCCGTTGATCGCCAATCAGTCCAGTCCGTCAGTCAGGACAAACAGTTTTATATATGTGTGTATAGAGATAGTCTCTGAGATCGACAAGTTCAGACTTAGATACAGCTGGCCCAGTACGACTCGAACCCGTTACGACCGCACTACTCGACACAACTTTTACTCAAAAGCCATATTAACAAATACTTTCCATTGAGAAAAAAAAAATGTTAAAATCGATATTGCAATGCTGATGCTAGAATTCAATAAAAACGCGCATGAATGTGTGTGTGTGTGCATACAGAAATTCTTGGAATTTGCGCTAGCTGCCGCACACGTGGCCAGCCGAAACATGTTTTCTTTAATAACTTCTTTGTTTCTTGACCGATCTTGATAACATTTTCAACAGTAGACTTTATTATGTTAGAGAATATTCTAATATTCTCAAAAAGAACATTCCAATAACTTACTCTTATAACTTACGAGATTTGCTGAAAAAACAGGTTTTCGATATCGAGTTTTATCGATTGCTTCGAAACGGGGAAAGTTATCGAATATTGGAAACAAACTCGATCTGCGCGGGCACTAGGCCACATGTCTCTAACTCTAATAGGTTCTGAGATCCCTGTTACATACATTTGTAGAAATACAATATAATGTTTTTACCCATTTTCTATGGGTTCAGGGTATACAAATACACGTTGCTGCCGCGGCTGCTGTTGATGATGAGCAATTGTGGCTAGTGAAAACGCGTAGGTAAAACGAAGGCAATTTAACTGGGGCAGCTTGTTGCCATGTTTGAGGAAACGGTGGACTGTTGCTGTGGTTGGGTTTGGGGTTGGGGTCGCTGTTGGCCTGTCCCCGCAGGAAATAGCAAACAAAGCGCGTAAATTATGAAACGACAGCTTACTGGCAACATGGCGTGACTGGGCTGAGTTAACCTGGCGATTCCTTGTTTGCCGCTGGGCGTAGAGTGTGTGTGTGTGTGTGTTTGTGTGCTTAGAACGGCACTGGGCAGAACAACAAGAGAACTCATATTTTATTTATATATATTTGCCCTGCTGTTTGTTGTTGTTCTAATAACAATTCATTGTTGGCAACTCACGTACACATTGACAGACCCATATATATGGGTATATAGGTCTATTATACAAACGTACGTTCTAATACCCTTTCCCCGGGCATTACCATTTTGGGGTGACGTATATGCTAATTTAACAAATAATAAATACTAAGCTTTATCAAATGAATAGTCTGATTGGAATACACGACATCTCGGAAGTCTTAAATGAATCCCATGCAGCTGGCCAATCGGACCCCAACTTGTTTGCTAGATCACTAACTCATCCATAGAAAATTTTAAAAATCTTCAAGCCAGTCGGTTTTAACCAGGAATTTAAATTTTTTACGCTCCTTGAACGAAGCATTAAGCCAGATGGGTTGAATAAAGAACAGCCGAATCAGGTTGGACATAGAGAAACACGAGCCAGAATATCAAATCACCAAACCAATGAATAAGATACTTAAAAAAAATGTTAATGGTAAGTTTCAACCGTAAGCCGTGAACTCTAACCCATCATTGTTACATATAAAATCGGAATTATAATATAAATATAATATAATCAAATCAAAGAAATAATAAAAATATCGGAACTTGCGGCTATAAAACAGTTGTAGTAGGTCCCTGAATTATGTGGCACTTTTTAGATAGAGTCAGGAAGAGCCAGCCCCATAGTTAAATACAAATTACATTTGTATCAGATAAGTTCCAGTTAAAGTTTGTAGGGAAGAGTATGCAGGTGTGGGAGGTGTCAATGCTAAATTTTGTTTTCATTTTTCGTGCCTGTTAATTCAATTCAATTTTGTCGCCTTCGTTGACATTTTTCGCGGTCAGCCAGCGAGAGAGCGAGCCCGTGCCCGCGTCAGGAGATAGCACGCTGGCAAGCTAAGCAGCTGAGCAGGCGGCGTTCATTTTCAGTTGGTGCACGTCTGTTGTGCTGTTCGCTTGTTGCCTCCTTTTTGTTTCGTGCTGGCCTTAATCGTGCGTGCTGTGCTGTTGCGTGTGTTTTTTAGATGCAGATGTATCTATAATATACATAAATATATATGTATATAACATATATATAAATATATAAATTTACATATACAGTAGTATACGCAGTGATTCATTGAGTGCGTTGGCCCCAGTTGCTAATTATTGAAAAGCTAGCAAAATTCTGTCGGCCATCAAATAATAATAAAACACCGTGTACTAGTTGAGTGGATATTAAGCTTATATGAGTCGATTAGATACTTACATATGTATCTAGCAGTCGGTGTATCTACTTCTGTGCTCGTCCTCGCATGTTAAATGTCGCATGGTCAAAGCTGAAATCTTAAGAAAATTGTACCCGCGCTCTTTGCTCGTGTGTGGTGTCCATCTCTGTGCGTGTGTCGCGTACATTGCGAGACAACTTTAAAAATAAAAGAAAGATTTGTTTGTTGCTATTTTTAAAGGCGTGCCAAGTTTTCTGCCGTTTTTCGCCGTTATTGTCGCAGTCGCGTCTGTTGGCTCTTTAGTGGCGTCATTTGCCACTTGGCCATGCTTAAAGTGGCCAGGGGCCTATATGCTCTTGAAAACCCAGAGAGCCTCGACCAAACCATAATCACAGTATCATACAAATTGTACATATTTATAAAGTGTATATAGTGCAGTGCGCCGCAATGTAAGGAACTGAAATGGCAAGCGGGTTGATCGGCACAAATATCAGTGTATTGACAAATGTAAGCCAAAAATGTAATAATTGATTCATGTTGATCGGTTGCTTATTTTTGTATTTAATAGATAAGTTGTACCATACATTATTTTTTTTAGCATTTACAACTTAGTATTAATGGCCTACATTCTCTGTCGTCGAAAACTGTTATTTGTTTACATTTATGCGCTTTGCAATGAAAACTTGAGCCAACAAATTTGCTCATTCTAAATGTCAAACGTGACGTACTATGTACGTATGTGTAATGCATTTACATACAAAAATACATACTTATGTATATATGTGTTTAAGTATATGTACATACATATTTTTAAATGAGTGCCGCCTTGTGCTCAAAAAATTGTTTCGTGTAGATATTAGATTTGTATTGGTAATAGTTATTATTTAATTGCTAATTAATTATTAAAGGACTGATTATTCTGAATACTTAAGAATATACTATACGAATTTTGCAGGGGATGTCGGGGTGTGATCAAAGCACTGTCGAATCATTGGCCGATGATCCAACAGATTCACCATTCGATGCCGATGATTGTCTCAAAGTTCGCAAATATTGGTGTTTCCTGCTCTCCAGCATATTCACATTCCTTGCTGGCCTGCTTATTGTGCTGCTATGGCGTGCGTTTGCATTCATCTGCTGCCGCAAGGAGCCGGACCTGGGACCCAACGATCCCAAGCAAAAGGAGCAGAAGGCGTCACGTAACAAACAGGAGTTCGAGGGAACATTTATGACAGAAGCAAAAGACTGGGCTGGAGAGCTTATCTCGGGTCAAACAACAACTGGTCGAATTTTGGTAAGTATATGAATCCCTATCCCTTTCACATTAGTATTTAAAGTGGAAATTCCACTTAGATTCTGTTCAACCTTGGAAACTTACAACCAATCGAAACAATTACGTGGCCGATAAATATGGCCAGTAATTCTATTCAAGTGCATTCGGGTTACTCATTCAGTTTCAGCCCATTTTATTCGATTTGCAAGGGCAAGTTGTTTGCGTGTAAAACGTAAGATTTACATTTTATTTAGCCACATTTCGGTGCTGCCACTGTTGGTTGCATGTCAACAGCGGAAGCAACAAAGTAAATCAACCATTTCCATGTAACACAAATACTCGCCAGCAAATTGATTTAGTGGCATGAAAAGCTTCTGCTTTGCTGTTTTAAAAAATTCCACCAGCTATTAAGAAATAAACATATGTTCTGATAACTAACTTATGAAAGAAGCCAGGTGCCATGTGCAAACCAACTTAATATAATGTTATGCATATGTCACATTATGCAGCCATCCATTAAATGTGAACTTCTGCCTAAGCTCTACGCTACTAGAGGAATTTATTTTCAGACATTTAGAACTTGCCGACGGTTTTTTTTTTAAATTTCGTAATTATTCACTTTGTTAGATTAGAGCACATTTTTATATGTTGTTATCAAAGTAAAAAAGATTATATTGGATTTGTGGAATATCCGTAAGATTTCATTTTCTCCCGCCCACGAAGGTCGGCAAAATTCAAAAGTCTTTCCGTATGCAAAAGTCTTTCCCTCCCAGAGGTTAAATTTGCCATCTAGACAACTAATGACAACTGATAAAGATCGAGACACAAATAACGGAGTCACCCCCAGTCCCACCCTATAACCAAAAACATCAATAATTACTAAAATCGTACTTTGAAAGTCAAAGCTTAGTGCTTACAGTCTTTCAGAGTTTCAATTTGTATTCGGCTGTTATTTAACTTTCAAGAGTCTTCGACTCGCGAATGTCTTACTAATTGATTTCCTAAAGCGCGTACCAACCTGACGTCACAAGCATTTTAGCTCCATTCTACACTACGTTGATTCTTCCCTTCGCTCCATGCAACTGCCTAATGCCTTTTTGAATGGAAACGAGGTATCCAAGAAGTAATATCTAATTGGCAGAATGTCAGCTTCAACAGCCGAGTCAATGTCTCTATGTCGGTATGCCTGTTCATTTTTCTATAAACATTTAGTTTGTTTTATGTTTATAAAAATTATTTAATATGGAAACATTGATGATTTGTAGTATGTTGACAGCACTAAATGAGGGAGACAGCGCTTAACCCTAAAGACTACTTGCAAAGATCTTTGCGCATATTTAGATAATTTTCGATTTAAAACTCGTTTGCAAAGATCTTTATAAAAGCTCATTTATTAAGTGTTTCATACTTTTTGGAAAATACTCACTATTCAAACCCCTACATAAGTACTTAAAAAACACACGGCCAATGGTTGAATGAAACTATCTGTTTATCATACGATCGGCCTGAAACTCATTTGGGAAACAATTTCAAACAAAAAATACTATAAAAAAAAATACCAAAAATAAAATAATAATAAAGGCATATACCCGCTATTATATTATAAAGCTAGGAAGCGTCTTCTAATTGAGTGTACCATGGAACCTGCTTATATCTATGTGCGTGTGACTGATTCAGAAATTGTAAATTGAGTCTTGAGATTGGAGATGGAAGTAGAATGAAATTGGCTTTTATAGTAACTATCGATTCATTTTGAATAGCATACTTTTGTAAGCACACAAAAAACGTGTAATAGAAAATTTTACAAGTTTTAATTAACAGTGTTATTTCATTGCGACCAATTTAGGGAATCCACAAACATATTCAGATTGAAGCCTGCACAGTTATCTAAAATTCTAATTTCGTGCTCTGTTCACATTTGGTTAACAGATAGAAAAGTCGTATGCAACAATTGATTGAATTGCTCTTAAAGCTAACACAGTCGAAATACATTATTTCTGTTATCATATGACAGTTCAATGCTGCAGCGACAACAAGAATTAAGTAATAAAGAAAGGGTGCGCTAGTTGGGAATGCCCGATTAAGAGATATCCTGTTCCCTGTTCTTTCAAGAATTCGATCTTTTTTTAAAAGATTAAAACACAAATAATAAGCAGACGATGGAAAATACTTAAATTTTAAACCATATTTGTTTATATAAATAGCTCCTTGCTCAACCTCAACAGGCCAATGTTTTAATTTCTGATGTTGATCGAGTTAAGGAATTCAAAAAGTAAAGTAATTTTAATCAATTATTGTCTTTAAAACCGTATTCAACCATCGATGCTTATCGATATTGAGGGAAAAGAAGGAGCAGATATCAAAAAAAGATATAAAAACTTATACCTTACACACATATGAAAAAAATATTTGTGCCCTTTTCCAACTGGCTTTTCACAAGTTGATTTCTCTGTGGGACATTTATCGATGGTTGCGCTCTTTGTTATATGCAAAGAGCTATCCTCAAGCCAACACGAACTTCCAGCTAATAAAAGGAAATGGGCAAAATGAAATAAAATAACGGATGATATGTTGGTGCACCAAAAGAGCCAAAACCGAAAAGGAGAAATTAAAGTAAATAATGTGGGTGAGCGGGCCACGAAAAAGTCTAAGAAAATCGATAAAAACTCGCACGTTTCACTGTTACCAGGGCCAAGGAAGGCAGACGCGTGGCGCTGTAGCGATATATAGAGAAGGAGCGCGATTTGGGGTAAATGGATATTGCCAGGCCTACTGCCAACACGCCAATTGGTTGACAGACAGAGGCGTATATTTGTTGGCATTGCAGCTTTTGGCCGCCTTCTGTACGTTTTGTCCAAACCTTTTGGCATATACGTGGTATCCTTTAGGTTCTGTGCTATAGTTGTTATTGCTATTCTTTTTATTGTTGTGGTTTGATTTAATTGTACTGCAAGTATGTATTCCTTTTCTATTTGACTGTTACACAATTGGTGTTTTTCTGCCACTTTAATAGAAAGTTTTTCCTTAACAAACTAGAATGAACTCGCACTTGGGTGGCCAATACTTCATGCCTAGCCCCGCAGCTAATTGGCTTTACATTTTTAAAGCGACGTCAATGCGAAAGTGGAGCAGCATTTATGGCAGCTTACTGGGGGCGGTCAACTACATCCGATTGCACTTGGTCACGCCATGGAACAGCTTCGATACGAGTAGTCAGCCCTCTTTAAAAATCGCATTGTGCCTTAGCACTGGGCCCATTAAACTACAGGCCCCACCATTCTTACTGTGGTTGCTTCATTACTATTGATTGTTTTATTTTTTGAGCAGCTGGCAGTCTTAAAATACTTGTAATTGGTAGTAAATAATGTATTTTTCACGTATCGCGCAATCTTTTATACGAAACAATACAATGTTATCAACCCCGTGTAAAAAGCTAACCAAAACCAACTTTTTTATTCAGCACCCATTCAACTATATAAATTGTTGACCTCTGTCTATCTGTCCGTCTGTATGATCACATCCATTTCGGTGGCTATAGAATTTAGAGACTTGAAATTTGGAAATTACGGCAATGCAAAGGAATCTAGTATGTTTCATTTAAAACTTGCTCCGTTTCCATGAATGAGGCCCGGTGTGAGACCAATGCTTTTTGACGATATGTTTTATAAAGCGGTCTAACGGCAAGCATTTTTGTATTTGATCTAAAAATTCATAAATACTTAAATCAAGCACAAAAAGGTCTTAACTACTACTTACGTAGTATTTTTGCTTAGTTCATTCCTTATAAAATCAAGAAGATTCAATGTTGGTATACTGGTACATTCGTGGATCGATTCTGCTCCAAGACCTGAATCGGAAGCATACCTAGATGCTCTATTAAGGATCAGATCAGCGACAGACTGCTGAGCCACAAAAACAGGCTAGATCGCCCGCTTCTCAAAGCTGACGCTCTTTTTCCCCTCAAGAAGAAAATGGTGCTGATCTCCTAGTACAAAAAACGGTTTGAAATAATAATTTTATTCTTGAGTCAAGTATTACCAGCAATAACCTTAATTTTTCTTGATTTCGTATTTTAAATAGAGATACCAAATTAAGTTCTAATAATATAATCGAATCAAGAATATTTCATTTTCTGCGGAGGGCCAGCATGTCCGGTATTTGGACATATTTGAATTACAATATATATTTAAGCACGAATTTCTTAGTAGGCTGACAGAAGAAGGAGCACATCTTCAACTTATCTAAGTCTGGCATATTTGACTGAAGCACTCTTGTTTTTAAAGTATACGATATAGTTTTAAACTATTGGCCTAACTTATTTTAAATACACCGGTTAACGTGTCCATCCGTTAAAACAACACCACATTAACACACTCATATTCAGTTGCCTGAATGACCGGGTCACTAAGACAGATCATCTACCGATATTTACTAAAGAAAACTGATCTTGTCCAGATTGCTTCAAAGAGTATGTACATATATGCTCAAACATGAGATCTAGCACTTAGAGGTGTTAGTCAGCATTTCCGGTAAATCGCTTTTCCACCCAGCGAACTTGTAAACGACATTTATATTTATGTAGGAAAAGTCTTCTGAAGTTAATAGATTAAAAACAAGTAAGAGGTTCTAGTCGGGAGCTCCCGACTAGGGAATACCCTGAACCCTCTTATTCGAACACCAAATGGAGCTCGTTTGAATTAATAAAGATACATTAAACAAAAAAAGATTCCATTGGCAGAGTTCGAACTTGCAACTGACTGCATTACTTGCTGCCGACTCTACTCAGCAGCCACACCAGCCAAATAAAAAAAGAAAGGTTTCCCCGGTAGACCTCGAACTCGCGACAGACCGCACCACTTGCCACTGCCTCTACTCAACAGTCACACTAATAATTGAGTTTTATTGAAAAAAAAAAACAATTAAAATAGCAGCACAGAAAACAATCGTAATGATGACAGAATTCGAAGCAGACGCGCATGAATGTGTGTGTGTGTACATGCATACAGAAATTCTTGCAATTGCGTCGCAAGCACGTACGCAGTCAAACTACCGAAAAACAAAACATACACCGATCTTAATGAAATTTTCTACAGTTCATCTTAATGTACCATAGAAAGTTTGTGTATTCTCAAAAAGTAAATTGTGGCTTAAATTGGTAGGGAAAGCAAGGTTGTTTTTATACCCTGAACCCATAAAAATGGGTAAAAAGGGTATATTGTATATGTGCAAAATGTAAATGTATGTAACAGGCAGAATTAAGCAACCAAGCGACCACATAAAGTATATATATTCTTGATCAGCATCAATAGCCAAGTCGATCTAGCCATGACTGTCTGTCTGTCCGTCCGTCCGTTTGTAGGTCTGTCCGTCCGTCCGTTTGTAGGTCTGTCCGTCCGTCCGTATGTATGAACGCAAGGATCTCAGAACCTATAGGAGCTAGAGACTTGAAATGTAGGTAGCTGTAGGTCCTCCTAGTCCCTACGCAGATCGAGTTTGTTTCCGATAATCGATAACTTATAAAAATCGATATCGACATCTTGTTTTTTGAGCAATTTTGCTAAGTAATAAGAGCTAGAGTCACCAAACTAGACATGTAGCTTCTATAATAGTATGTATATCTGCATTTGTTGTTGGAAGAAGAGGGTTCAGGGTCAGGAGCTCGCGACTAGAACCTCGTTCTTGTTGTTTTGTTTTTCGGTATTTTGTGCACTACTGCGCATGTGTTTGCAACGCAATTTTCAAGAATATCTATATACATACATGTACAGTGTTCAGTTGTACATTGTACAGACACACATTCACGCGCGTCTGCTTCGAATTCTGTCTTCACTGCGATTGTTTTCTGTGTGGCTATTTTTATTGGTTTTTTTTCTCAATAATACTCAATTATTAGTTTGGATGTTGATTAGAGGCAGTGGCAAGTGGTGCAGTCTGTCGTGAGTTCGAGTCCTACCGGGGAAAGTAAATATGCGGTCAGTTGCGAGTTCAAACCCTGCCAATGGAACTTTTTTTTTTTAATTTATCTTTATTAATTCAAACGAGCTCCATTTGGTGTTCGAATAAGAGGGTTCAGGGTATTCCCTAGTCGGGAGCTCCCGACTAGAACCTCTTACTTGTTTTACTTAACTTGTAGATATGTGCTGGAGAGGCGGCGATAGATATAAAATGAAAGATACTTGATACATATATACATATATACTATTCTAGGAGCAGCATATCAAGTTTGGTGACTCTACCTCCTATTATTTACCCAATTTGCTAAAAAAACAGGATGCCGATATCAATTTGTATCGATTGCTTGGAAACGGAGTAAGTTATCGATTATCGGACACACTAGGAGGACCTACAGCTGCAATTTCAAGTCTCTAGCTCTTATAGTTTTTGAGATCCTTGCGTTCATACATACGGACAAACGGACGGACGGACACACAGACGGACATGGCGAGACTCGACTTGGCTATTGATGATATAGAATATATATACTTTATGGGGTCGGAGATGCTTCCTTCTGCCTGTTATGTACATCTACATTTTGTACAAAAACATTATACCCCTTTTATCCATTTTTAATGGGTACAGGGTATAAAAATGGTGGAATTATTCTGAAATGCGTTCATTATGAACCACATTACTCTACCATATTACCCATTAATAATGGGTAAAAAATATAATGGCTGTGTCAAAATGGATATGATAGGCATCTTCGATACCAGAATGTATTTATATTCTTGATTAATAACATTTAGGTGTAAGCGGTCAAAAATGTCTAATTAAATCCGTTATACACAAAATTAAAATATTCTCTGCAGGGGTTTAAGACTGCAGGTGTTTTTTTTCATACACAATATTCGGGATAGTTTAACATTTCAAGTTTGCGATTTGGTATAACTGGGTTTTGCGCCAGATCAGATACATTTCGGGTCGAACTCGTAGCACAGTGACTGACCCAGTTTCTTGTTGATAACTAAAAGAAGAAGAATAATCCTAGCAATAACAATATGAGCAAGAAATTTTATCATCTGTGTGGCCATGTTACTTTGCCGTTTTCGCCTTTCTGGCTTGGGTGCTGCATTAATTACCTTGTCCTGATGACGTCAGTCTTAGATACACTACTGATGTAAACGTTAAGGAAAGCCTTAAGTCAACATTGGATAAGATTATGGTTCAATTTCATTAGATGTCACTGTCAATTACGTTAGCTTAATGAAAAGTCAGCCGGCATCCCATGGCGTATATGTAATCTTAAGCTTTGGACATATCTATGTGAAAGTTTTGGATTAAACTAAAGCCAATTTTGGAATGTTGTTGTTGGAAAAACTGTTATATAATGGGTCTTGCATTTGCATGACTACGACAAAAAAATCAGCAGCAACTTGGGGCATAAGTAGCTTGCGTGCTGCTTTTGCCAAATTCAGTTTTCCTTTCATGCTATGCTTTGTTTGATTATCAAAGCAATTACGTCTATAAAGCTGAGCGGAAACCCTAACAACGGCAATAACAATTAAGCCCATTTAGAATAGCATGAAGTGGCATAAGACGACACAGTGTTGGCTAAAAGAGCGCCAGTACCAAGTTGATTCACTTTTACTGGTATTTTCGTTTTGGCAAAAAGCCTTGACATTTAACTCGTTCCCTGTTCGGACAGCTGCGTCCTTGCAAGCGCTTTTTCAAGCAGAACAATCCCTGTCGAAATTACCTTGGAACATTTTCATGATTGCCGCAGATTTATCAACGAAACGCCCTCGACTTATGCTGCAGCTATGTCGGAGCTCAGCCCATGATCAATTGACCCTTCGGTGATGGTCCCTGTGGGTCCAATGCGACGGCGCAATGCATAATCCTATCCAATTTATTTTATATTCATCTCTGCCAGGAAACGGATAAACCACTCAATGGTTGTAAACAAGACATGACAAATAAACATACCAGAAAGTAATATGATAAGGAATACATCTGATTGGGCTTATTTAAAAATATTTAAAACAAGTAAGAGGTTCTAGTCGGGAGCTCCCGACTAGGGAATACCCTGAACCCTCTTATTCCAACACCAAATGCAGCTCTTTTGAATTAATAAAGAAAAATTTAAAAGAAAAAAGTTCCATTGGCAGGGTCCGAACTTGCAACTGACCGCATTACTTGCTGCCGACTCTACTCAGCAGCAACACCAGCTTCGGTAGGGCTCGAACTCGCGACAGACCGCACCACTTACCACTGCCTCTATTCAACAGCCACTCTACTAATTGAGCTTTATTGAGAAAAAAAAACCAATTAAAATAGCAGCACAGAAAATTATGACAGAATTCGAAGCAGGCGCGCATGGACGTGTGTGTGTACATGCATACAGAAATTCTTGCAATTTGCGTCGCAAACACATACGCAGTCAAAATACCGCAAAACAAAACAGTAACCGATCTTAATAAAATGTTCTACAATATATCCTAATGTACCAAAATATATATGTGTGTTCTCTAAAAAAGTCAATTGCATTTAAATTCTGGCTTAAATTGGTTTTCATAACAAGTTGGGTTATTAACTTGATTTATAGCTCTGCGGTGTTAGGGGGGGGTATAAAATGAAAGATACTTGATATATATGTAATATTCTAGAAGCAACATATCGAGTTTGGTGACTCTAGCTCTTATTATTTACCCACTTTGGTAAAAAAACAGGGTGTCGATATAGATTTTTATCGATTGCTTGGGAACGGAGTAAGTTATCGATTATCGGAAAAAACTCGATCTGCGTAGGCACTAGGAGGACCTACAGCTAAATTTTCAGTCTCTAGCTCTTATAGGCTCATACATACGGACAGACGGACATGGCTTGATCGACTTGGCTATTGATGCTAATCAAGAATATATATACTTTATGGGGTCGGAGATGCTTCCTTCTGCCTGTTACATACATTTACATTTTGCACAAAAACATTATACTCTTTTATCCATTTTTAATGGTTTCAGGGTATAAAAACAGCTTTCTTCGATTAAAAACAAATATGAGATGTAAAACTAGATGTGACAAATACACCTAGCTGAGGTTTTTGAGGTTTTGTCTAAAAATACAAACTGTTTTACTTTTTGTCAATACACCCTTTAGTGTGAATTTTCTAGAAACTCCAACAAGAGTAAAAATATTTTAATTTTTACTCATACCTCGGCCCAGCTTAACAACCAGCTAAACATTTTCCCGTTCGGTTGAACCCGCATATTCCTTCAGTTATGTGAATATTCCACAATCTTAATACAGACCTTTGAAGAAGTTTCATACAACCGTTATCCACCATATTTCCGAGACTCATTCGAGATTTTTCGAAAATTCCGTCAGAGGGTCAAATAATATTTTGGTAAGAAATTAGTGTTGCCAAGTCTGACGGTTTGGGTTGTGCGTTGATCACCAATCAGTGCCACAAAATGTATTTACTTGTCAATGTGGATTTTCATATATTCCATGACTTTAATGTCTGATTTCATGATCTTAATATAACAATTATTTCAACTTTGACGAAATATTTATAGAGCGGTTGTCGGATGTTGATACACTCTACACAACAGCCCAATCGCTATACTCGATAATTGCTTTTATCCATCCGTTAACACAATCAGTCAACTTTATATATAAAACTGTTTGGCCTGGCGGACTGACCGTAAGAGCTAAAAAGCTTTCAAACCGTTTTATATATAAAGATATATAAATATATATATTAATTTAATGATGGTTTTGGCGACCTTTCCATGATATATATATATATTTGGCTGGCTCGAGGTCCGGGTTTGTTTTAATAATCAATGAAAACAATGTTGTAGTTTGCTTCCAATATATTTTGGTTGCACATCGGCAAACCGTCTTCAGGGTACTAACACAAGGAACAAAAAACAATTAACATTAAAATATATTAAATTAAACAATATATTGACTCATTTAACATACATTCTTTTACACGTCTGCGCTTTTTGACGTGGACACTAGGGATCAAGCAATATTGGAGACAGTGGAACAGACACGTAAATTCTTAAAGGAACATAAAAATATAAAAATCTTATCATCAGATAAGAGTAACAAAACTGTAGCAATGAATGTAGACGATTACAAAAATAAAATGACAAATATTTTAGACGACTTATGCGCGTATAGAACACTATGTCAGGATCCGACATCAAGACTACAGACAAAAAATAACAACTTCGAGGCAAAATTATTCAAGATGGGTCTTATTTCAGAGGACGAAAGAAATAAGATGACTACAACAGCGGTACCTCCGAGAATCTATGGACTTCCGAAGATACACAAAGAAGGAACACCACTACCACCACACCAAACTTCTTACCAGCTGTGCAAATATATTATTAAAATATTAAAAAATCTGACAATAGATTTAAAGTACAACAACAAAAGAACGCGATAGATTTTAAAGACAGAGTTAACAATTCCCACATTAGGAAAGACGAAACATTGGTATCTTTTGTAGTAGTAGTATCTTTGTTTCCCAGCATACCTATGGAACTAGCACTTGACACAATAAGACAAAAATGGAACAAGTTAGAAGAACACACCAGTATACCCAAACAACTATTTATGGAAATAGTTAGATTTTGTATACAGGAAAACAGATATTTTAAATACGAGGACAAGATATACACGTAACTAAAAGGAAAGCCAATGGGATCACCAGCCTCCCCAGTAATCGCAGACATAATAATGGAAGAACTGTTAGACAACATTACGGATAAATTGACAATAAAACCAAGACCCTTGACCAAATAACAGAAGCACTTAAAATTCTGAAAGAATTGAACTCGTTCCACAGACGTATTTAATTCATAATTGAATTAGAAAATTACGGGAAACTACCAATTTTATACTGTTTAGTAAGTAGATTAGACAACACACTCAAAATAAAGTGGTATAAGAAACCCATAGCCTCCGGACGAATACTCACCTTTAATGCAAACCACCCTTAGAGTATGATAATCAATACAGCAATAGGCTGTATGAACAGAAGGACAAAATATACCACAAAGACATATCGGAACAGAAAAGCCTACAGTACCTAAAAAAATATACACATCCGTAATATATGCCCCACGACTATCAGAACGCCTCACGAACTCAGACTACTACAACAACCAAGAAATAAAAGTAGCACACAAGCCTACGAATACGTTACAAAAATTCTTTAATAGGATAAAATCAAAAATTCCTATGACCGACAAAAGTAACGTAATTTACGAAATACCATGTGCTGGGGAAAATAACAACAAATGCAATAGTGTGTACATAGGCACAACAAAATCGAAATTAAAAACAAGTATAACTCAACATAAATCAGACTGGAATTTATGATATCAAAATAATATGCAGAAACAGCACTTATGACCCACTGTATGCGAAGCAACCACACACCAAATTCTGATGGAACAACAATCTTACAACAAGAACAACACTACAACAAACGACTCACTTTAGAAATGCTACACATAATTAACACACCAACGAACAAACGACTAAACTACAAGACAGACACAGAAAATTGCGCTCACTTGTACAGTCACCTATTGAACAGCCAAACAGACTAAGTTTGAATCTCCATGTCAAAAAGCGCAGACTTGTAAAAGAATGTATGTTAAATGTGTCAATATATTGTTTAATTTAAACTATTTTAATGTTAATTGTTTTTTGTACCTTGTGTTAGTGCCCTGAATGCGGTTTGCCGATGTGCAACCGAAATATATTGGAAGCAAACTACAACAACATTGTTTTCATTGTTTTATTTAAACAAACCCGGCCCTCAAGCCAGCCAAATATATATTTATATATATATATAAATATTAATTGATAATAATAAAATGACCAAAGAGTATCAATTTGAAACTAAGCAAGACTGTTATAGTCGAGATTTTCCGACTAAGAATAACCAGTAACTAGCTCCGAACATCTGTTCAAACACTCGTTCATGTGGAAGAACAGACAGAAATATTATTTGGAGACTTTAGGCATTTTCACTTTCACAGATTTTTGAGGATAGTGAAGCTTGTAAATGCTGAGTTTGATAAAAATATCTTGGAAAATATAATATTTTTTATTATCGTTCTTATGGCAGCCTTATGATCAACATCGTCCGATCTTGATAATAATTTGCATATATGTACCCAATGGGGATAGGACGTCTCCCTCTATTATTCCCTCTGAATGTGTAAATGTTTTGTGATTGGCATACAAAAAAAAAAATTATATAAATGAATATATGATTTGAAGCGACGTACGCTGGAGTCACCAAACTTGACATGTAGCCTCTAGAATAGTATATATATTTGCATTTGGTGTTAGAAGAAGAGGGTACAGGATATCCCCTAGTCGGGAGCTCCCGACCAGAACCTCTTACTTGCCTCACAATGTGGCGTCCACGTGAGGATGTAATCTGCAACAATCAGTGGCACTCTTTTCGAAGGTTCCGGATGTCCGGGCACAATAAAATAAAATCAACTAGGAAAATTACCATCGGATGCCACCAACTGTATAATACAGTCCAATAACAGCTTAATATGGGCAAGCCACAACATGTTTTAAGAGATATCTAAAGTTATATACTATCATAACTTGCCACGCTCCTTTTAAAACTATAAATTCAATATCTCCAAGAAAAATTGCGTTTATGCGATGGGACAAACAGATAAGCCCAATATACTCTAAAATTTGTGAGCGAGAATAACAAACTCATTTCAATCCCGGCTGAACCTTCAGATACCCTCAGTTAGTACATAACTGAAACCATAATTTTTAAGATGATACATCATTGAAAAATGTATATGTAGCTATTGCATGTTTTTATTTAATTTAGCGCAAAGTTTATAGATAAGTCCTTATCATCTTTCTTTTCCCTTTTTTTCTTTCAGGTCGTACTCGTATTTATACTCAGCATTGCATCTCTCATTATATACTTTGTTGATGCATCAAGCGAAGAAGTCGAAAGATGCCAAAAATGGAGTAATAACATTACTCAACAGATCGATCTCGCATTCAATATATTTTTTATGGTTTACTTTTTTATACGAGTAAGTTTTACACGGCACACTCTTTTTATTTTGTCGCAAATCAATTGGCTGAGCATTCAGTTTATAATCAGTTAGCATCTCTTTTGACAAATCATTAAACGCGATTGTGTTCTTTCATTAACAATTTTTTACAGTTCATAGCGGCGTCCGATAAGCTTTGGTTTATGTTAGAAATGTACAGTTTTGTAGATTATTTTACAATACCCCCGTCCTTCGTATCAATATATTTAGATCGAACATGGATCGGTAAGCTACAAAAGAAATACCCAAATTAATACTAAAAATTGCCTAAATTTGATGCATACAAATCGGTTTCACGGAAAGAAGATTTTTATCTCCTGTACATACATATACACAGACACAAACGAATACACTTACGTATATACTCACGAACGCCTTTAAACAATAAGTTATGTTTAATTTAACAATTCGAAATAATTCTTAAGGGCGTGTGTAGATCGATTTGTATGCATGCAATGTGCTTTACTCTGCGTGTGGCAACTATAATTTGTGTCAATATATATTATAAACAGGTCTTCGATTTCTTCGAGCGCTACGTCTCATGACTGTTCCAGATATTTTACAATATTTAAACGTACTAAAAACATCGAGCTCAATACGCTTGGCTCAACTAGTATCAATTTTTATATCCGTGTGGTTAACAGCAGCGGGCATTATACATCTGGTATGTAGACACACACTCACAGCTGACATTTACACACCCATTTAGCTATGCGTGTCGCGCGTCTTCCAGCCGGCTTTGTGACAGATTTGCAGCGCGTGTCTGAGCCAGTTAAAAGATTACGCATACGCCGCGTTGCACGCTGTTACAGAGTATGAGCCTGGCTCTAGTAGCTGGGAGGGCGTGCGTAGCGCTTTTTCCAGTGTCCAATGGCATAGGAAATGTTCAATTTGAATAATCGCTGATGCGTATTTGTTTGCAATTAAAAATTGCAATTGCATTTTCTTAAAATTTAGCTGGAGAACTCTGGCGATCCGCTGGATTTTAATAATGCTCATCGTTTATCCTATTGGACCTGTGTCTATTTCCTAATTGTGACCATGTCAACGGTAGGATATGGTGACGTTTACTGTGAGACTGTCTTAGGAAGAACATTTCTCGTGTTCTTTCTGCTCGTCGGCTTGGTAAGTGTAACAACAATATGCTGAAACAATCAACAATATACCACACAAAAAGCAACAACAATATGTACTACAACATTATCCAAACTTTCTTTTAGTTACATATATAGACAGTGTTTCTCTATCTCTCTCTGTCTGCCTCTGTCCTACCCAATTTACATCGAGGACCATTGAGTTTAGGCCAAGCAACAGCGGTGTTGACAGTGCTAATATGTGTGAATGATTAAAGTTTTGGTTGTTGCCTAACGTACTTAGTACAGTTGTGCTCAAAACTAGCTTAGCGATAAAGTATTCAAGTAACCAAAACCATCCAGTACCAGTACCAGAACCAGTACAAATAACTTATGTACCAAGCGTAGCACTTTACTTTACTCAACCTCAACCTGAACTCGTACCACGCGTTGTCCCTTTACTACATACACACGATTAAAATCCGACTTATAGCATAAGGATTTATCTACAATACATTATATTTTATTCAATTAATCTATATAAAAACGTATTTAAGAAATATGCTACTTTTTTGTAAATACATACATAGAACGACTTAATAACGTTGCACCGATTTATTTAAAAACAAAACCGTTTACTTTGAGACTCAGTTTCATTTATTCGTTCATCGCAGTTCCGTTAGTTTTAAATAACTTAAGTAAGCTTAACGCGTTTCAACGTGCGGTTTAATTTAGCCACTCTCGATTCGTTCTTCGCCCGCACTCTCAGAGACATTTACATACTTACTCGTACAGCAGCTGGTAGTTGATTCATTTTTAAAACAGTTGCCTTTTGTTTTTAATACAGTCG
Organism: Drosophila littoralis; assembly: GCA_018903485.1. NCBI lineage: Eukaryota > Metazoa > Arthropoda > Insecta > Diptera > Drosophilidae > Drosophila > Drosophila littoralis. The sequence continues at coordinate 990,954 of JAEIGF010000013.1, read as the reverse complement.
AACCAAATGCATGCAGTTTAGTATCTCTTTTTGTGTACATATATTTGAATTTTCTATTTACCTTTGGTTTGGTAACAACAACTTGTAGACACCGACACTAACACCGACACCTTGACAAGTAAAAAAAGAAATTACAACATATCAGGTAGCCGGTGAGGGTCTCGACATTGATTGAAATTTACCTCATATTACCTACATGCGTTTAATCAATTTTTCCTAATTATCACATTTAAGGTATTTGTGTTATGCATGCTTTTATGCTGGCTGTCGCAACTTTGATTTGAGAATTTAACCACTGCTTTTAGGTACATACATATATTGAGATAACCAAAATATTGATTAAGTATATGCCTCCTCTGGTGTGACTGCCTTGACCTCACTTCGAACCCAATAGGCAGACGAAGTGTTTTCTTTGGAGACCTTTTGCTATGACACAACAATCGTTTAAATTTTAACAATAATTGATTTTGCTAAACAAACTTGTTAATTTTTATATATTCGTATGTGTGGAATATTTTAGGCAATGTTTGCCAGCAGTATACCGGAAATAATTGAACTCGTTGGTAGTGGCAATAAATATGGCGGTGAACTGAAAAGAGAACACGGAAAGAGGTAGTCTATAACATTCCATATGCAATAAAAGACATAACAACATCACAATCAATATGAAAAACATAATTTTAAATAAATAAATATTAATAACTGTAACACCAATACCAATCAAATAATATCAAGTTGAAGATCTCCAAATGCATAGCCTAACTAAATGCTATTGAAGAATAGAAAACTGTGATATGTTTAAACAATTTGTTATTTATTCAATCAGTTTTGTTTTTCTTTCAAACCAATTCCCATATATATGTCTTATACATGTATATGAACATATATTATGTGTATATATATATATATATATATATATATATATATATCAATCAATGTATATATACATACAAAATGAATATAAAGTTTGAGTATTCAAAAAAATATTTTCTCCAAGCATTGAGTCAAAAGTCCAGGTCCAGACTATTGCGATAACTCTGTGTAGAGAACGAGAAACAATCTTTCGTAGAATCGCAAATGTAGTTAGTCGCATTAGGAACACAGCAACCCAAAAATAGTAATGAATAGTCACGTTAACACTTAATAATCAAATTACATACTTAGTCTGTTACCCTTTGTTATATTTTTAATTTACCAAATGGATTTGTATTTTGGTAACTCGCATACGATGTTGACTGTAATGCAAGTTCTACTAATGTATTTATCCCCAAAAATGTAGTTGTCAGTCAACTCTGACGAATAAGAGTCATGATTACCTAATTAACTTTTTCAATGAATATACCCAAACAGAAAATATGACATTTATTATCATTGCGGAAAGCGCTGATTAATCATACAAGCAAAAATTATAGAACTTTCTACATTCTAATTTTAATTTGTTTCCTTAAAATATACATTTTCTTTTCAATAAACACAATCACAACCTCTTTTCTACAGATCAGTTAGTCGTCTACATATACAATTTCTATATAAATGATCAATTTTTCAATAAAAGTAATTAGGGTTTTTGTACTTGTATTTTGATTTTTTTTCTTTTTTTTTTTAATTGATTACGTCTCACACATTTGTTTGAATTAGTTAGCAATTCGTTCTATAAACACTTTGTAGGCGTTTTACATTACATTTGGCCCAAATTTGCTGTTCATTTACTTTCTCATTTCCTGTTTACATTTAGTAATGTTTTATTTGCCATGCTTTAAATGTTTTTTGCATTAACACCAGAAGTACAAATCGTGCGATTATCAACTTGAAATAGTTAAAGGTTTGGTTTTTTTTTTGGTTTTGTTTCCGTCAATATCCTACAGCATTTAAGCAAAACTTAAAGGCGCATTGTTGATAACACAATTTAAAACAGCATCGGTCACGCATTACCAAATAAAATATTGTATTTCAAAGTATACGTAATTATCTTTATTTATATTTTGAAGAGAGTATTAGCTATATTATGCAATAATTACATTTAACTTTTGATCCCTAAATAAGCAGTTTTCTCACCATAACATAAATAGTACATCGATGTCCTCAACATTTTAAATTATGCTAAATACTTTATTTTTTTTTTTTTGAGACATTTTCCAGGTTATCCAGGTTATACTTTTATATTCAATTAAGTGTATTTGGGTCCATACAAACGCTTGTCTGCCAAGTGTCCGGCTAATTTTCATAAACCCCATAAGAAAATGCACGTTCCGAGCTAAAGTTATGGTAAATTAAGGGAATATGAAAAGAAATTGTAGATAAACATTTGTTAAAACTGCATTTAAAACTAAAATTAAAATTAAATCAAATATTTTCCCTGGTTTTGGAACCTGTCTTTTGCTTCGGTTAGCCGAAGTTTATTCTATAATCAATATTAAGTACGACATTGAACAACAAGGCATTTGAGCATATTAAACTTACAAATTATAGGTTTCTTTCTGTTCGCTCAATCTCATTCCATTACATTTAGCACACCATTAGAAATGAAAGTATCGCTATATTTTGTATTAAAAAAAGCCATTATAATACCCCAAATCTAAATAAAAATATTCGTATACTTGTGCCTAGTCGAGCGACGACTCTCTCCGCAGACTCCTTGGCAGCCATCGCACTCTTCGTATACAGCTGTAAATCTGTAAATTAATAGACCTTAAAGTAAAAACAAACAACAGTAAATACTTAGATGCGGTTAAAGAGAATATCTTTCCACAGATAAAAACTGTATATATATAACCAAAATTATTTACAATTAGATGTAATATTGAGCGAATGCTTTCGAATGTCTGCAAGTGAACTTGATAAATGTGTATATATGAAAGTATGAATGTGTGAGTGAGTTGAGAGTTGGCTTGAATGTACGAAACATCGTTAGAATGAGTGCGGTGTGAATATCTGAGGTATGTATCCTTTGTTGTCCTGCGTTGTCTGCGTTATCGTCGTCGTTACCTTACGAATTTGTGAGTCTCGCATTTAGAAAGTTTGTGAATTCTTTTAACACACCATCCAAAGATCAGCAACAAGTAGCCAAGTACTAAAACTGCAATTGTAACTGAAACTGAATTATTTTGGCACTTCTCTGTATTCTAAAAGTGTATGTGTGTTGTTGAATTTAGGCTGTGTTCGCTAGTTGGATACCAGAAATCACTGAACTGGCTGCCCAGAGAAGCAAATATGGTGGAACATATAGCAAGGATCCTAGAAAAAGGTACACGAATTCGTTGCTGGCTGTACCACAAAAAGAATTATTCAACAAATAAATTAAATAAAAACAAAGTAACTACAACAGCAACACCAAAAAGATAAATAACCAGAATCTATAAAACAAGAATCGCTACAATCGAATTAACTTGATTTTCTTATATTGCATTCTTACTAAACTTCAGAAAATGAAATACTTTTTATAGACAAATGTTTATTATTTTTTCCGTTTGTCCTTTTATTTATTTATTTATTTATTTATTATCCTAATTTTATTGTTATTTGACGTCACTTGAATTTGCATAAAAATGCCCACACATTTGCTATCAAAATCTGCTCAGCAACTGCACACAAACCAGTTGAAACAGCATTAGCAAAAAACAGACAGATCTTAAACCACAAAACAGTTGCCAACTATTAAGCTAATAAAATGAATACTGCAAAAATATAAAGAACAACATTCGAATTTCCAAAAAGGCATTGGTTTCTTGGTGGCATGTGTAAAAGGAGAGAAAACCAAACTCTCTTAAATAAGTAAATCAAATGAGTTAAGACTCAAATGTGTCATTTTTTTCGCAAAACCTTCTGTAAATTATATTGTTATCGTACTTACAAACATAAAAATGCTATACATGCAATTAATTATATTTCTTCAACTTGGCTGCGTTTTTTGTGTGCGATTCGTTAGGCTATTTGTTAGCTTGAGAGAAAAAACGATCAGTGTGCGGTCAAATTGGGCCATGCTCAGTGCCAAAGTGGTAACTCAATGTTGAATCATGTTTGCATTGTTGATTTTAAATGTTTAAACACACATTGAATTTAATAGAAATCGTAGTGCCTGGCGGGTATGCAACAAATTCTCAAATTTTCTCACGCACATTTCATCGTCCAAATTCAAAACTAAATCAAATAGTTTCTTTTCATTATAAGAACGGCTAACTCATAATCAATTAACGTGACGCAACTGCTGAGTCAAACAATACTCTATACATAAATGTTTGTAGTTTTCCTTTAAAGGTAACATTTTGATTTTGTTGTATTTGTTGCTGCATAACGCAAAGCATGTATCTTAAGACTTTGGTAGCACAATTTCGGAATTGATTGCAAGCAAGCCAACAGAGTAAATAAACTTTTAAATGCATACAAAGACACACACAATCATACATATTTGATTTGCATAATTCGTTTTGAAGGACAATTTACAGAAGGGTTTGAATACGTTGCGTGTGAGTGCAAAAAACACAAAGCACAGAAATCGATGAATTTTGGCATATTGGTTGGCACAGAAGTCAATGAATTTTAAATCTCTTAGACTATTTTGACGGCAAACATCGTGCAAAATAGTATATTTAACAATTTTTTTTAAATGCAATGATATGAAATATTTTTAATGTTTTATTTTTTTGGTTTTTAATTTGCTTTAAAAAAGGGAATAGAAAATAACTCTTGTCTCTTATCATTCTTTGTTAATAAAGAGCAACGAAATAATACAAGATTTACGCGTCAGCTACCTTGTGTTCACTTCAGGATATAATAATTTATCACAATTATTTTTTAGTTAAAAAGTTACTCCGCGAGTTTTTATGCAACTTCAGCAGAGTCAATTTATGATAAATTGGTTTTGTTTATAGTTTTAGTTTCCCTGTTGAAATGCTTCAAAAAAAAATGAATAAAATGCATAACATTGAATTGTTTGTTGAATTGTTTGTTGGAACACACACCACGTTGCTGCTTTAGTTCTGTACCGATTTGATCTATGGACATTAATTTATTCCACTTTTGTACACGTTTTATAATTCTACTCAAATACATATATAAACAAATGAAGTAGAAACGTTTTTGCAATTTTATCCACTACCTAACTACTACATATTATATAGAATTCACTTGTAATTACATACATGCATACTAAATACTCCATTAATATATGGTAAAATCGACCATACATAACATATTACACAATTTACCTACTTAATCATCTCTAATTAATTAAAGTCGTTAATTTGCTTGCACTTACTTAGTATGCCGCAGCCACGCATATATGAGTAGTACAGCTGCCCGAAGCAGCGCTGCAAAATTTTTCAGTGATTTAATTAAGGCGAACAATTTATTTGTTATCAGTAATAGTTGCAGTATCTGTGTAATCGTAATCAGTATCAACATCATGTCTACATTTGAAACTCTTTCCCGACTCCTCCCAAAAAGTATAGACTCTCACGTACACCATCCAGATACAAAGAAAAAAAGTTTTGTTTGCGAATAGCGAATATGCCAATTTATAAAATTTTTGAAACACACATTATATCTTAACATAAAAAAAACCACCAGAACTTGAAGTAGTTGTAGTTTCCAACAGTCTCTGCTAGCAGGTGCTAAAGCTCAAACCTTTCATCAATATAAAGTCAAAATAGATTTGCATTGATGGGTGTGTGCACTGCCACCAGATATTTAACTCATCCTGATGATATTTGTTACGTGATTATGCTTGTTTACATATATCGATTTATAATTTAGAACATACTGTGTTGTTAACTATAGACAACACGTACCCCCAAGAAATCGAAAGCCTACTGCAAAATTAATTGTTACTACACATTTGTTACTTATTAACAATTTGAAAAACAACAATTAGCTGCAGACTGTTGAAATGGTTGGTTGACTTGCGAAGAAAATATGAAAGTATACTTTTATTTAGTTCAATTAAGTTTCAAAATAATGTTTTTTTTTATGGTTTCTATATTAGCATTATGATTTTAAACATTTAGATGCTTCAGTTCACACAAATATGACGTCTGGCGCTACCATACAAAAAATAAACAAAACAAAAAAAAAAAAACAGCAACAATAAAAATGATCAACCACCAAAGCAACTTCCCAGCACCCAGCAGGCAAAAGTGTCGTCCACGTCGTCGAACTGAACTACTGAGTATTTTTCTAGACATACACATATATCTTTAGAGATTTGTCTGCCAATCGGTATTCCTCTCAGCCTCTCCTGTCTTAAATCCCTCGCGTTCTCTGAGCTCCGTGTATGATTATGTATTATTTCTACCAATAAAAAGTATTCAAAAGAAATCAAAGCGAAATACTTCACTATCATCATTATCTTTCATACTGAATACAGGCGATTTTTGCAAGTTGTATACCTGAGATTATAGACTTGATTGGAACAAGAGCCAAATATGGGGGCACATTAAAAAATGAAAAAGGGCGAAGGTGAGACAAACTAAATTTTCTTACAATCAACAGACAAATAAATAATCAACAACTGATTTTAATAATATAAACAACCAGACTACTTACTACCACAAAAACCAAACATAAATTTAAGTCAACAAATATTTAAAATTAATTAAAGTCTTTGTTTCTGACAATATAAACACCAAATCAAAATGAAATTTCTGCAAGTTAAAACTAAAATGATCTAAACTTAAATAAAAAGAAAAGAAACCAATAATCATAATATTGTGCAGTATTTAATTTTACTTTGCGCTTCATTCATACAAATACTTTTCGAGTGGAAATATATCTGAAATTTGATTTTGATTTCTGAAATTTTATCTAACTACAATCATACATAAATACACACTTATGTATACAAATGCCCAACACATTATATATTATATAAAAGCCTCACAGAACACGGCCAACTAATAAGCATAGCCAAAAGCTAGCGGAAGCAATATAATTAATACGCATAGCCCCAAGGGCTCCCCCAGAACCGGTACAACACAACATTCTAAAAATCCAACCAACCAATCAATCAATCAATCACAAACTCAAACTCAACTCGAATTCAGAACATTCGATCGACCAAACACACATATTTGCACACTAAAATCGTCAAAACAAGCCTCACAAAAAAATGAAAAAAAAATTACAAATGCAAAAGCAAGAATCAACAAGAAATCTTTCACAAAAAAATGTATGTTTTCCATTTTAGTTCGCAAGGACTCATTTTGTATGCGTCTTTCGATTCATTTTGCTTTCTTTATTGAATTTTATTTGAAATCCTAAAATGCCGCCCCGATATCACTCAGAGCGTCAGTTAAAGTTAACTACAATGCCAATGGAGTGATGCTCTACGCATTTACTTTATTTTAAGGACTCGTCACATTAATTTTATTTGATTCAATTCAATTACTTGATTTATTGTATTTGGTTTGGATTGGCATTTTGTGAACCATTGAAACCTAATCAATAAACTGTATCGTACTTAAACTGTTCTGAGTGTATAATGTGCGTACTCTTAACTACTAAATTATCTTGATGTAAGTTTAATAAATTCTAACTGATCGCAAAATTATCAACCTACTCTTCTGCTACTTTCTTCTCTTTACACATATATTGCTCTCAATTCGTATAAATTGTATTTTTAGTTTATCAGCGCTTATTTTGAGCGCAGGTGTTGCACGTTTTCAGTTCCATTTTAAGTTGACTCGTGACACATATTTATCTATATATTAGCATTGCAGCATAAAAAAAAAAGGGCATGGGGTCTTGTGGGGCATACTTATAATTGGGAGAAAACTGAAGAAATGCCGTACAGAATTTTCTTTAGTTTAACATTTTGTATGCCATCAACTAGCCGTGTTGCATTATATTAGCCCTTGAAGAATCGGTGATTGGTGTTTAATATTGTGTTTCATATTCGTTATTGTCTATATAGTCCTTGATATCGCAGTCGTAATTCGTAAATATATGTTTATTGTGCAAATCAATTTAAACGACTAAACATTCAACGATAATAATGCATATTAAAATATTTCTTAAAACAAATTTAAGTACGTAAATGTTAGACAAGCATAAAACAATGTACACACACATACTTTCATTTGTCAAATGGTTTGATCCAAAAATTTAATTTTTCAAGGCATTTAATCAGAAGAACTTGTAAATAATGCAGCTGTCACTTAAGATAAATATTGATCAATTCCTGTATTTTTGTGTAGTTTATTTCCCAGGCAAGGGAACTTAGCCAGAAAATAATGTTTTGTTTAAGAATCAGATATATTTTAATTGCAATTGTCTAGCCATGCATTTGATTTGTTTAGTAATCATCGGACATAAAAGAACAAAATATGTGTGTGTTACGTATTTTAATAAAAAATATAAAGCTTAAAATGCTCATATATATACAACCCATATAATACTTTTACTCTTTGCCTACCCGACTCTCTCTCTCTCTCTCTCTCTCTCTCTCTCTCTCTCAGTTATAAGCTACTCCTTTTCAATGTTGTAGTTCTTGAGAAATTTGTATTTATGTCTTTTGCTATATAATCGATTTTACAAATAATAAAACCTATGTAATTGTTCATTTAATATCTCTTTTGTTTTTATTATTGGTTTAGACAGTGTTCTATTTCTATGCTATTATATTTTAAACTTCTAACTAAACAACAATTAAACATGGTACAATCAATTAATAAACGAATTGGCGTATATAACAAGACCGTACACGATTAAAGATAAACATCAATCAAATAGTTATTGGCGTTGTATTACAAAATATTTGTAACTCTTACACCTCGGTAAATACGTAACTCTCGGCTCTATTATCGTGTCCTAGCGATGTGAATGGATGCGATTTAACATAGAACCAAGTGAAATTGGCTTCTTGACTTGATTGACGCCATTTGTCACATTGTTCTCCCTTAAATTTTTCCTCTCTTAGCTGAAGTGCTAGAGCTGATATTGTATATATCATTTGTAATTGTGATCGCGCAGGTTGCCGTTCAGTTTTGTCGTATGATCAATATTCCGACAAATGATATAATTTATTATTTTATTTTTTAGCCGACTCTAGGCTTAGGTGACGGCAGTTTCTGGTACCGAACAGCATTGAACTCTTGCTGCCATCGAGTCGATAGAAACTAACACAATTCGCAACCGAAACATGTACCCGAAACCATTTCCGAATCCTTCCAATACATAAACATTACGCTCTCTTTTTGTTATATTTTCAAGCTTCCAACTAGTAGCTACTTACATACATATTTCATATTCATCTTTATTTTCGACGTTTCACCTAGCCACCGACATTTATATCACTCATGGCACGTTTAGGAGTCATCTGATGAATTAGCATCATTTTGTAAATTTTTTTATTTATTTATATTCATGTGCGGAACACATGTGCTGTATTTATTATAAATAAAAAAATAAATAGAAAAACAAAAAGAAAATGCGTGGCCAGGCATAAAACATTTAACTTTTCACTGAACTTATTCATTTCTGTGATAAGATGGCATTCTTAAAACTAAAAATATATTTTTAAAGCTCAGCACATTTTTTAAAGCAGTAAGACACAAAATTCATTACAATTTTGTTCAATTGTTATGTGGTTTGCTTGCTCTTTCAAATTTTATAGATTATTCAATATCAAACTCTTTGATACTGTCCAAAAACTTAGCGATACATCCACTCAATTAAGGCATTAAAACAATGTTTGAACACTCGTCAGAAAAACATACCAAAAACAACGAAAAATACATGAGAATTAATTTTTTAAATTTATTTTTATAGAATTTATTTGTTCTGTGCTTGGCAACTGATAAAAAGTAATTTGTAAATATCCGTATGTTCTTATGAAGCTAAACCTCACACTCTGTGTGGTTGCCGAATTTTTGTGCTGTAATAAATCAAAAATAATGATTCATTGTAAGCCCAAACTTCAAGTGCGATTATGTACTTTAAATAAGGATTTTTCGTTCCATATTGGATATACAGTTATTATTTAAAATGGTTTATAAAGGATCCAGCTGTGCCATCCTTCTTGATTATTGAATGAATTCACCTGGGTCAATATGTCAAAATATAATACTGCAACACTACGAATCATACATACACATATCTCTCTGCAAGCTTGTAGTATGATGTGGTTCCAGCTATCAGAACTCACAAGTACACAATAACACATAGAAGTACGCATGTTTCAACTGATGCACCCTTTCAGCAAATAAATAAGGAATGAGTATGCTTGTCTAATTGCCTGGATGCCTGGTTGCCTGATTGCATGTCATTAATATAAGAGTAACACCAGACTACAGAATATATAAATACTTTACACGACAAACACTGTAGAATTTGATTTGAATGAGTGTTTAGAATACAATTAAATAGTTTGTACATAAAAACGTAGCAAAAGCATATTTAAAATATTGAGAATTATTATTGCTTAATACGATGCATGAAAGTTGAATTAATTTCAACGGTGTGCTTAGCTAACCTTCTGTGGAATCCCTCTTATTTATTATTATTGGTTTACTTGTAAAATCCAAATGCAAAGCTATGACCCGGTCAAATTAAACCTACTTTGCACATGTATGTATGAACGCATTTTTTTTAGTTTGTTGCTTATTATTTATTTACAATTTGTTACCTTTACCTTATGTTCAAAGAGAATCTTGGGGTAGCAGACTAAATTCATGCATATTGCAGTGATTCTTCATTTATTTTTTGTGTCAATTACTATAATTTTCGTATTTTGATTTCATGAAAATACAATGTAATTTATAATTATAATACTGTTTACTACTGTTTTAACTACAAAATAACACTGACAAGTTATAATAGTAATCATAATAAAAACAAATCAAATGATAACCAGAAAAAATTATATGAAAATATTACCAATATAAATAAATAAGAAATATGTATACATACATAAAAAACAAGTATATAACACATACATAGTACATACATTCATCAATGAAACACCTGAGACAAGCAATAAGCGCTTCAGCTATTTACAAATTTTATATCATTAACTTAGCTGATCAACTGAAAACAATATTGATTTTTCAATGCAAATTTAATCAATTTTGTTTGCCCATGATCACAGCGCTATTGCACACACATACTTACACACGCACAGGCACGCACACACACAAACACACACACACCCTCTTTCAGGCAGACACATCGAAATGCATATACACCTGAACATTAAATTCTGCACACGAATACAGCAATAATACATAAGACATCTAAACAGCTTACTGCATCCGACTCTTAATAATAAGCCTTATTCTTGCTTTGGATCGATCGACAATTAAAACCAATTTACTAATGTGCTTTTCTCTTTGCTACACACTCACCCAAACTTGTTCTCAGACATATTGTGGTATGCGGTCATATAACATACGAGTCCGTGTCGCATTTCCTGAAGGACTTTCTGCACGAAGATCGTGAGGATGTCGATGTCGAAGTAGTCTTTTTACATCGGTAAGTTCCCTTTTCGTATTTGGTGTTAAAAATCAATTCACACTAAATATTTATGTTGCCAATTTATACTGTTGATTTCTTAAAGTATTGTTTCGTAAATATTTTGTATTATATGATATAATTTAGATGATATCAACGAATACAAAACAATTTAATTCAGTATATAAGCAGAAATGTATTGACCTCGCAGCAAGCAATTAATACTTGATTTAATGTGCTGATTGCTTGCTGCTATTTTATATAAAGGTCTCAATCAGTTAAGTCTATAAATTAATAAGTCAAAGCACTTACTTAAGGCATTTGCATTATTCGCATTAGTTAGTAGTTATCACCAAATTAAAATTATGATTTTCGTTTTGTAATATACCTAACTTGATTTACATAATTATTAATATAAAACTCAATCATATAATGTAACGTAATGTGAAAAAAAATAGCAAAGAGCCCGACCTGGAGCTAGAGGGACTGCTGAAGCGCCACTATACAACAGTGGCGTTTTTTCAGGGAACTATGATGAACGCAGTCGATCTGGAACGAGTCAAGGTACACAAATTCACTTCGAGGAGCAAAGCGAAATTAACTTAGAGAGACACACACCAACACCCAACATACGTACACAACATACAATAGCATACATACATACACCTATACAAAGACACTGAAATACTGGTTAGTCAAGCATTGGAGCTAAGCAGACCAAAACGTGCCCTGCCGTTTGGTACTCTACTCAAAATCGCGTCACATTGTGATTGTGCTGTGCACATGTACATACCCTTGTTTGTATAAAGGTATTAGCTCGTGTAACAATAGTACGACCACATATAATGCATAGTTAGCAGCGATCGGCTGACAACAAATAGCCAAATGCAAATAGCCTTTCACCTCAACTCCTATAGCCATAGCCTGTCATAATTCGATGCTCGAGCATCACAGCTCACAGCCACACCCAATTCCCAAAATTTGCTCATACTCACTTTTAATTCTTTACAAATACATTTGTTTTTCGGTTTTTTTTTTTTATAGATTTCTTTATATTTTGTTATTGACACTTAAGTTCACCTCTCGTGTCAGATAGTTGCAACCCAGTTTCAAAGGAAACAATAAGGATGCAATTATCTTGTCTGCAAGGCAGCTGCTACTTGCGGGTGCAGTTTAATCGATATAACAGCTTTTGCAAATATAGCATACATTTAGTTATTTGTTTAATTTCTAAATTCTTAATAAAATAAAAAGGAATAACTTTTAATAGTTATGTAAAACACTTAATTTCACTCTTTTCGATACCTATAGTACATATATAGCAATATTATCAATTTGTTCACGTTTTCTTTAAGTAATACTAATATAACCTGCTCAATGGAATGTCCTCTTAGCTGAAATTTTATTCAAGTTTGACTTTTGTATTCTATTATTTATTGACTAAAAACTTAGATAAATTTAAATTATTATATATATATTCAGTATAAATATGCATAGCATAGGATTTTATCTTCATATATATATATATATCTAATTTTTTGATTCACAGCACCTTATGCTTTCTGAAAAAAACTTTTTAAATTATTGATTCATTTTGTATTATATATATTTCTGAATATTATTCAGGACCATTATTTGCGCTGCACATTTATAAGTCTTTAAACTAGATTTAAGATTTCATATTTATATATATACATATAGCAAAAGTATACTTTCAGTTATAAGCAAAATCTACTATTATATATAAGATGAGCTTATGAATTGGATAATTTAAGACAGTTCGACCACCTAAAACAGGGGTTATAAACATTTACTGGATGTTTTATAAATAACTGAATATTTTATTTGGAATATTTTAATTTAGTTATAAATGCCAATTTTTTTAGGATATTTTGTCGAAAAATCATACACCATTACCTATCACAAATTTAGTTTTGACCAATTCAGAAACGGTAATTTCTTAATTTTTTTATACCCATTAAAAATTGGTAAAAAGGGTATAATGTATTTCTACAAATGTATGTAACAGGCAGAAGGAAGCATCTCTGACCCCATAAAGTATATATAAACTTGATCAGCATCAACAGCCGAGTCGATCTAGACATGTCCTTCTGTCTGTCTGTCCGTCCGTCCGTCCGTCCGCCTTTCCGTATGTCCATCCGTTCGTATGTATGAACGCAAGGATCTCAGAACCTTTAAGAGCTAGAGACTTGAAATTTTAGATGTAGATGTAGGTCCTCCTAGTGCGATTTCCGATATTCGATAACTTGCCCCGTTTCCAAGTAATCGATTAAAATCGATATCGAAATCCTGTTTTTTGAACAATGTTGGTAAACAATGAGAGCTAGAGTCACCAAACTTGACATGTAGCTTCTATTTGCATTTGGTGTTAGAAGAAGAGGGTACAGGGTATCCCCTAGTCGGGAGCTCCCGACTAGAACCTCTTACTTGTTTAATTATTATTTATTTATTTTTCATTTGCATAATCCTACTGCACAACTATTAAAATATGTGTATTTATTGTGTTATCAAACGAAATACTTAAATCTTATCGTCTCAATACAACTCAATCATCCTTAACTATGTTAATTGGAACTTAAAAACAACACAATACTACTCTAAAAAATTTGTATTATTTTTTCCAACAAAAAAAAAATCGAAAATACAAAAATTATGTACGTCCAAAAACCTTATAACTAAAAAATTAAAAGTAAACCACCCGATTTGGAACTTGAGGGTTTGTTCAAACGTCATTTTACCACCGTGGAGTTCTTCCAAGGAACCATTATGAATCCGATCGATCTGCAAAGGGTTAAGGTAAAATAACTTTTCATTTTATATGTTTCTCTATGTTGGTTGATTTCATTTTTCATTTTGTGTATTTTGTTGTCGTTTTATTTTGTGCGTGTTTGCCCTACTTTAACCAAACCAAACTAAACCAGACAACTGCTTATTAACATACGTACATACTTAACATAACGAACTCTCTACTTATATATATGTGTATTTATATATATTTGAATATCACTATTTATATATGTATATATATATATATGTGTGTGTATGTTACAATAATAATGTATTTATGTAATGTTTATATATGTATGTAAATCATAGATATTATTCATTATTCATTGTCGCATAATGATTTGCTGGTTTTAGTTTTGTGTACATCATAGGAACACAATCCATTTGTATCTACATGTGTATCAGTTACTGAGTTCCAATGAATTAAAAGCTGCAGCATTAGAGAACCGACTTATGTGTAAATTTAAAAACTATTAAGTTCCAATATTTACTCATACACTCACGATAACTCTCACAGCGCAACATAAAAACACAGATACACTGTAAATTGTTGACGTTATTGTGTATGCAAAAACTTATCGTGATTCATTGTTAGCTTAAGCATCATAATTTTTAGCAATTTTCAATATGTTAATTTTAAATTTAACTATATATATGTATGTGCTAAGTATATGATTGCATATCAAATAACAATTATACAAATTTTAGGTATATTAAATTTAAATAAACATTATAATTGATTATTTCGTTGAAATGGTAAATTATAACATGTAGGGTGTATCTGTTCAGATGCTAATCAAAATTCAGAATACTTTTATAGTTACCAACTTATTTACGCAATTCGAAATGAATCTTTGTGCTGACTGACTGATTGATGATGCACAGCTCAAGCTGTAAGAGCTATGCAACTAAAATGTTGGGAGTTTTAAATTTATCCGATCGGCCTTAAATTAATTTTCAAAGATCTTTGTATAAATTCATTTAAAGGTGTTTCACACTTTTCGAAAAATGTAAACCAAATTTGGATTTGATTTCGGGTTCCCATTCACGTTTTAGACTTTTTATACCTTAAACCAAATTTTGATTTGATTTCGGGTTCCCACTCACGTTCTGGAATTTGTATACCCTGAACCCATTACCCATTACCCATTACCCAAAATGGGTAAAAGGGGTACAATGTTTTTGTACAAAATGTAGGTGTACGTAACAGGAAGAAGGAAGCATCTCCGACCCCATAAAGTATATATATTCTTGATCAGCATCAATAGCCAAGTCGAGTCTAGCCATGTCCGTCTGTCTGTCCGTCCGTCTGTCTGTCTGTCTGTCCGTCCGTCCGTCCGTATGTATGAACGCAAGGATCTCAGAACCTATAAGAGCTAGAGACAGAGAAATTTCACCTGTAGGTCCTCCTATTGCCTACGCAGATCGAGTTTGTTTCCGATAATCGATAACTTACTCCGTTTCCAAGCAATCGATAAAAATCGATATCGACATCCTGTTTTTTGCGCATTTGGTGTTGGAAGAAGAGGGTTTAGGGTATCCCCTAGCTGGGAGCTCCCAACTAGAACCTCTTACTTGTTATAAGATGGATCGCTTTATCCTGACTGACTGAATGACAGAACTGTGATCAACGTACAGTCCAAACCGTAAGAGCTACAAAGCTGAAATTTTTACTGGAGTATCTTTTTGATTCGAAAGGGAGCTCTAGGACAGGGGCTTGGAAAACACGACTTGCAAGTGTAGTTAAAAGCAACAAGTCAAAAACAACTAAGCTATATAAGTGCTTTACAAACGCGAAGTCATCAGCCTGCGTAGCCATGTAGTGTGCCTGGGCGGCGAAGATGATGAAAAAGATGATGATAATTCGCGAAGAAAAAATGTATACTAAAACCAATAAGAAACATTAAAATGATGTGGTTTAAAATAGTAATAAAAAATTTTCTTTTGTTTTAATTGTTCTAATTGGCAGGGCCGGAGAAGTCGAAAATAAGAGTGTTTATAATTTCATACCAAAATTTTCCTGTTTGTTTAATAAAGGCGGGACAATTTATATAACGTAAAAAAAAATATGAGCAACGGGAGCAGTAATTAGTTTCATACAAGAGGACCAAGCGGGATATCAAATGTGCTAGGACGCCCGAGAACTAGAGTTAGTTATTAGTTATAGTTACCATTTGTATTTTCAACATAATTCATTTGACCCAGCGACTTCGGGAAATTATTTCTATATGTTAAAGAATGTTCATCAGCAAAAGTGGAGTTTTTGTCTTAAATTATTTATTTTATAAATTAAAATTAAATGGACTGACGAAATAACAAGAACGCACGTTAAAAAATTCGAATCGGGATTTGATAGTATACTTAAATACTACTATGTAGTTCTCACAAGACATGCTGTAAAGGAAAAATTTTTGTTTTAATAATTTTTGATTGTTTGCTCACATTGGACTTAACCTACGTAAAAACATGGTGTTACAAATTATTTAATTAATTATTTAATTAATGTTCATGAAAAACGAGAAAGAAGGGCTATCTTCGGCACGCCGAAGATTTAACACCCTTGCAGACCGAACATTTTGATAATACTCATAATACGTTGGTCGTATCTAAGAAGCATTTATTGTCGAGTATGGTTAAGATATCTAGAGAAACTAAAAGTTTTTCATATAAGAACATCGATTTCGACCGATCGTTCCTATGGCATCTGTATGAAATAACATTCCAATGTAGATACGATTTTGAATCTATGTAGAGAGCATAGTGAAACCTTTAAATGCCGAGATTGGTCAATATATCTTGAAAAACAATAAAAATGTTCCATACAATAACTTAATTTTCATCCGATCAATCCTATGGCAACTATTTGATAAAGTGGTCCGATGTTGACAGGATTTTGCATATAAGTATATGAGGGGCAAAGGTACAGTGAATCCTAAGACAATATACATAAACACTAAGATGAGTAATGCCGTACAACAAAATGCTACTATGCAGCTTGATTTTTTAAAAATTGATAATTTTTTGTTTTTAACATAATTATTTATTTTATTTAAAATCTGCCCCTTATTGGGCAATAATTAAATGTTTTTTGTGAACGTTGGCAGTTAAAATTGATAACGCAAACGAAATCTGTATCATTGCGCTCTCCCAGCCAAGAGAACGGAAAAGCTTCGGCTCTATGCGGCCGTGCAAGCAATTATGCAGTATATTTGAATGTGTTGTTATCCACTGCCCTGGAAAAGTCTCTGGCTGGCAAATAACTACATATCTCAAATTTGTGTTGACATATGTATGTATGAATGCATTTTGTGTACAGGGGTTGGCTCGACAGAAAATATGTATGTATGTATTTTTAGGTCGATGCAAATATTTACGAAATTTCTTTAAAATGAAATTATTCATTGGATTATTATTATTTTTAAGTAACAAAAAATAACATTTTTCTTTTGACGCAATTATTTTTTATTTGAATTATAAAGTGCGAAGTCGAATCTCTTATTTCTTAATATTAATTTAATTTAATGAAATTATATAAATATTAACATCGACTTAAAAATACATATTTTCTTCGGATCTAACCTCAGTACACAACATGTATAAATATGTGAATACAAATTTTAGGGTAGGTCATGATCAGCGCTAGAAAACTAACAAAATAACAAGGATATATACAATTGATGGGGTCAGGTATCATTCTATGCGTTACACATTTTGAGACAAAATTAGAATACCCTCTGCAGGGTAATAATGATAACATTATTTCTTCAAGATTTAATCAGCCCGGAATTTAAAGTAAAAGAAATAACAATAAACTTGAGTAGTTAACAATAAAATAAGCGAAATGTAAAATAAAAATCATTAATTTGAAGGAGAAAAAGATGATTTAATTTGTTTACGTAATATATGATTTTTTACGTTAATCATTTTTTGGTTTCAATATTTACGCCAATGTTAGAGTATAATTTTATTTCGTTAACATAAATACCTTTTAGTGTATGTTATAAACAGGTAATTAGAGACTTCAGTATTCGTCGTATTAATATATAACAAATATACCTCTACTTGGATACATTCAATCGATTTTGAGTTTACATGCATTTGAGTTTTCGATATAAATGAAATTGCTTAAGAAAAATGCTTTCTCTTCTTTCTAAGTATAAGTCAATAACAAATAATAAAGTCCCTATTTTCTCTTGTTATTGTTGCATGGAAATTGCTTGCGCGCATTTTGTAGTCTATCGATGTTCTAATAACTATTGTTTTATATAGTACATTGCATGCTGCATGACCTGCCTAAAGGAACATACGTAATGTATTATTCAATGGCCATTTGAGTTTGACTCTTTGTTTTGTATATTGCTTAATTATTTAGTTTTGATTCTAAACACCCTGAACGTCACGAGTTTTCTGTATACCTCTACCTCCACCCATGCACCGAGCGTTCGCTTTCTGAGTTGTGATTATTGTTGTTGTCTGTCACCTTTAAACTGGAAGTTGAACTTAATCGCAAAAACAAATCTAGCCTCGAATTTAACTCCAAAAAATTTTGTAACCGCTTACTGTGTCCCTGTCGCCGGTGTTGCCAAAGCTTATCAAAGTCAAGTACTATATGTGAATGCAAGAAAACAGGCATCGTGAAATTATGCCCAATATTATATACAATATATATATATACATATATATATTTAATTAAACCCGCATACTTCCCTTGTGACATTTCAACTACTTGTACTATACTTAGTTGTGCAGTCAATGTACTTGTAAACCGCTTACTAACTTTACCTGTTTAAATACGACAAATCAACAATCACTTAATAACAACACCCAACCAAACGTAACAAAACATATAATGTACTTACTTACAATACAATTATAAGTCACAGCCACTTTGAACTTAGGTCAACATAACAAAACTTACAACAAACGTCTATAGCTATAGCAGAGCTTGGCTTTTACAGAGACACAGACAAACGACTAATATTTATTAAGCCTTTAAGAAATCCATTGCTAATCAACCAATACTCTACAAAAGGTGCATGAAGCCGATGCCTGCCTGGTGCTAGCTAACAAATATTGCCAAGATCCCGA
This sequence comes from Drosophila littoralis, assembly GCA_018903485.1. NCBI lineage: Eukaryota > Metazoa > Arthropoda > Insecta > Diptera > Drosophilidae > Drosophila > Drosophila littoralis. Next base: position 971,616 of record JAEIGF010000013.1, on the reverse strand, counting down.
CGCAGAAGATGCTGCCAACATAATGAGAGTTATCTCTATTAAGAATTACAGCGATGATATTCGTGTCATTATCCAGCTGATGCAGTACCATAATAAGGTAAAAGCACACTCGGTCCGTAAAAACTTACAGAAAATGAAATAAAAACCCAAATTCTCCAGGCGTACTTGCTGAACATACCTTCGTGGGACTGGAAACAGGGCGATGATGTCATTTGCCTGGCTGAGCTGAAGTTGGGATTTATAGCGCAGAGCTGTTTGGCCCCTGGCTTTTCGACAATGATGGCAAATTTGTTTGCCATGCGTTCCTTTAAAACGGTAAGTATTGCCAAAGTGCTTAACACGACGGCTACTCCTAACAATATACCAGACACAAGCACACAACTGGGGTGTATTAATATCTAGAAAGCAGGACAAAGATATTAGCTCTTTGATGACAATTGCTATATGAAGAGAAGAGAAGGGGCTGCCACAAGTCAGTCAACCAAATAAACCATCAATCTATATTATGTATGTACGTCTTTAACCCCATAGTCGCCAGAAATGCAATCTTGGACAAATGATTACCTGCGCGGCACTGGCATGGAAATGTACACAGAAACATTGAGTCCCACATTTATTGGAATACCATTTGCTCAGGCCACTGAGTAAGTTGCGCAGCGGGCAGTTCGATTTCTATATGCTATAAACATATTCGTATCGTATCGTATCTATTATACTACCTATTATTGAACTATGTACTTGTTAATCGTGCAGCGTTGACAAATATAGTACCAACAACAAATACAAAAACAAAAAACAATACAATATATAACACTCGCATAAACACATCCACAGAAACATACACACACTCACTCTGCTTTTATTATCTCCTGATAAGTTCTAATTGATGTTGTAAATGTTTTACTTTGTCTGCTATGATTTTGGGAGACTTTTAAGATTCTGGTCTTCAGAAACGTTCACATTGATGTCAATGTCTGGAGATGCTTAAACATGTAAAATTGCCTGCCTATGGTGTTAAATTTTCATTTCTATTTGAAGAGACATTAAACACAGACATACACACCTACACGTGGAAGTACACTGTGAAAAATTAGTCGGTGTTTTATGCTAATTCTTTGTGTCCTTAATGTTTTCAATGTTAAAAAGCCTTCAAAGTTTGCAAATACAAATGAATATTCTTTTCTTTTTAACTAAGTTCGCAGTCAGACCTCTGTGCTAAAAACGAAAAAATAAATAAATAAATACCCCACATCCATATAAAACACACACGCTAATACACACACGCACACACACACACACACACACACACACACACACACACAGAGAATTACACTACGAATTCGAGAGCATTGTTAAACGCTAATTGTATGGTATCTTTGTGTGCTGTGCTCTCTAGATTCAGAGCATAACTATGCAGCGTGTATTTGAGTTGATGTTCAATATTTATTTATTTATGGTTTTGACTTCTGTTTGAATTATGCTCTTTTGATATAACTATATTATGGTTTTGGTTGAAACTCTAAAAGCCACACGTTGTTCGTAGTTCTCCAAAAAGGTGGCTGCTACTTAGCCTATGTATCTATCTATAATGCTGTTAGTTAATTTAGGGAAGTGTAAAAATATGTCGCAAGCTAAACAGTTGAATCTTTTTGAGAAGTATGCCAAAGCTAATGCTTTTACCAGATCAAAGCCAGATAAACAAACGCTACCCCGAAAACGCACACACCCCCACTAACGCACACACACTGTTCGGATGATCAGATGTTATAAGTGTGCCCGTATGCACATATGAAAACAGAGAAGCCCGCATTTGAGTCCGAGAATAACGCGCAAGCCGTAGCCAAACCCTATGCCCAATCGAGCCCTGAGCCTGATCGATAGCAATGCGAATATGAGCCAAGTTACTCAACCAACAACAACAACAACAAGAACAATAATAACAAGAAACAAACAACCGTCGCGTAGTTACATTAGCGACCTTACTAAATCCAAACCACAACAAAACCATTTTCTAACTTTCAGTCACCAGACACACAGGCCTGGCAAAATGATTATCTTCAAGGTACAGGGTGTGAGATGTACACCGAAACTCTATCACCTTCATTTACCGGCATGACATTCCCACAAGCCAGCGAGTAAGACTCCAAAATGAGAAATTAGAAAAACAAAATTTACAAAAATAAAATAAATACAAAAATCTAAAAATGTTATTAAAGAAACAACTGTATAAAAAATACGTTTGCCTTGTACAATATGTTCAATTTAATATTTTATTTATATAATTTGTCAAATTGAATTCTGTTCCGTTTGATTTATTCCTTCCACTATATACTAACTTGTAACAAACAACCTTTTGTCCCTATTTCTAAATACTTACTACTACTATCTACTCGTACTTCTAATTTACTTACTTAGTTTTTTATACCAGTAAGATCTTTACAAGTGAAGAGAACTATAGCAGCAAACATTGATCTTCTTCTTGCAATTTAACATTGTTTCGTATAATTTGATTTTTGGATTAACAATCGCATTGCATCCGTTCGCATATAATAGTAACCAGCCACAAAGTACAAACAAAGTTTAGAACATATTTATCTAGACACCGCTCGCTTGTTACCAATTCCGCTCCGCTCAACTCCGTTTCGATTAGTCCCAGTTCAAGCCCGATTACTGAATACATAACAGCAAATCGCAATTACAATATACATACATACATAAATACACATGGGTACATATCCACAAATATCAGAAACTAAGCGTTAACCACAAGAGATAAAATTACAGCATCTGATGAATTATAACCAATCCAATCCTCTTTTTGCATGTGCAAAGGGAATTTTATTTGTTTTCCACCTTTGACCCGCCTTTACCCCACAAGCCTCAATCTCAGCAACCAAGTCCACTGCATTGATTTAATAAATGTAACAATTCATCTCATTTTTATAGTAAACTAATTCATTGTTACATTTTGTTAAGCATTTTGTCCAGCATGTGGTTTTGTTTGTATGAATATGAAGTGCAAGTATTTTTGCAGTGTACGCTTTCAACGCACCTACACGAAACGCATTCCCTGTTCGATACGGCTTTGCTACACTTTATAGTGCAGTAATATTTAATTCGCTTAATAAAGTATATGTGAGAGGTAGAATACTTTCAGGACATGACTCGAGTAACAATAATTTCCCATTTATTCCGATCCCTACAGATTGTGCTTCTCCAAGCTTAAACTCCTGCTGCTTGCCATTGAAATCAAAGGCGCCGAAGAGGGTGCAGACAGCAAAATTTCCATAAATCCGCGTGGCGCCAAAATACAGGCAAATACGCAGGGTTTCTTTATAGCACAAAGCGCTGATGAGGTCAAGCGGTAAGTCGTGTAAGTCATACTCATACCAAGATAATCGAGCAATACTCTGGTTATAGTGCGTGGTTCTATTGCAAAGCCTGTCATGAGGACATCAAAGATGAGACGCTCATTAAGAAGTGCAAATGCAAAAACTGTAAGCATACATTTTACCATTTTGTTGACACGATAAGACAGTATTGATGTCTATGTATGTCTTTGGGTTTAATTTATTTCTATTTACTTCTTATATTTCATTTTTTTTTGTACATTTAATTTTTATCGAGAGTTCCGTGAACAGCTAAAACTAAAGTAATCTTTAAGTGCAGGCAATTAAATAGTTCTAAGTTTTTTTCCTCAGGTCCAGTCACTTTATAGATAAATAGCGTCTTATATATATATATATATACATACACATAAATGCATACATATATGGTGATCCAGAATGATTCCTACTTATGTAATACTTAATGATATATATATATATATAACTATTCAAATTTTGTCTTTATCCACAAAAAAACTAATTTATTAAATAACTTTTGTAACACATATTTAAAATATGCTGTGGTGCCCTCAACTGTTTGATAATGACAACCCTAACAACGACATAGATCCTATAACCAATCATATAAAAATTAAACCGAACAAGTTAAGGTTTTTAGACTTCACCTGTGCATACACAAGTATGTATGCTCATGTGAGCAGATGTATGTCAAATATACATATGACCTGAAGATCAGATGTCAATTTAATTGTGATACATAATAATACAAATAAATGTCATAACTTTGTCCCACAGTGACTGTTCAGCCCAGGAGCAAATTTGAAGACTTAGGTAAATCTAAATTGTTCAACATATTATACCAAAACACACTAACATAATTTTACAATACAACAACGACCTATATCACAACCATCCACTGAGTTTTAAAGTTGTCCCTCCTATTCCAATTTTATTTAAAGTACGCAAATTATACATTTATTTGTTTGTACATTTAATACAACAAATACTATAATAACTCACCTATGTTTGATCGACATTTTTCTATCCTCTTTTTTAATCCTCAATTATACTTATACATATATAATGTGCACTTCACCCGTTTCAGGTACACTACAAATGTAGTATTATTCATTACATTTTACCAACAAGTTTTTTATTTGGATAGTTAACTGTGCAATTAGTACAGACTGTGCACGTTAAGAGTGTGCAGCCATGATCCGACCCTACCCTAGTAATTCAGACACAATTATTTACTATATACATCTAACGAACAACCGTCCCGTCCTGTATCTTTGGATATTGAACAGTTATTTTTGGTCAGTTTTTATTGTGATATGTATGCGCCTCTTCTCTTATATAATCCCCCACAATACAAAAAGAATCCAAATACTTACTCTGGATACACATCTATCTAAAAAACACAAATAATTGCATACTACATACAAGTATACAAGTTTCGGATGGCTTACACAACGTTCTCTTCAAATGTAAATATGTTTGTGCAATATGCAACCCATGTTTTTGGTTTAAATATTTCCAACAAGTACTGCCACAGAATTGCAACCATAATAACTTTTACATATAATAATTTTGTGATAACATATACTTTTTGTTGGTAGGACAGTTTTTTTTAGTTTGATGTAAAAAAACCGCCACTGTGTGTATCGTATCAAAAAGTTAATTCTATGAAAATCAATTTGATATTGACTCGGATAAAAAACTCACCAAACATATTGCCTAAAATTAAAAGAATATTTTTTTTGCGCATGTAGAGCAAAAACATGCATTTTTTGTTTATTCGAATAGTTTAGACGAAAACTTCAAATGCTTTGGTAAAAGATCTACATTAATTTCGAGAAATTTTCAAAGTACATATACATATTTTTAATAAGAAATACAAAGTGCACATTTTACATAAAATACACTTATAAAAACTTTCCCCCTACCTCTCTTTAACAACTTGTGCTACTCTTTTTTACTTGTACTTTATATGTGTTGATGGAAAAGAAACCAATTTAACGAAGTGCATGTAATTGAGCACAAAACTAATTAAAAGTTCCTATTACACTTTCATGATTAAAATCCTTGAAACTCTATTTATAATAAAAATTTTTCAATCACTTTTGCAGCTCTGATTTTCAAGCCCTTTACTAATCAAATTTTCCCAACTTCAATTATACTTATAAATACAGTCCTATTTACTATGTTGTATCAATGGGTCATTCAAATGCTGCGTCGTTTTCTGCCATCAGTTGAAGTCTATGAGTATCTTAAGTTTTAAGTTCCTTATCTACTTATCGTGGCGTTAATCCCACTAACACAATAATTAACTTTTTATAAATAATATAAATGTAAATAAGTACATAAGCGTAGCTGTCCCTCCCAACTAAAAAGTGTAAATAATTTAAACGCAGGTTATGCTAATAATAACTGGATACTAAAGCTCCTACAGCTATCCATTAAGCGCGTTCTTCATCATTTTACATAAGTCGCGTAACTAAAATTAACGTTTATGTATTTGGTTTCGATGTAGTATACTGACTATACACATAAATATTTCCGTGTTATGTATCAATAATTTAGCTTCAATGTTCTCAAGTAGTTAGTAAGTTTGCAATGTTTTGCGTTGCCAGAGTCTGGCTGAAAAAATTATTAACTGCGCCAATGCGTTCCCTACGGGGAATTCAATGTATGGCTGTATGTGGATGGCCACATAAATACAGCAACAATGTTAATATGCCTAGTATTAAGTATGGATCCCAAAGAACTGTTTGTGTGTACGTTTTTGTGGTCCTGTCACTTGTATATACGAATATGAAATCCCTAACCGTCTTACAGATGTGGGCATGATTATGATGCAGACAGGGATGGTCAACCAAGGGATCACATCAGTGATGAATACAATAGAGGGTACGCTTTTAATGAAAAAATAAAAAGAAAAACAACAACAACAATTCCAATAATTATTTCGAGTTCGGTGCCTATATTTTTATATCATGCCAAGCCAAAATGATTTATTTGTTGCTGCTAAAGTGTTGAACCGCATACCTAACTGTATTTAAATACACATTCCAAAACATATCTCCGATTATCGACAAGAATTCTCCCTTAATTGTTTCTCCAATATTACGTTTTGAATTGTCGATTTGGCTGCATATTCTTTGGAAAGTGCATATTCGATTCGGGCAGCCGAATGTATATCAGACACGTGTTTGCTGTAAAGCAAACAAATAAACTAAAAACTCTTAAACATTTTTTTTAAATAAACATGCTTGCAGATTAAAATACAAATGTTCATAAATGCCATAATAATCCCCTTTCAATCGTGTACGTAAATGCCCAATCAATGTATCTCTTACTTGTGCTAAAAGCCCCAGCTGCTAAATGCGAGTTCCCGCATATATGTATCTGCCATAAAGCGTCCCCTCGCCCTGCTTAACTTGAAAGGATTATAATAGTACCAGTAACAGTAAGTGATGAAGGCTGAGATCGAGTAGTTGGGAGATGTCTTACAAGGTCTATTAGGTCTATTACTTTAATTGCAAGTGTTTTACATTCAAGCAGAGCACGAAATTAAATTCTGTTGCTCTTTCTGTCGCTCTATTGTTTCGCTCTATCGTATACTCAGTATAAATTACATTCAATATAGAGTTTAATTAGCTTGCAGCGATTTCTGATTTGATTCTTCTACGTGGCGCGCATTATATCATATCAAGAAAATCATGACTAGCTGATATTCTATACATACTTAAAATCATTTATTACATACCATATATAATACATAATGACAGTTCAAGTATAACGTGTGCCGTGTGACTTAATTATATATTTTTGAAACCAACCTTTTGTTTATTTAGGTAATTATGTTACTTTCATTTCTGTTTATATATTACATTTATTAAAAATATTAAAAAAAAAATTTGTTATAAATTATATTACTGATTGATGATTTGAACTGAATATGCAAACCAACTATCATTACCTTACCATCATTTACCTATTCATGCATATCCTATACAATTCTGTTTTCATGAAACAAAACAGTGGCCACCTTCCGGAAAGGCGTCCGAGCCGTACAAATGGTTGGGCGTGCAAGTACGTATAAATTTCTGCCTATTCTCTCTCTCTCTCTCTCTCTCTCTTTATCTATTCCTATATACATACATATAACTTCTTCATATCTCTACTCTACTGTAACTGTATAAGCATACAAAACAAATTAATTCAAAATAATAAAGCATAACGACAAACATAATGCCAAGTTAAAACAAATCACTCAACATACTTGTTACATCTACTAACCAATTGAAAAGTCCTCTTATCTCACTAACTTACATTATTTGCTATTGCTAAGCAGTACAGACAGGCATCAAGTCAGCTGAACATGAAGAAATTCCATTGGTTCTAGAGATTAAACTTACATAATTTACTCAAAACATTCGGATGTACAAGCCACACAGATTGTTGCACACCACAACAACACCACACACAGTTTCACCTAATATAATCGTTTCTTCTCGTTCGTTCTCGTAATTGTGTGCTTTTCATAATCAATTTTTGCCTTAACTACTTAGTGTGTGTGCGTGTTTAGTTAAGTCGCTAGATAAAACACAAATTCAAAATATTTCTACAAAATACTCATCTGAATATAATTCAAAAGTTGCTTTCGTAAACCTTAATCTGACGTATTTTCGTATGTATTCCATACTACAATCTTGTAACCATTAATAAAACATATCTTTAATATACCCATATATCGTATTTTGTACACATTTTTTGTAGAGCAATAAATACGAATCTCTCATTTTGTTTATATTTTCGTATTTATTTTCGTCGTTCTATTCATCAACTTCGAAGCTAAATCTTAAATAAGTCGCGACATTTTCGTACGTGTTTTTAGTATTTTTGAAAGCAAAGGATTCTTCAGCTCTGAGCCAACTGAGGTCCCATCTGGATAAATGTAATACAAATAGCATATACACTCAAATCAATCAAATATTTACCCCATCTTTCATTTCACATATGTACAATACATACAACACTGTAATACATTTTATGTAATAAATAATACAAAGAAGAAAAAAAGAAATACATAAATTTCTGACGTTGGGGTTTGCTCTTTTTTTATATATACAAATATCATACGTCTATATATTCCCCTACTTGTACATGTACTCGTTCGTACCAACTACTTCTACTACTGCTACAATACTCGTACTATGTATTTATATGTCTGTGTGTGTGTGTAGAAGACGATGAATACTCGTTGTCAAGTAAGTCTAATTAACTCAATAATTCAACTCAAATACTCAACTCATATAGTCGAACATTGATTTAAAAGCCACCTTAGTATTTTTTCTAATTGTTTATTGAGATTCACAATTTAGAATTTACAAATAAAACTTTTTTTTTAAGTGTGCCAGTGCACGTTCCTTACTTTTTATTTATATCTTAAGTGTATTCTTTCTTCCTGATTCACCTCAAACTTTTTCGAGTATCATTTGTGTTGTAACTAGTTCTACGGTTTAAGAAATTTAACGAAATATAAAAGCCGCAAAATCATTACTTTAAATAGTTAATACTGCGATTATATAAGTACGTTCGGAGAAAGTAGAGCATTTGTAGAAGAACAACTAACACGCACTTTTGGTCATGATCACCAGCCTCCCTGCCAATCGCCAATGCACCACTTAACCAATTAAGGAGCGAGCTTTTGAATCTTTTTAAGCTTCATGTCTTAAGCAGTTAAATTGCATACTGTTATATCGAATGTGTTGAACAAAGTGTTAAATTAAATTAGTCCTTTTGAGATAATAGTTAAGTGAGCTCTAGGTAGTAAAGGCGTGAAAGAGTATATTGGGTGGGTTTTAGATTTCCATTGAAAAACAGTTGAACTAAATGCTTTTCAAATGAACCACCAGCCGATGGAGGAAAAGTTTATGCCATATCCTTGCCAATTATGCTTTTATTGTGGCAACTTAATACTAAAGATCTTACTTCAATTATCCAGTGCTTGTTCTCTTGCTTTTGTAGTTTAGTATTTAATGCCAATGTACCTTACCTATTGCTACCCGTTTTTTACTCTTATAATTATTTGCATGTTTTAAATGGCCTTGATTATTAATGCATATTTAACAAAATGTATAATTGTGTATTGAAGTCCCAAACCCAATGAAAATCATTCCCCAGATCACATTGATCAATTTTCCTTACTTTTGTATGACCTTCTGTTGAACACATGTTTTCAAATGTTTAGCCCGTCTAATTTGAATATGATTTTAAGATTGTGTTCTTGCTTTATGTACAACCGCAACTTTTACGATTTTAGTTAATACAAACATTATCCCCTGATTATCTCAAGAAAAAAATTATATAGTAATAATTGATGTACACACCAGCAAACACAAAATTATGAGCTTCACATAAAAAAGCATTGTCTCTTACACAAAAACAAAACGAATTTGATTGCCTGAAGCTGTGCGATAACAATACCAAAAATATCTTACAGATGAACACCATCCTGCACCCACATTTACGCCACCAGAGCTTCCCAAGCGGGTGCATGTGCGTGGATCTGTATCGGGTAATGTCTCAATATCAGCTTAAATAAGACCAGAACCACAACAATGTAACATATGATTTACGTACATATAAGTCTGTCAATTCTGAACACGAAACGAAAGAGAAAGGTTATTTTGAACACAGAACGCCCGCGACCCTTACAGATATTGTTACACGCATAGTTACACGAACCTCATTTATTTATATGTTCGTAACTCCTAATTTGCCTTATCATTGCCTTATCATGTGTTGCTGAAAGTACGCCCAATCTCCCATAAACTAATTTAAATATATCATCAAAAAAACCAAAAATTCAATGAATAAAAGGAACTGATCAAGTATAATTAGCTAATTGCTTTTCTTTTGTATTGTTTTGCATACTTTTAAACAGAAATTGTTATTTGGAATATAAAAACGACAAATAATGTTTTTAATAAATGTAAATGGTTATATAACTTTCTAAAAGAACTGCTAATTCTATTTTACCAAAAGCTCGTTCTAAACAGTCATTTGAATTCGATATTGATGTCTACTTATTTGAAGCATTTTCACAATATTTTTGTAAACATTTGTGTGTGTGTTGTGTTTGCATACATATTTGCTTGTTGAATACACTGTTTATTTCTTAAGACGACACACATGTCACAGCTGTAAAACCTAAACTAAGAATAGCAACTGCCTTCAAACAAAACTAACTAGACACTCACTTACACGCGGCTCAAAAATACCTTTCTTTATTAACTTGACCGATGCATATATGACTAAATAAAATTTTGCTATGCACCCGGCCAACAGTATCAGAAAACTTAAATCTTACTAATCGAATGTCTCTGCTAAAACTTCCTTTCTCTCTCTCTCTTTCTCTCTAAAACTGCTGTAACTGCTGTCACCTAACAAACTGCCACTGCGAAACGCAACTGCTACAGGTGATATTACACGTGACAGAGAAGATACAAATCGTAAGTTTCAAATACTTACCTCAGCTCTTTCTACAGCCTGCACCTAGCTAATAAATGGTCAATGACTGCAACTTAACTTCTCCGTTTTCCATGGATCTTTCTTCATTGCAGTTCTCAATCGAAATGTGCGACGCCCGAACGGCACTGGCAACGGTACAGGTGGCATGCATCACATGAACAACACCGCCGCTGCCGCAGCGGCCGCTGCAGCTGCGGGCAAACAGGTGAACAAGGTAAAGCCCACTGTGAACGTGAGCCGGCAAGTGGAGGGCCAGGTCATATCGCCATCGCAGTATAACAGGTGAGCGGACGGAATTAAGGCAACCTTAGCATAATCCGAGCGATACATACATAAATATATGTACTCAACGGGCGGGGGAGCACGGAACCAACTACACCTTTACACAAGAGAGGGCACTCGGCTTCAGTTACAAAGTTTTTACATGGCAAAGCAAATCGATAATCGAGCAAGATAAAAAGCAGACACTTTTGGCCTTCGCTTTTCAGCTGTATTCTTTGATTTTTTGTGTTTCCTACTTTGCGTGACAACAAAACTAAGCATTATACTACATACTATTTGAGTTTGGTCACTTTTTTATTATTTTTTTTTATTCTGTACCTAACAAATAACACCCAGTTCGATGGCCTTTAATGGTCATGCCTCGTACATATGTAAATGCTCCTTAAATATTGATTAATCTTAACACTTTAACAAACTGTCTCACTTACACGTCAACAAAAAACCTTAAAAAAAAATACAAAGAAAAAAAAAAAAAACAAAATAATAATAATACAAAAATAAAAGAATACAACAACAATTTTTAACAAGTTTATATGTATAAAAAACGAACAACATTTTGTTTCAGGCCACCAGAAAATGATGCTAACCCTTATGCGGGCTATCAACTTGCTTACGAAGTTAAAAAGCTCATGTATGCGTCCATAATTTTCTAGAAATTTTACTTAAATCAAATTATAAGAAGCCAAAAGCGTTTTTAACTACTACTACTATAACTTAGTATTCGTAAATACTTATTCAACTATGCGCATTTTGTTAAACACACATTAATTGGTTGATTGAAAGCTATTCCATACATCAATACCAAATATAAAAACTTAACTATTCGTATGCGTAATTTTGTCACGTTGCTGTCTGTGTGTGTTTATTTATTAATTCGTATTTGTGTATGTGTGCCTATGCACCAAACGATTCTTACATATGATTAATACATACATATACATATGTAAATTCACATAATAATTTTTCAATATCAGCTGCGCCATCTTGCCTATCAACATTCAAATCTCTCTCTTTATTAAAAATATGATCTCAATTTCCTATTTTATTTTCTAGTCTATGCGTGCCACTAACTATACCCATACCTATATCTATACCCATACCTATATCTATACCTGTATCTATACTTTAGTTCTAACCAATACATTTGTACATTTGCAATGCGATGAAAAACTTGTGTCGTGTAATCGTATTTGTACTTAATTGTATATAACAGTAACTACAACTTTGCTGCATTTCAATTGCTTCTGTCATTTCTTTATAATGTGTACGTGTGTTTGTGCGTGCGTATGTGTGCGATAACATCAATTCACGTTAATAAATTTTTAATTGTAAACCCAGACCTGTTTGCCTGCTAATACTGCATACTAGAGGATGTGTTCGCAAAAAAATAATAGAAACTCGGGCAATTCTAATACAGATCCCATTGGCTCAAGTAAAATATATCCCATTCTTAATATAAAATTTAAATAGCCATGCAAAACCGGATTATAACGGAACTAATAGCGATAGAACAATTAAATAATTAATTATAAAAAAACATTTTTCTCCGGCTGTTTTTCTTCTGAAAGGGACACCAACAGATTATTAAAATTAGCAGTATCTTACTCCCAACGAAGTTTTGAACAAAGTCTATTCTTCTAGTGTATATCTTACTTTTTTACAGCTATCATTTAAAGATATTTTGTTTTACTAGTCAACTTGTCTAAAAGAATAGATCGAGTCAGTTACAGCCAAATTTATTAGGGTCGTGATCTGTGTGTACTCTCTCTACCTTTCACTGGCTTCTCTATCCTTTTGTGTATTCACTTCTTTGGCACTTTTGTTTTGATTTTATTCTGACTGCAAACTGTGCACAATGTCATAGTGTTGTGCTGTGCACTCCGGCGTAGGCAGCAGTTGCATGTGGTGTGTCCCTTGTGCATGCCCCTCTTTAACCATTTGCTGTACTTAATACACCCGAGGGCGGCCGCATGTGACCTCATCTAAGTTAGCCGCCATCGCCGGTTGATTCCGAAAATGTTTCGCGTAGTTGAACTTTGATTTTAAAACTTATTATAATGTACTCGTTTTGGCATTTGTGTTTTGATACTCGTAATTTCGCAACTATTGTTATAAGCACAAGCTCTTCCTCTTCTCTCTATCAACATACAAACATATATAACTCTATAACTCTAGCTATCTATCGTATCAACGACACTCTTTTTAAATTTTAAAAGCTCCAAGTACTCGTACTCAAGTATTTATATTTTTTGAACGAAACTCGTACTCGTAGCGTTACGAACAACACTTTGCATTTGGATGTAGCGTTTATTTTTATTGGTTCGTAATCAGATATGCCATGAAATTGATAAGAAATTCCCAAAATTTACGAACGCTTTGGACCAAACGGTTAATAAATCTCAATAATTTGCTTGCCTCCAGGCCAACGAGTCGCAGCTCCGGCACTGGGACTCAAAATCAAAATGGCGGCGTCTCTTTGCCAGCCGGCATAGCAGACGATCAGTCGAAGGACTTTGATTTTGAGAAGACGGAGATGAAGTACGACTCAACAGGCATGTTTCACTGGAGTCCGGCGAAGAGCTTAGAAGACTGCATATTGGTAAGCCAGAACTTCGCGAAGATCAACTGCGATGTTACTATTGAAAATTTTCCTTCGCAGGATCGCAATCAGGCGGCCATGACAGTACTAAATGGCCATGTGGTTGTTTGCCTGTTCGCCGATCCGGACTCACCGCTAATTGGGCTACGGAATCTGGTGATGCCGCTGCGCGCATCTAATTTTCATTACCATGAGCTCAAGCACGTGGTAATTGTGGGCTCCGTTGACTATATCCGACGCGAGTGGAAAATGCTACAGAATCTGCCTAAGATTTCGGTGCTTAATGGATCGCCGCTCAGTCGTGCCGATCTGCGGGCGGTTAACGTCAACCTGTGTGATATGTGCTGCATATTGTCTGCAAAAGTTCCTAGTAACGACGATCCCACACTGGCCGACAAGGAGGCCATCCTGGCCTCGCTTAACATTAAGGCCATGACCTTTGACGATACGATTGGCGTGCTGAGCCAACGCGGACCGGAGTTCGACAATCTGAGCGCGACCGCCGGCAGTCCCATTGTGCTGCAGCGGCGCGGCTCAGTGTATGGCGCCAATGTGCCCATGATAACAGGTAAACTGCATCGCACTAAGTTGGCCAAGTTTGCGAACGACCGAACGAAAAGCGTCCTACCTCAAGCGGTGTAAATGGGGCTGACCAAGCAGTGGGCGGGCTTAGAGGGAAGAGGGTCAGGGTTGGGCTACGCTCAGCCCCAGTACACTGTCTAGCTAATGTAAAAGAGGTGCTGTACTAATGGACACTATGTTTTATTGTTGGTTGTCGTTTAAAGAACTGGTCAATGATAGTAACGTGCAGTTTCTCGATCAAGACGACGACGACGATCCAGACACAGAACTATATCTCACGCAGCCGTTCGCGTGTGGTACTGCGTTCGCTGTGAGTGTGTTAGACTCGCTGATGTCCACGGTAATGCCATGTTCCCAATTCCATTCTTTCCCATCCGACACATTTAACCACCTATACATTGTCTCTCTCATTCTCTCTCGCTCGATGTCTTACACGCACCTTAGACATACTTCAATCAAAATGCCTTAACGCTGATCCGATCGCTGATAACAGGCGGCGCCACACCCGAATTGGAACTAATCTTGGCGGAGGGTGCCGGCCTGCGCGGAGGATACAGTACCGTCGACAGTCTGAGCAACCGCGACAGGTGAGACTTACATTTAATTAGGCAAATTCCGGATAATTAACTGAGATTGTGTGTTGCACGATCAGATGTCGTGTGGGCCAAATCTCATTGTATGATGGACCGTTGGCGCAGTTTGGGGAATGCGGAAAGTATGGCGATTTGTTCGTTGCTGCTCTTAAGTCGTACGGGATGTTGTGCATAGGACTATATCGGTTTAGGGATACTAGCTCTAGCTGTGATGCGAGCAGCAAACGTTATGTAATAACTAACCCACCCGACGACTTCTCATTACTGCCAACAGATCAGGTAAGAATAGCAAACCCTAAATGTAAGCAAAGGTACGTGCTAACATATTCATTCCAATAGGTATTCGTTTTAATGCAATTCGATCCGGGCCTGGAGTACAAGCCGCCCGCAGTGCGTGCGCCTGCTGGCGGTCGCGGCACCAATACACAAGGCTCCGGGGTCGGTGGGGGCGGCTCCAACAAGGATGATAACTCTTGATTGTTACTGTGTAGCGCCTTAACTGATGGTCCTTATTCGTACATTTGAACGATAGAGAAGTTAATTGTGTATAGAGCATCGCATTTATGGCATAAATATTGGCATAAGATCTAGTTAAAATTGCGCACCAAGAAGTAAATACAAGTATAGGCATTGGCATTAGTTATAGGTATAGGTCTGTATCACCACAGACGCGTACTATATACTACATGAGTACCTGTCTATATACTGTGTACCTAGGGAAATGTAACAAAATCAAAAGTTAAGCCAATTGGCGTAAGTAACAATACTTAAAAATTTAAATGCGTAAGTGCCCGTAAATGCGTTACTCTGTACTTTTATACTTGTAGAGACACCGTACAGAGTATTTTGTCCATCCTGTTTAACAATCAAGGATAGCCGCACACCACAAACGACCAACAGTGGGCAGTGTTAGATGTCTCTACAAGCATAGAAGCCACATATTCTTTAAAGAAAAAACAACTTCTTTGATATCCATCGTTCAATTGTCAGCTGATTGCTTCCCACACCATTCCGTATGCCTTTTAGAACCTTGAAATTAACATTTTACCTATAATTTTGTATCTATCCAAAGTTTTATTACACTTACTTTTTTAATTACTGTTAAATTCCTCTTTTAATTATTTAAACTTTTATTTATTTATTTTTGTTTTTCATTATTTTAATCTGCTCAAAATAAAAATATTTTTAAAACAATCCGTTTTATAATTTGATATTTTTATTATACTCCTAATCTTGACGCAACAATCATTAGTTATTATACTATGGGTATGTATATCTATTATGAACATTACAATCATTAATTTAGTATAATTGTTGCATTATCATTATTGGTATTATTAATTCATATATTTTTTCAAGTTATGTTGAAATTATGAGTTCAATTCATGGCGCTATCATCGCATTACAAATATCTAACAATTCGAAAAAAAAAATTCATCTTAATGGTGTGACGTAAGCAATTGGGAACCATTAGTGAGGTAAGCTACACATTAAACAAAGAAAAACAAGCGAAAACCCTTTGCGCTGATATTGATGAAAATACAAGGCAAGCTAACATTACGAAATATGTGCATCTTTTAAATCTGAATAGCATAAGGCTTGCAATTCTATTTGTTACAAAAATAAGAACAAGGAAAAAAAAAATCCATAACAAACAATATATATGTATATACAATATATACAAAAAGTGAAAAACTATATATATGTCTTAGCAGCAACTACAACAACAACAATTACGCTACAGCTAACTTATGTATGGCTACATAATAAATAAATAAATAATATGTTGTACAGGCACATACATATGTATGCAGAAATTAAAAAAAAAAACAACTGAAATACAAATTCCATAAATGCTTGGCTGCCACTTACATTTTGCGTATGTGGACAATGTGGGATGAGCCTAAACCGTAATCCAAAGTTGTGTCAGCATACAAGTTCAAAAACTGCATTTAGATGTTTCTGAGCATGCGCAAAAACGATTTATACGAACGTATTATATTAATTTAACTATAATGTTCCCAAAACACAACAAATTCCTAGCGATATTTTATTGAAACAATTATCGAGTATCTCGACTATCTATGGGAATAATGCAGAAAATAGTAAGGATAGACTAAATTCGAAATTTTATAAAACTTAAACCAAAACAGAAAAAAAGGAAATCAACGGTTGTTCCATTAAAAGATACAAATCGCATAAATAAAGCATAATTTATGTCATTTTCAAATGACATTGCAATCCATTAGATATTTCAGTACCTTCGACTTGAGATAGTTATTTCTTTGCTCATATCTGTTCGTATGGTATTTGAAGAAGTGTCATATGTATAAATTTTTAATAATATTTCCTAACCAGAATGGTTCAATAAATCCAATTCAAGGCTATTCCATATAAACTCTGCTGTTATTCATGCAAAACACTACATTATTATAAATCAGTAGAAACACGTACATACATAAATACTTGCAGTCAACACGGTATGAAAGTAGCTGAAGACATACCTATATAGATAGATAGATGTAACTATCTATAGCGAGCAGTTGACAAAATGTAGCTAGTAATATTTTTAGTGTATGCGATAATGTATGCGCTTTTTACGTGCGTGCCTATTGCGATTTACGACCAGCAGCTGTGGTGTTCTAAACAAATTTTTTTAGATAAAACAAATCGAATACAGACAGAAAGATATCCTTTTAGTCCACCGTTTCTCGACTTGTCTTAAACCCTTCTTTAGACTTTCACGCGCTTGCGCTTGAGCAGCTAATAAAACGCTCCGATTTTTTTGTACATATAATGTAAATAATAAAGCTACCTACCTATGTAGCTCAGATAATGTAAAAGTGTCGTTGGATCATTTCACTTCGGCTATTTGTATTCAAGTTTCAGTTCAAAGAGATTTCGGTATATGGATTTGTTCAAATGATAAACACTGCCAAAGCGTATAGAAATCACTCTAAATTAAACCACAAAATGCAGAAGCTTAGTTCAGTTTGATTTTCGCCATATTAATATAGACGAAACGAATATTCATCATATAATACTCGCTTAAAACATTTACATTTTGTGACATAAATTTAGCTTATTAATATTACAGTTAATCGAATTCGAGCTTTTAATAATATGAAACACAAACAAATACTAACTTAAGTCAATTTAAGTTGAAAAAGAAGGAATGTAGTTAAGATTGGTTTTGGTTCATTGCGTTTTGATAAAAAGAATGTAGTCTTAGGTCTAGACAAAAAATTAAACGAAAAATCTAACATTGTGAATATTAAGTATGCGCCTTCAAAGTAACGTTACGTATAAAAAAGTATGCATGTTCGTATGTATGTATGTAATGCCGAAACCCAAGTGACCCACTATCAATTTGAAAGTGTGGGAAAACAGATTATGCATAGCCTAGCTTTAAAACCAAAATTAAAAAATATATAGATAACATAAAAACAATTATATACATATATATATATATGTATAATAAGTTAAAGTTCATTTAATGTTAGGGCACTTTAATATATAAATGTAATATAGTTGAGATGAAAAAGCATTTGCAATCCTTATAACAGGCATAGAATAAACCCAAAAGTTAAACATAATTTTTAAATGAATAACATAGTTTTACAATTTTTAGAAATATGAATACTCACACACACACACTTACACTCTTACACACATGCGAACACTCTGAAACTATCACACATCACATCAGCAAACAACAACAAAACGAACTCTCGATGTTGTGAAACTTGATTAAATCATGTTTACGCTAATACAAATTATGAAAAATAAAAATCAAATGCTATAGAAAATGCATAACGAGAACTATCCATATAATAGCTTTTTAAATATAAATAGACTTATCTCATAAAAATTGAGCCAAGCTGTGTTCGTCATTTGCTGTGCTCCACTTTCTTCAATTACTACAATTCACAAGAAAGTCTTGGCTACTTATGCTATGTATTTAACAATTCCAAATCCATAAGCATCTATGGTTCGATTTCGCCAACATCCCGGCTTTGTTCACAAAATAATAATAATAATAATGAATAAATAACGATATATCGCCCAGAAATACTCATTGCCATACATTTAGACACAACTGCAATGTTTTGTAGAAAATTTCGTGAGTAAAATTGTAAAAATATCATACTCCTAAATGTAAAGCATTTACAGTAGTTAGATTCTTTGTATAGAAAACAAAGTTTAAAGCTAAAAACCACAAATGATCATTTTTAAAATTTGAGAAATAAAGAAATGTTATTTTGTAATAATTATATGCAAAAAACAAAAACGTTAATTAATTTATAATTGCCGAAGTTGACAAAAAGAAAATTATATAATTTCGCAGCACTTTCACAACAACCCATATGTGCATTTATACACATGCATATACGTGTGTCTAGATTTGTATATATATACTACAAATGCATACAAATTATTTTAGTACTGTGTGCATTGCAATTGTATAAATAATTTAAAAAACAAATCTAAACAAACAGCATAAATTAGTCAACATAACTGTTATTACGTTTTTTTAGTTTTTACCCGTGATTTATAAAATATATTTACAAGTAAAACTCTGATAGTTGATCATAAGATTAAAAATAAAGTGCTGATATGCAATTTATTTATAATTATAAAATAATAGATCGAGATCGGAGAAAGCATAATATGAAATTGTTTTGTTTTAAAAAACCACAACAATTTCGATGAAAACGCGAAATTATAAATAATAAAATAAACACATTAAACTTCATATTTTAAAGATTTGTCTATGAAACATAATATAATACATAATAAAAAAAGTAAAAAAAAAAAAAAACAGATAACTGTAACTAAATAAATGGTATAATAATATTATGTTGTTAATGCTTAAAAAAAACCTTGTTAAAATAATATTTCAAAATAAAAAACACGAATACAAAAATTGAAATAAAGGCCTGCGCCGGGGGCTTTTTCTTATAAAAAGAGAAATTTTGAGCTAGGGCATGGGTAACGGCTCGAACAGCCCAAAAATTGACCCACTTATGGCAGGCCAGCACCAGAAATTCCATCGACCAATTCCGTTTAGAAATTTGCAGTCACGACTCGCATAAAACGCACCCAATTAACAAAGCCAATTGAACGCGCGCGTTTCATAAACTTTTTATGTCGCCCCGCATTACTCATAAGCTATTGCGTAATCAGCGATATATATGTGATATCTTTATATATATATATATATATATATATATATAACATATATAACAAATGTATATTTTTATTTATTTTTTTTATTTTTTATTTATTTTTTTAATGGTCGACAAAACGAGTGTCTTCCTCATTATTCAGTAGATAATACATACAATAGATAATGGAATTATATGCTAAAAGCCTAGTTAGATAACACAGTTCTCTAAATAGCATCGCCGACCGATGGAGGTGTTTTATTAGCCAGTCCGGCCAGCTGTGCCCCTTTTCACAGCTAAATTTGTCAGTGACGCTATTAGAGCCTACATCTAAGCAGAAGGGTGTAAGTAGGAAAAAAGTGTTCTTAAGTAAAATTAAAAATAATCTTAGTTTGCTATATTAATTAATAAAATACAATAAATAAGAAAAAAGAAAGTAAGAAGATTGCTAATAAAGTAAAGAAATGTAAGCTAGATATATAGAGTGTTAAGTAGATAGGACAGAGAGAAAAGTAATGGGAAAAGTAATGGGAAATCACCGACCCGGTGGGGGAAAATTTACAGCCTGTCCGGCAAGCTATGCCCCTGCTCATAGCTGGGAATGGTCAGTGACTTCCCGAAGGTATCCTGAAAGCAACGAGTTTATTAGGGGTAGAGAAAGTTCGGTAGAGAAAACGTGATGCAAACTATTATAATTTTTACATAGCACGCGAAAAGGATTGTGCATAGCGTAGTCTGTTGTGCACGTAGACAGGAATAAGCGGCGGTAATTTCTGGTTGGTCTAGACGGAACAGAGAATTGAAGACGCCCTAGCAGAAAAGGAGAATCTATATCGCCAATAATCAACTTATGTAGAAGGACAACACCGAGAATTGTCCTACGGTTGGTTAACGACGGAAGGTTAAGAAGAAGCAGCCTGCTGGAGTAGGATGGCAACCGAAGATTAGGGTCCCAATTTAAACCTCATAAGACAATATAACATTAACCGTTGCAGTTGTTGTACATCAAATGAGCATTTGTGGATTACAATCTGATTCGCCTGAATAAGCACACATTTTAAGCCAAATTAAGCAAATGAGAAAGCTCTAATACGCAATACTTGCTCAGAAATACCTCGTGCCTACTTCTCGTAAATACTGAAAATCTACACAGAACAACACGAACAACCGCATAAGAAAAGCTCCTTAACGATATACATATTTAAATAATGACCGGCCGGCAGAGAGAGATAGAGAAACGGAAGAAGATCCCGGTCATTATAGACCCAGGTTTTGATAATGATCAATATTTTATGTTTTTTATAGAGTCTTCAAACTTCTAACAATATTTAAAATACCCTTGAACCCCTATAAATATACAAATTTAAAAATAGATTATCAATTTTATTTTTTGTCATTATTCAACTGCTCTATCAAGCTTCACCGATTTAGCAACGGTTTTGACGGTCAAAAATACGTGATCGTGCAATTTTTCTTCCTAATATGAAATTTGATTGCAATTAGCTCAAAAGCATGAAATCAAATGTATTTATAATCTTGCTTCTGTTTTGCTGCTACCGTGCTTCGGTAAGTATTCAAAAAGTGTAAGAATTAAACTATAAATATAATGTGTACCTTGCACAGGTCCACGGGAATTATAAGTTTCAGTCCCTCAGTTGTGCAGTATTGATACCAGAATGGGGAGTAGCTAAAGAGTGCCGCATCCATGCTTTTAACCGCAGTAGTAATGTAATCAGTAATGAGGTTCACATTGAAGAGAACTATAAACGAGGTAGAAATCCTCTGCTGGGCTCCTTGACTCTCGAATACATCCCAATTATATTGATATTTCAATAATCATCAGTGCAAACAAAGTTCACTTTAAGATGCTCAAACGTGAACGTGGTGAATGGCATCCTTTCCTGTATGCAATGACTGTTGATATATGTGACTTTCATAAACATCCTCGAAGATATACTGTTCCAAAAATTATGTATTCATGCATTGAGCAATACATAAGTGTTCGACATCCCTGCCCCTATAAGGTGAGTTTAAATAGTTATAAAGCTAATCATTTAATTTATTATTTAAAGGCTGACACCGAAATAAATCTTTTACGTTGGTCATTCGACGGAGAGAGCATAATATCGCGATTTCTTATTGATTTTGGCAAATATGGAATTCATACATCCTGGATCTTCAACAACTCAGTTGCTGCACAAATTAATGGTTCTATAATATATCTGCCTTAACGTTATTTATGTTACGGTAATTCGCAGTTGGATATATGTACTATATATTTTTTAAAACAACTACAATTTGTCTGGGTTGGTTGGATCATTGTATATTTCAAGTTTTTGACTATGCTAAGTGCTTAGTTAGGGGACAGGTCTGCACCCTATTCAAGTCAACAAGTCTTAAAGTTGCATTTCATTATTAATATCATAGACATAGATAAATAATATGCTTTTATTATGAATATACTATATATATACTAGAATCAAGATAAGCTTCGGTCATTCTACCCTGGACCCATTAAAAATGTGTAAAGGGGTATAATGCATAAGCCGAAATTTACACTGTAATTACTTTATTTGATGTAGATTCACGTTAAGACGCGGTTTCGGGAAATTCCACCAGCAAGTGTGGAAAAATCGCGATTACGCGATTTTTTGTTTACCATGCGATCGGCCTCGAACTCAATTTCAAAGTTCTTTGTTCAAATTCATTTGAGGGGTGTTTCGCACTTTTTGGAAAATCCATCTATCCTTGGTATAAATGGGGGTCAAAGATTTGGTGGATGACGTTTCGCTGTCAAATTCATTTCCAAGGATCTATATGAAATATCGTTTGAGACGTGTTTCACATTTTTCGCAGAATCAAAGCATACTTGGTGTCAAAGCATAGTGGTGTCCGATTTGCTTCAAAGTTATTTTCAAAGCTCTACATAAGAACGTTATAAATACGTGTTTCAGCGATTTGGGAAATTCCACCAGCAAGTGTGGAAAAATCGCGAAAAACGTTTGTATGCAACTTTTTTGTTTACCATCCGATCGGCCTCAAACTCAATTTCAAAGTTCTTTGCTCAAATTCATTTGAGGGGTGTTTCACACTTTTCCAAAAATGTATTCCTCCTTGGTGGAAATAGGGGTCAAAGATTTGGTGGATGACGTTTCGCCCTCAAATTCATTTCCAAGGATCTACATAAAAAATCATTTGAGACGTTTTTCACATATTTCGTAAAATCTAAACTCCTTCGGTGGACAGAGCATTTCAAAGATTTTTTTGGTGAATTTTAGGTTTTGTCCGATTTAAATCAAACTTATTTTTAAAGCTCTGCAAATAATATGATGAATACGTGTTTCAGCGATTTGGGAAAAACTTTTATATGAAAGAAGTTTGTTTACTATCTGCTCAGTTTCAAAATCATTTTTAAAGCTTTTTGAGAGCATTGGTTTTATTACATACGTGCAACGGGCAAGGCCGGGCTATACCCGCTAGTATATATATAAATACTTGATCAGCATCAACAGCCGAGTCGTGTGCTGATCCGTCTGTCCGCATGTATGAATGGAAGGATATCAGAACCTTTAAGGGCTAGAACGTTGAAATTTGGACGTAGGTCCTCCTAGTGAGCGGGCAGTACGCGTTTGTTTCCGATAATCGATAACTTCCTCTGTTTCCAAGTAATCGAAAATCGATTTGAGCAAATATCTTAGGTTTTAAGATCTAGAGTCACAAAACTTGACATCTAGCTTCTAAAATAATATATATACATATATATCAAGTATCTTTTATTTTATAGCTTTCCCCACCACCCGGCTAGTACCACATAGCTATAAATCCACCCATTTAAGCCACAATTTAAATGTAATTGACTGTTCGAGAATGCAAGAATATTGTATATCTGCTGTTGAAAATTTCATCAAGTTCTATTGAGAAACACAGAAGTTATTAAAAAAAACCTTCGGGAAGTCACTGACCATTCCCAGCTATGAGCAGGGGCATAACTCGCCGGGTCGGCTATAAATTTTCCCCCACCGGGTCGGTGATTTCCCATTACTATCTCTCTATCCTATCTATCTAACATTCTATATATCTTGTTTAAATTCCTTTACTTTATTAATAACTTCTTTCTTTCTTTTTCCCTATTTATTGTATTTTCTTAAATAATAAAGCAAATTAAGATTATTTTTAATTTTACTTAAGTACACTTTTTTACTACTTACACCCTTCTTCTAAGATGTAGGCTCTAATAGCGTCACTGACAAAATTAGCTGTGAAAAGGGGCACAGCTGGCCGGACTGGCTAATAAAACACCTCCATCGGTCGGTGATGCTCTAATTAGGCTTTTAGCATTTAATTTTCATTATGTATGTATAATCTACTGAATAATGAGGAAGACACTCGTTTTGTCGACCATTAATAAAATAAAAAATACAGTTTGTCAAGTAATTGTTTGCAAAACGAAAAACAGCACACAAATTCATGTTTAAGCTTATATTTCACCGATTTAAACTGTTTTCCTTGAACTTTTTTTTGCATATAATTATTATTCTAAGTATTCTTCTTAGATATACGGCACAAACATAACAAAATTCAGAACACAGAAGATAAAAAACAAACAAAACTAAAATGAGGCAATTTTTGCGCTGTCAATTAATTCTTTGCAAAATGCAAACACAATCTGAAATAGAGCCCAAGCTACCTAACGGTACTTCCAATTCGAAGAAAATTGAAGTGAGTCATTGCTATGCATTCTGCGAATGCCTTCTAAACGATGTTGGGTTTAAAACAGTACAAATATTGCATAATTTAAAGCTTCTTGCAATGCCTTAATGAAAATCTAATTCAATTAGTTTATTTCCACTACCACAAGGGGAAATCAGCTAAGGAATTGGCGGAAATGTTCTCATTTAAGTTAGGAACTATTTATAATATTATTAATCGCGCCGAAAAAGAAAACAGGTTGGAATTAAAGCACTCCGGGGGCAGATCAGCGAAGCTCACTAGACGCGATCATTTTAAAATTTTAAAACAGATCAACGATAAACCTCAAACTAGCATCAGACAGTTGGCATTGGACTTAAAAATTAACTGCAATAAGACAATGAGCCACGAGACAGTTCGGAAAGTTTTAAAAATGCATAAATACTCCTCGCAAATAGCTAGAAAGAAGCCACTACTATCTGCAGTAAATATTCAGAGGCGGCTAAATTTCTCTATTACCAATGTCAACAAGCCCGCGTAGTACTGGGATGACGTTATTTTTTGCGACGAGACTAAAATAATATTATATTATCATGACGGACACAGCAAAGTTTGGAAAAAGCCCAATACAGCTTTAGAACCGGAGAATATAATACCAACAGCAAAGTTTACCATGCTTTCTGTAATGGGGTGGGGCTGCGTATCGTCGAAAGGTGTTGGTGAGCTGCGCATTTTCACTGATGTGATGACGAAAGAGTTTTACTTGGACATTCTATAGAATGAATTGTCAAGGAGCGCAATAAAGTTTGGCTTCGTAGACCCCCAAAACCCCAGTAAACAGAGGTACAAGCTTTATCAGGACAACGACCCCAAACACAAATCGTTTTTGTGCAGGACTTGGCTGCTGTATAATTGCAGCAAAGTCATTGACACCCCTGCCCAGAGTCCTGACTTAAACCCGATTAAAAATTTGTGGGCTTTCCTAAAGAAGCGCGTCGGGAAACGGAGCCCAACTAATAAAAACGCTCTCATTAAGGCCATTCAAGAAGAATGGATAAAAATACCCGAAATATATGACTTGCATAACCTTATTCAGTCAATGTGTCGTCGTCTGCGGGCTGTAATGGATGCTAATGGCCAATATACCAAATATTAGTACCACAATAGCTATAGTTTCCTAGATTTAGTTATGTATACAGTCATAGTTTGCATTTTGCAAAGAATTAATTGACAGCGCAAAAATTGCCTCATTTTAGTTTTGTTTGTTTTTTATCTTCTGTGTTCTGAATTTTGTTATG
Organism: Drosophila littoralis; assembly: GCA_018903485.1. NCBI lineage: Eukaryota > Metazoa > Arthropoda > Insecta > Diptera > Drosophilidae > Drosophila > Drosophila littoralis. The sequence goes on along the minus strand of JAEIGF010000013.1, from coordinate 945,519 downwards.
TTTGTGCCGTATATCTAAGAAGAATACTTAGAATAATAATTATATGCAAAAAAAGTTCAAGGAAAACAGTTTAAATCGGTGAAATATAAGCTTAAACATGAATTTGTGTGCTGTTTTTCGTTTTGCAAACAATTACTTGACATACTGTAAAAAAAAAAAAAAGTGTTTTGGCTGCCCATGTGGTTGCGGCAGCTAGCGCAAATTTCCAGAATTTTTGTGTGCATGTACACACACACATTCACACGCGTCTTTACTGAATTCTATCAACAGCATTGCAATTGCGATTGAATTCTATTCTGTGCTGTGTTTATGTGTTTGCTATTTTAATTGGTTTTTTTTTCAATAAGAGTGAATTGTTTCTTTTTTTTAAATTTATTTTTATTACTGCTAAAGCAAACGAGCGCGTAACGCGCGCTGCATTTGGTGTTGGTAGATGGGGGTTCAGGGTATACCCAAGTCGGGAGCTTCACACTTGTTTTATATAACGTAGCTACAGAGATTCTCATACATAATGGAGATCGATTCGCGCTCACTGTAAGTAGCATATGTCTGGCTAGGTAAGGCTATCATTCAGAAAGTCGCTTTAATGATTCTGTTCCTGTGGCGATATCAATGCGAAAAGAGCCTATTTTGTGGTCACGCGCCTAGTCCGCATTGCTTTTTAAGGTATTGATAAGTTCGTTGCCCAAGTCTTTTGTTTGCCTGGGCTCAGATAGCCAAGAACTGCCAAACACTTTCGTTTAGGCTCTGCGTGTGTGTCTCGCAATGTGAAGACAGTGCACATGCCGGCATTCCATGTTGATTGTGGTCGCGTGCTGAGTCCGAGCATTGAACAAGTTTTCAGCCCGATGGCCGATGCCATCGCCAGTCCAGACGAAGCCGTCGAAAGAAAAGCCGACCACTTTCTTTGTGGTCTCCGCTTCCAGTGAGCGACAATACGTGTGCTTCCAATGGCTGGCAAAAGTAACTATCAGAGTCAGTGACAGTAGCAGCGCTCAGTTGTTAACGCGACCTGAACAGGTGCAGACTTGAAGAGTTGCAGCTCCGGTAATCCATTCGTATTCGCACTATCTCGTCAAAGAAAAGCGCCGCGGCGCACGTGGACATGAAGTTAATTGATGTGATTATTTACTTAATTGCTATTTTGATCTTCATCTACTTGCTGCTGGAATAAAAGCCAGCGCGTCTTCAAACAATAGTAACTCAACGCCAAGTCAAACCATTCCTTAAACACGCTCAAAGAGTAATATCTTCAGCTGTACCAGCATTTGTCTATCGTTCACATAATTTGCCACAGCATGAAGGTAAGTAAATCCCATGCTAATTAAATTGGGCTCAATTATCGATAATTGAAAATTAGCGCGCTGGGAATCACAGCCTGAAATGCATTCATCAAATGCAAATTGGAAGTTTCCATTGACTTCATGTCTATAATTCATCTTTCATTTGTGTCTTTCGCTTAAATCTAAGGACAATGCCGCCATTCAACTGCAACTTCGTCTTCATTTTTCTTTCAATTGAATTGCAATTGATGGCGTTGTGGCAGCCCATGTTTTGAATACTTGTTAAATTGCGATTGGGGGGCAATTGTGTGCACTTTCATTTGCGGTTCGGTTGCAGTTGCAATGAGAGCACTTGATGCGCTGAGTTTTCGCTTTAAACAACAAACAATGGGCCGCTCGCTTTGTGCACACTGCGCACCAATTACACTGCTGTTGCTTGACAGCCACGGGCACGGCCACGGCCACGGCTACTTGCATTGACTTTGCCTCAATGTGCAACAAAGTGTGGCGGGAAGACTTGAAAATAAAATGATGCGTTTGCTCGAAAACACTTGGCTTAGTGCTAAATAAAAGTTGCATTTCAGGTTGGCCAAATGCGTTGTGAATTGGGTTAACTTAAGCTTGTTTATGGTTTCCCCTGATTTGCTACAGTTCGAGTTGTGAGCTGTCGGCCATAGTGGAATTTAGTGCAAAACTAATTCCTACTTCATGTTAGTTGCAGGCGACATTTGTATGTGGCGAATGCATAAAATTATAAAAATACTAATTTTATCGGGACTTTGACTTTCTTTAAACGAGTTGATATTAACTGCTCCCACCGCACAAGTTCATTCACCACCGGCCGCTCCTGGTTGACATCGACTATTATTATGCATACTTTTACAGGCGACAAAGCAATATCAAATTACTAGCCACTTGATAAACACCAAGCCAGCAATTTGGTCTCAATTACGTTTGTAATTTGGATTAGGCAAACGCAGCACGTAATCAATAACCACAGTGCAGCACAGTGGTCACTTTGTCTACTACGACCGGCTACGGTCGGCTGTCAGTTTCACCTGAGCGCGGCGCTTGATTGACTGCCGGACTAACGGCACAACATTGTCATTGCCAGTGTCTTCGGCAGACAAGTGAAATTGGTTGTTGCAACAATTACGATGCCAAATTGTTGACTTCCAGGGGCATGCATACCAAAAGCAAAGCACGGCACAGCAGAGGCCGCGTCGCGTTCATAACAGAACCAAATCGATTTGGTATTTCACTTTCGTTGGCCCACACGTTTAATTAGACGAGATATCCGCCCGCCTGGCCCGCCTGCAGTTATGGCTACCGTGTCTACACACACATACATATATGTGTAGTAATATGATATGATAGCTTAAGCAGCTTTTAGTGGCCAGCCCCAGGCGACGTGATAAAATTTTAGAAAACCGCCAATTTATACAAATTAAGGCCATTATTTTCGGTTCTCCGACCGTCCGTTGATTACACGCTACACGCCCTAACCCCCTCCTAGCCCCCTCTATTCCACTAACCACATTGTGAGCTGAGCGCTGATAGAGCTTAGAAAGTTTTATTTGTTTATTCGTTGAGTACTTACCCGTAAGATAATTAAATGTTGTTTAATGAATTTTCGTATTAAATGTTAACATCTCTACTACTTTAGCCTATTACGCTACTGTTTACGCTACTGTTGGGGCTGGCCAGCTGTGAGCTGCCTGTTGGAAAGCGTCCGCTGATCTTCAGCAACAGCAATTGGCCTCCCAAGAGCGCCAATCAATTAAATCGTCCTGGCGGCGCTGCAGCTGCTTCCACTGGCAAGCAGCGTACACTGGTTGTGCAGATTCGCAGTGATCAGCCAGTTCCATTGGTTTTGAAGGGTCGTCCTGGCGCCCATAGTCACGCTCATCAGCATCTGGCTCCGCACTCACACGCCCACTCCCATTTGCACGCGCACGGACACTCGCACGCCCACACTCACCTGTTGCATGGAGCGCCACCGCAACATTTACGTGGATCACGCCCGCTTAAGCTAAGCGCTCCAGTGTATCTTAAGCCCTCAGGTAGCTTACGGAAGCCGCTGAAGATCAAGCTAAATAACTCCAAGCCACATTTCAAGCCAACTTTCGGATATGAAAAGCCCTTTAAGTATGAGAAACCCACAGCGGTTGCCTACAGCGAGCTGCAGAACTTGCCGGTAAGTACCACAGTAGTGGGCAGGACATGCACTCTTATCCTTACACGCCTCACATGCCCCACAGCTGGACACGCACAACAATTACAACACCGAGCATTTTGCACCTATTTATACGGTACCCGCCCCCAATCTGGCACTGCATCACGATCACGACAATCAGATAGATGATGGCCTAGACACCGAATACTTGCCCCCACAACACTCGCCCCCACAGAGCACCCAACGTCCACAATCCCCAGCCTATGGGCCGCCCGCAGCTGTGGGTAGCTATTACAGCGTGCATGAGGATGAGACAAATGATCAAACGATTCGCGATCCTATTTCGGGCTCGCAGAAACTCTTTGCCCCAGATCCCGACCCATCGTTGCCAACTAGCAAGGTGAAGGTCGCAACGGAGAGCTTCAACACGCCCAGCAACAACCAGCCATTCCCTACGGATGTGCAAAGCAACCATCTGCCTGCTCAACCGCTGGTTCAGATTCTGGGAGCCCAAGCGGCTGCTCAAACAGTTCCAATATATCCCATACAGTTTTCTCAGCAGGCTACACAGCCCTTCATAGCCGCCGCCTTGCCCGCGGCCCACATACCCATCTACAATCCCACATATCTGGTCACCCAGTCTAATCAGCTCTACACCCAGCACAAGCAGCAACTATTTAAGCCCAGCACAGAGCACGTCGTTGAGACCGGCTACGTGAACGCTGATCTGACGCAGGAGGTGGCCAGCAATGGCCAAATTCTGCAAGCCGCCAAGGATCCCCAACACAACATACACCCTGTGTTGGATACGGCGCCCCAATATGCAGCACTGATTGCAGCGCCAGCGTTAGGTGAGTCTGCCGAACCCGTCTATGAGACTGCGCCTTTCCATCTGGCCAATGTCGCCGCAGCAGTTAGTTCAACAGCGCCAGAGGGCGGATTTGTGGTATCTAACTACTATGGAAACTCGCACGACTCTTCCCAGCTGCTACAAGCGTATGCTGAGGAAGAAGCCCGACGACAGCAGTTGGAAACAGAGCATGCTGCACTTGAGCTACAAAAACAGCAGCAGCAGCAGCAACAGATCCAATTGGAAGAACTGAACGCACAGGCACATGCTCAATTCCAGCAGCAGCAATATCAGCAAGAGCTGCAGCAACAGCAATATCAGCAAGAATTACAGTTGGAAGAGCTAAAGGCACAGGCACAGGCACAACACTTGCAGCATCAACAGCATCAGCAACAACTGCAACTTCACCAACTTCAACAGCAACAACTTCAGCAGCACCAACAGCAACAGCAGCGGCAGCAACAGCAGCAGCAACAGTCACAAAATTATCCCCTAGATGCAGCGGCTACTGCCTTCAAGGAACATCAGAGTCTGGTACAGCAGCAACTTGGCAGTAATACGCCGTTACGTATTTTTGTTCCAGATGAAGAAACGTCCGAAACGGTAGGATTAAATTCATTTAAAGCTTTTAGCCTAAATATATATATATACATATATTATTTCTTTACTTGCAGCAGCGTCTGCAGAAGCGCTCAGATAATCCAAAAAAAAGCTCCTTTGAAAATGTGCCCGCACTGGACGGTAACAATGCGACACAGGATTTGTTTCCCGTTTCAACTTCTGTAGAAGTTTCAGGCAGCCAAAATGTCGCCAGAAGTAAATAACATTTTGTTTTTGTTATAACGGAGTCCCTAGCGACTTTCGAATATTTATTTTACAAACTCATTTATAAATTAAAACATATAGCAAGTCGATAGTGTAATCAATAAATGTATTAATATTTTAAAATAGAGCGCCCTTTTAATGCATTAATAAAGGGTCACACAGGTATATATCGATACTCAGACAATGTGCTCATTTACTTTCGATATTTAAGTTTGAACAAGTTGGCAGGCCTGGTAGCAAAAGGAAGCTAAACATAAATGTGTCGACGAAACACGCACGAAGTAATTAAATAATATTAGTACACTATTAAAATTGATTGCAACCACGATGATAATACCAATTCGGTGTTTTACTTGTGGCAAGGTAATCGGAAACAAGTGGGAATCCTACCTTGGTTTGCTTCAGGCAGAGTACACAGAAGGGTAAGACGTATGGCCATTTTTTTCTACATTCCTTTTTACTCGATCTATAACAAGTTTCTAACATGAACTCCTTAGTGATGCCCTGGATGCTTTGGGTTTAAAACGCTATTGTTGTCGTCGCATGCTGCTCGGCCATGTGGATCTCATTGAGAAGCTCCTTAATTATGCGCCACTTGAGAAGTAATGTGTGAGAGCTTACGCATGGGGATCAGAAATAAACTGACTTTGAACTACAAACTTTATATTTATTGTTAAAACAAATTAAAGCTTAATCAAAAATAAAATCTCCAAGTGGACTACAAATTATCCATGAACCATGGTTGCCCATTGTTCTCGCGGCGCTTCGTGAGTATCTCACAACCATTGTTAGTTACCAGCAGAGTTTGCTCGAACTGGGCTGAGTAAAGGCCATCAGCTGTTACGGCGGTCCAGTCATCAGGCCAAGATTCCGCCTTTTGAACACCCTCGGAAATCATTGGTTCGATTGTAAAGCAGTGCCCAGCGGCCATCACTCCAACGGCAGAATTCTCTGTGGGCGTTTCAAAACATCAGTACCTTTGAGAGATTATCTATTCCAATCGACTTACTAGCATAGTGGGGTACATTGGGGGCAGTGTGGAAAACACGGTGAATACCATGACCACAATAGCTGCGGACGACGCTAAAACCATGAGGCGCCACATACTTCTGAATAACGTTACCAATCTCCCGATACTTAACGCCTGGGCGCACCAATTCGATAGCTTTGCACAACGATTCGTACGTGATGCGTACCAACTTTTTGTGTTTTTCTGATACGTCTCCCACGAAAAATGTCTCGTTGAGATCGCCATGAAAACCGTGGTGATAGACAGTCACATCGATGTTACAAATATCTCCATTCTCCAATGGACGCTTGTCCGGTATACCATGGCAAATAACCTCGTTGACGCTCGTACAGCAGGACTTGGGGAAATTGTAGTAGTTGAGGGGTGAAGGGTAGCAGTCGCGCTCAATGGCTGCTTCGTGCACCAACCGATCTAACTCATCAGTTGTAATGCCCACCTCTATAGCTTTGGCGCCTTCATCAAGGCACTCCCGTCCAAGGCGTCCAGCTACTCGCATTGCCTCAATTTCATCATCATCGAGTATCTTTATTGTTGTCCCGCGCAAAGATTCTTCCGACAATGACCGTCCCGCTGGGTGATCAGCATAGTCTGGACGCGCAATAGCTTCAGGCACAGCACGTTTGGCAGTCTGCGGAAAGGGGCGCAATTTGCCGGTAAAGCGAAAATGTGGCCAGGGATTGTACACACCCTCGTCTACGGGATGTTTCTCCCCACCGGCTGTGTTAAAAGAATTTCACATGTTTGGGAAACCCTATTAAATGTATATATACGAATATGTATATTAGGTAGAGAACCTACCAGCTAAAGCATGGATCACCTTGTGCTCTTTCCAGAATCCTTTAAAGCATGCCTGCGTGCAGAAAAATGAGCCCTTGATGCCCAACTTAAGGCAAGTGGGGCATTGTAACGTTGCCTCCTTATTGCAATTCGTTGTTTCACAACTTTGCGTCATCTCAATGCGTGAAAATTTGCTATTAACAACCGTTCCAATTTTAGCACTCTGAAGGCAACTAATTATAGACAACGCCGTTAATACATTTTTATGAAATACATCGATAAGATTTTATCGATGTTTAGGGCCGTTAACACAATATGGCTGCAATGACACCACCGGCTACATTAAAAGCAAAAACATGGTTAAAACAATTTTTTTTGTAAAGGAGGCATTAGACAAATTAAAAATAATAAAATATCACTTCTTATCTATATTTAAGTATTAATCACTTAAATTTCTATACTATTTCTGCAGTATGCATTATATGGAAAACAAGAATAAACGGCAATCTTCGGGACCATTAAGACTAAATGCCAGAATATAATTGTAATTAATGGCCTTACAGATGTGTCTCGACAATAGTAAAGCTCATAGTTAGGGAATTTGGTGATATTGAAAAATAAATCTAAACTAATAATTGTCAAGATCTTTTTAACAAAAAAACATTTTTAAAGCTTGGTATGCAGACCTAAATAGTTGCAGCATACATTATATATTGAAATTCATTTTGTTGAGGAAGCATAGTAATCAAATCTAAAATAAATTACTGATATATCAAATGAATTTGAATGAATATATGTATATCAAATGAATTTACATCAGTTCAAAGCGGTTGCGACTGTTAAGCAAAAGCAGCTGTTAGTGAGCATCTCAGCGCATGCTCTCTTTCTCTCTCTCTCTCTCTTTCTCACACACACCCATAATTTGTCTTTCTCTCACTTGCGCTGTCTATTAAACACAGCTGTGCCAGTGGCTATATTTGCTCTGTTTATGTTGGAATCTCTCAAATCAAAGCGCGAGAACCTTTCGTCGTAAACGGACGTGTGCATCTTTGTGGCGGCTAAATAACGCGAACGAAGAAAAACAGCAACAAACTTGTTTGATCGAGAGCAGAATACAAAATCGAAACGAGCCAAAAAAAAAGGATTCCTTTGGCACTCAAGTGTATGTTTGTATTCGTGAATAACAATAAGTGCACTTATTTGTAACGCTATAATATTAATAAGAATGTGCTTATATATAAAGAAAATGTAGCATCCTTTGGAATGCAGCTACAGGTGGAACTTGTATCCTGGTTCTTTTTTCCGACTACTGCAGTTAAATAAAAAAATTAGGCAAATGGGGGGAAAAAAAGCTATATTATAACTGGCAGCAAAGGTGCTTATTGTACCTTTTTAGTTTCCATATTACTTAGTCGTTCTTTCGCTAATCTGTCAGACAGTCAATCGGTCGGACCGTGAATAGATCAGTTTGTCGCGATCTTTGCACTCGACGTTCGATCGCGTTCTATGCGTTTTCCTTATCAGCCAGCAGTTGTCGTAGTTGCCCGCCGTTGTTTTTGCATTTATTTCAAGCAGACTGCGACAAACGCGCCGCAGTTGCTGTTGCTTATGCTGATGCTGCTGCTGTTGCTGGCGCTGCTGATAGAGGCAGAAAAGACGCAACAGCAACAATAGCTATAAATAACAAACGGCACGCGGCTGCCATCCGTGTGCGCTGCACGCTGCTTACCCTCCACCGCCTTCACCTCATTCACCCCCTCGTGAACTGAAATCAACGGCACCGGCGTTTTACGTTGTGGGTGTTTTGCGTTTTACGCTTTCCACTATTCCACTGACTGAATGATTGTGTCGTTGTCCGTTTTCCGCTATTCATTTCTTAAAAAAAAAACCAAAAATAATAACAAACAAAATCGAGCGAAACGCGAATTGTCAATTGTCAATGGTCTTCATTCCAACGGCCGTCTGTGTAATTAAAATAGAATATTTTGTTCTGACTGTGTAAGTGAATATATGCTGTGTGATATATATTTAAACATTAAAATATGCATATGTGCGTGTGTGTGTGCGTGCTTGTGTTTATATACTAAGACATTACTTTATTGTTTTGTTCAGGCTATTGCAATACGGAACATCGTCAAAAGTCAAGGTACCGCTGCTGCGGCAAGCCGCGACGCCAGCAGAAGCTGATGGAGAGATAGCAACGATCTTGCCTTGCTGCTGCTGCTTTGAACTCAATCGCAGACACAGATTGAACGAATCAGGATCGCACATTGCTCTTGCTTTTGTTGTTGTTCTTGTCGTTGTTGTTGTTATTATTGTGTTGTTTTTGTTGCTGTAATTGTTGTTGGGCAACTGCTTTTTTTGGGCAACGATCTGCGTCGTTTGTCCCGAGGCTGTGCAAGCCTCACTGAAATTAAAGGTAAGAACGCAAAAGGCAAAACTTAAATGCCGACAGGGTTAATTGGCCCTGACTATGGCTCCTGCTCCAGCCTTTGATGCCAAATGATGTGGCATTAGCAAAATGTTGCCATATGTGTACATACATACGTATATTGCCCGCATTTGTTCGCTTTGCGTTTTTTTGGCTTTACTTTTGCCTGATGCTTTTGTCAGTTAGATGAAAATTTATGCGTCGCAGCAAGGCAGGCCACAAACATGAAATTCGCTGCCGACGCGCGTCTACCGCATTTTCCAGCGCCTCAACACTTCCTCTTTGCCAGAAAATCAACTTCCGCTGGCAAACAATTGTCAGCAGGGGGCAGCGTACAAAGTCGGGGACGGCGCTGACGACGCTGCTTTTGTAGCAATCGTAGCACAAGAGACGCATATTGATATTGTTGCCAGGTTTCTAACGCTTCAGTGCACTCACACACTCACACACACACACACGTACCCACACCCGTATAAGTTTAAGCTGCTGCAAACGCATTTCACTTTTGCTTCACTGGTCCTGGCTGTTTCGTTGCTTGTCCTTTGGCCCAGCAAACATTTTGTGGCATCTTCGCCTGCTTATTGCCAACCAACGCCATTAAGCGTTTCATGTTACCTCCCTCCGCATTAAAAAATTGCGCGCGTATGCATTACCCAACAATACTTTCCGTTTCTGCGACATTTCATTTCATATTTCTGCCAACTTCGCTTATGAATAGAAAACATTTTGCTTCCTCTCGTTTCTTCTCGTTTAGTATACCCTTGCAGAGAGTATTTAAACTTTGATACAAACTGTGTACATTTATAAAGGCAAGCTTTTTATGCCAACTCCCTTTTATTAAACTCACAATGCAGCTAATTTATAGATTAAATCTTAGTTATATTGGAATGGTCAAATACTTAGTTGCAAAAAGAAAATTTGATATAAAATAAAGTTAATCAAGGCACAGAAATGTAGTACAACTGCGTGAAGGGTATTTAATATTTTCGAGAAAACTCTTTATTTATTATTTTTTTGTGCTTTGCACGCATTTATTCAGTTGAGGGGTGCGTGCTTCATACATTTTTTTTGTATTTTTGGGTTTATTTTCTTTAGTTGGGGATTTGTCATGTTGAAAATTTCATTTTCAATTTGCTATCGCAGCAAAAGTAAGAAAATTAAGAGCACATTATTTGCCGCAGGAGCCGAGAAGACCAGAATTCAGATTTCTGTCTGCTTTCGGATCTATGGTGGCTTTAGTCCACTGGGTCGAATATCTGCGTTGCCTGGGCAGCCCAAAATCTCTGTATCTGCAAAGCATTCAAACAAGCTATTTGAGTAATTTTATGAATATTTGTATAGGCTCATGAGTCTGTGTGGCGTAAGAGGCGGATAAGGCAAGTGTCGCGTGGGCGTTCTCTCAACGAACAGATGACGGGATATAATACAGAAAGGGCCATTCAATGTTCTCATACTCACCACGCGAGGAGTTATTTTCCTTCGTATTTCACATCATCTTTTGCACTACGCCCCTCGCCCTCTCCTACACATAAATATTCTTGTTGCTGGTATGAAGCAAAGTTAATGATATGTCGCAAGTGGGTGAGCATAGGTGTCTATGTGTGTGTCCCCGACGGTCTATATACAAGAGCACTTCCACAGCTTAAGGCAAGATTTTAATGTTTCCTGCTTCATGTGAAACTAATTATTATCGAAGCATTTTTAGTTTCTGGGGTTGGCTGTATCTGGGGTCTGCTGTATGAAAAGTTGATGTATCGTCAAATATAAAATATTCGGTACTCATAAATGGCGAGTCTAGCTATCTGATCTTACTTCGAATGTTTTATTCAAGTTTTAAGAAAACACAAATATAAATTTATGGTAATCCATTATTATTATAATTATCCATTATAATTATGGAATTCAAGCGGGTTAATAAATTTGAATGGAATTAAATGCATTTCCATACTCGTTTTTCATGTGGAATTTTAAGTTAAAAACTTGATTTTCGCATCAATTGTTCTCTATCTTCTGGAGAATCAGTTCAGCAGGGTTGACTTAATTCATGCCTTCACTTGCACACATTTGGGGGAAACATGAAAAAATTATTTACATGCAAAAAGTCACGACTCCAATTTCTCCACAACTTTCCTGCTGTTTCTTTTCCCATCTTTTGAGGCCCATACAAATTGGTACAGCATTCAGAGGACCGAGGACCGCCTGGTAGTCGGTTTTATTTGCCAAATTAAAAGGATTTCATTTGCTTTTCATCTTTGCATTGGTTTTTATCGCCGCTGCCAGGCTACCGGCCTTGGCCCGACGCCGATAACCCACACAATCACCATAAAAAGGAATCTCGGCACCATATTTACTTCCCTCGCACTTGCCGTTGGTTTCCTTTTACTGTCATAGTCGTTGGCAATTGTAATTTATGACCAAAAGAAAAAAACAGGCAACAGCAGCCGCAGCATGAATTGGCGAGCCCAAGCAAGAGGGTTCCAGTTCGAGCCCAGTGGAGCTTATTCCCGGTCCGATCATCATTTCTGTTGTTAGTATTAATTATTTCTTAGCCTTGTGCTGTCCCGGATTCAAGGCGAATATGTACTTCATAAACAGCTGGCTGACCATTGATCATGTTCTGTGTGGCACTTTAACACATCTTTATTTTTAATTTTTTTTATTTACACTGCGCCTCTGGGCAGGTCCCATTCTCAGTTATAAGATGCGGCGACGGTAAAAGCAACGGCATCGGCAGCCTATCTGTCTGCGGTGTATTTTACGGTTGAACTTTATTTACATTCACATGGCTCCAACTGAACCGCAGGGACTAGGACCAGAAAGGTGTCCAAGCCCGTCCGGCGCATTTCGGTTACAGTTACAACCACCTGGTCGGTGGCGCTAGCTGAGAGGCTACAGGTGCTAGCAGGCCAAGCTTAATTATTTGCCGTTGGCTCCGGCTGTGGCCTTTGCGCCTTTTCAGTGTGCGCCCGTTTGCTTGTCTATCTGTGCGGTCGTTGGCTCGTTTGTTTGTTTGTTTGACAATCCCGTTACATATTGCGCTTGCATAGCATTTAAGTCTCATAAAAGTCGGCCCGGTTGCTCTCCCGTGAAAAGGAATAAGCTCCCTTCATTATGCACTTGCGTTGGTAATTGAAATTTACCTCTTTCAGAACTTGCTGTCAATTTCAGGTTCTGTCTATTTGGTCTGTTTAGCCAATATGAGCCTGTTGATATGCAATACTTTTTATCAGTCATACAGCTAAAATTAACGAACAAAGACTGTATGAAACTTTTTTGTTTACCATCCGATCGGCCTTAAGCTCAACTTCAAAGTTCTTTGTTCAAATTCACTTGAGGCGTGTTCCGCACTTTTCCAAAAATACATTTCTCCTTGGTGGAAATGGGGGTCAAATTGGTGGATGACGTTTCGCGCTCAAATTCATTTCCAAGGATCTATATGAAAAGTCATTTGAGACGTATTTCACATCTTTCGCAAAATCTAAGCTTCCTCGGTAGAAAGTGAGTTCCAAAGATTTTTTTGGTGAAGTCTTAAGTTTTTTCCGATTTATTTACACAGCTCTACATAAGAACTTTATGAATAAGTGTTTCATTTGGGAAATTTAACCCGCAACAGTGGTAAATTGGCGAAAAACGGTTGTATGAAAGTTTATTGCTTTCCATCCGATCGACTTCAAAATCATTTTCAGAGATATTTGCTCAAATTCATTTCAGCAATTTGAGAAATTCCATTCGAGACTGTGGTAAATTGGCGGTAAACGATTCTATGAAAGTTTATTGTTTACCACCCGTTCGTCTTTAAAATCAACTTCAAATTCTTCAAATCGGTTTTGCCTTTTCCTTTGGAATATTACATAAAAAAACACGAACAGAACACACGAGCCTCAGTGTCAATATTACATTTCAAGATGTATTGAATATTATTTGTTATTATTGTAAATCAATTAAAAACTATTTTAGTAAACAAGTTAATACCAATATTAATCATTGATTAAATGTATTGCAATAATATATATATATATATATTCGTAACCTAACGCCTACTCCTACTCCTACTCATATAAGGGCAAATCAAAATAAGGCAAACAATGAGCGCAATGAGGCCATTTGGAGAAGTTTAGGAGAAAGGACTCATGTCAAGATATCTGCTTGTAAACTTGTAAACACTAAAAATGACTGAGACGAGGCGAGCCAAGTTGGCACGTCGCAAGAAGAGATAAGGCAACTGGGATGCCATTCTACTGACTACTACTCCAGCCTAGACCGTTTGTAATATCCCCGGCCACTTTGCGCTTGTCATTGTCAGCTCGGGTAGTTTGAAAGTGGCGCGCACTTGACAAGCCTGATTGATGGCCTGACTGACTGTGAGTGAGCAGCAGGATGGCAGAAGCTGTGCGTCTAAGGACCTTATCTTACGTAATTTAACTAAACATTCCATTCGCCCAACATAATCTTTTAATATCGTTTATGCACACTTAGCAAAGTATACGAAACAAACACATACAAAAAATGCATCAAAAAGCATTGCAACCTCTGCACTACTATTAATACATTGCGCAGCCGTCCAATGAAATTTTAATTTGTTTACGTTTGCGATGCGCTGCCCAGAAATGACCTAGACCCAGAACTTTCTGCGCTGTCCACTGATAAGTGCTAAAGTCCATGTGGGTGCTTCTCAGCTAGCGCTAAACAAGCGACCGGAGACCAAAGATGGTAACAGTCCAAAGTACTGAGCACGGTCAGTGATCAAGACATAATTTATTTGCAAGAGCATATGAACGCGACAGTTAAACGAAAAATTAACTCGCAGTAAACTCGGAATTAATCAATTGAATTTATAATTTGCGTAAATGAGCAGCCGGCGCCACAATGCTCCCCGATTAAGGCACCCATTGTTGCCTCAGTAAGACCCAGTGCCATGCGGCGTATACGCAATTATGCGCCTGAGTATCCTGAAAACGCGGTCTGCTGTTGCCGTCCCTGCCTGTACATATGCCTGCTGCACACGCACGAAACGAAATGAAATGAAATTAAGAAAATATGTTGCATTCTTTGGTTACCACACAGATGTAGTTGCTGAGTCTGCTGTTGTTGTTATAGCAACTTTTGCCAGGGGTTGCTGCTAGAAGTGTCTTTGGCTTTATTTGCTAGTTGCTTGCTGGCTATGTCTCTGGCAGCCGGCGCGTTCAGCTTACCGACTCCCTTCACAGAAGCGAACTTAATTTGACATAAAAATCCAGACAGGGACTTGATTTGCTTTGTTGAATAACTGTTGTTGTAATTGTTGGTAGTGTGCGCCGGAAATTAAATGATTTAATGAAATTGCCAACATTTGCTGGGGCCTGGTAACAATAAAAGGCCGAGCATTTAAGTTAATTGAAAAGGTTTTTTTTTTATATTCAATTGGCAACCAAAGTTTGTATAGCTCTTAAGCAAGAGGACGGCTTAGGCACCCCGCTTAAGCGATTTTTAATTACCAGTCATTGTACATAGTTGACCAAAGGCGTCTGGGCAGCGTGTGTCCTTGCTGGGACACCTTTAACTCAAGTTTATTGAGTGCTCAACTGATGACAGCCGGCGGTCGCATCTCGTTTATGAGCTGTTGCAGATCATGGTATTGATATCCGTCTGTCTGCCTGCTGTCCTGCCTCTGATACGACAATCCTCTTTTATGCCCCTTTCAAGCGTCCTCACACATAATGTGCTATGACAGCTACCGAGGAGCATTCCAAGTAAATACGCGCAACTTCTGTGTTTCAAGTTGTGCACAGCTGTTCACAACAATACCCTACACGCATACGCACACCCACACACAAGCACCCATATGTAAATTAGATGCCGGGTGTGCATGGATTGCTTCCAGCTGCTCGGTTGCTGTTGCTCTACATGTTTTGTTGTTGCTTCAGCTTATTATGGTCGGATTGAACAGAATTTGAACAGATAATTTTGCCTCGAGGCATATACTGTGAGTCTTAAAGCCCTGCGTATCATTTGTTAATAATCTATTTGAGCGAATGAAGCAAGTGAAATTATCTAAAAAGTGTCGAAACCAAACGATTGGTAAAAGCTAAGTTAATGCTTAGTCTATACCTATTCCATTTGCTTTTTTCGGTACATTTGCGGCATCTAAAAATAGATTTAAAAACTTGAGCTTATTTCCATAGTTAATTTACACAAAGACATTCATGAGCTGATTAATAACTATAAACAAAATGGTTCTACAAATATTTCATACAAGGGGATGGGGTTATCAACAGAATATGTGAACCTTCACATGTATGTAAATATGTACATGCATATGTATTTATGTACTATGGCTTTGTGTATACGGACAAACAGATCAATTGACTGATCGGCCTCGACAAATTCATTTCTATTCAAATGAGAACCAAAACGAGCCAGTTTGAGGCAATTCAACAATTATTTCATCTCAATTTTCCGTGATCATTACAGGCCACGTGCAGCGCGAGAATGCAGCGTTCTTGAACTGGGAACGGACGGAGGCGATAAACAAAACGCAAATCAAAAGCAAAGGCAAAGAACACTGTTCGCAGCGTCACGACAATTGACAAGCGAAAGAACGTGCGAAGCAGCAGTAAAAAACACGCTCAGATGGCGCTGCAGAGCCGGCTTGGAGCCGGACGCGGCGGCCGGGTAATGAGCTATACAAACTACGCCCTGCTGGTTGCCACCGCGCTGCTGGTGTTAATCTCGGCACATGTCAAAAGCGCCAAACTGCATGGGGACCCACTGGTGGCGCCCACTTCAATGAATAAGGTTGCCATTGTTGAGATGCACGAGCGTGACAACAACAAGTACGTCAAAGAGTACGTGAAAGCCACTCATCCTTATCATCAGCATCACCACGGGCAGCACAAGTCGCACCTGCATCACCTTCATCAGCTTCCACTGCAGAACAATATTCGGGCCTATCATAGCAAATACAGCATTGAGCAGCTGCTGCACATGCAAGTGGCACCCAAGGTGTCCAATGACATCGACATGGACCCCTGCAAGGCGGGTGAGTAGTACATTAAAGTTGGTTCGCTGTGCTGTCAAAGATGCTATCATAACACCCTCATATCTTATGTGGTCTCGCATTTGCGCTGTTTAAGCGCGAAATTGAGTTATCGCTAAGTCAATCCATAAGCCAACTATTTGCGTTAAAAGCATTTGTCATATATGTATGTATATTGTGTGTGCCTATGTGGGCAAAAGCAAAGCTTTGAAAATTCTATTGGCTTTCCAATGTCCTAAGTTTGAGTAAAAGTGAAAAGTCTTGTAAACTTATCTCATACACACGCAATGTTCTTGATATGCGCTGGGTTTTCCAAGCGTGCTCGGTAAAGCTCACCCACTCTGAGCACGCCCAATACACCACTGGCACCGTTAGATGCAGCGTTGAAAATTAAGCTCCATTGTAGCCTCAGATCAACTTGCCCGGCTGTTCAACTCAATTGAATTTACCTCGGTTTTCAGAATCAAATTGAATGTCTCCAGAACGAGCATATCAATGCCTTTATCTGTGTGCGAAATAACTTCGATGAAGACGACCAAGGCGACGGAGCCGAGGATTGCAATTTGTCTGCTGGCAACTGGGATATGATGTGGCCCCAGACAAGTTTGTCTGTGGGCGGCTGTGCGAGCGAGTCTGACTTATATTTGCGCACATCAATTGTCAAAAAGTTGGCTCCATGGAATACATGAGCAAACCATTTCCCGCCTTGGCTGCCATTGGCAATGTAGTGTCAAGTAGTCTAACGAGTTGACAATGTGCGTCACAATGGAACCAATACAAAAACGGGAACAAATTCAATAGCATACATATCAACTTTTGAAGTTTTGAAAATATTATACCCACATTAAAATATTGATATTCAGTTTATATGCAATCTAGCCTCAGACCTTTGCAATATGATCCTACAATTCTTACAGTCCTTTCATTGATCCTGGAACGAAAAAAAACTTTACGCCAACTTCAGTTGGGTAGAAACTAGCTCGATTAGATTTTGATAAGTTTTTCTGCCCCAATTGATATAAGACTCGACAAAGACTCGACAAGAATTATTTTAAGTAGATGCAATTTCTATTTGCAGCGATCAAAATAGAAATATTTTAAGCCGCTTCTCTAATTGTGATTTGTGCATCGTTTATATATCCAAGTAAAGGCCCTATAAATAAATCTCTATGGTTCACTGTACTGTCTTTGACTACTTGCTGGCCATCCGAAGGTCAGCTGAAGTTTGTTTGATTTACAAGGCAGTAAAACTCACTCACACACATGTATCGGAAAGTTTCTGGACGTATCTTTCTTTTTGTTTAGGGCATGGTTTCACATGCTGCCAGAAAAACAGGCCGCTATTCATATCAGGGGTGCACAGGGACTCTCACGCGCGCGATTTTGTGATTCTTACAATTAATGAATTCTTTGCATTCTGTTGCTCATAAATTGGGTCACAGCTGATTTATAGTACATACACAACCAACCATACGCAAACACACATACACACATAAACTGGCACACATGCCAGTACACCAAACTGAAAGGGAGCCTAATGTATGCAAATGCACGCAACAACAAAGGGGGAGGAAAACGCAAACAAATTTTTCTTGGTTTTCTCTACGCAACACAAAGTAAACTAATTGAATTTAGAAGTAAGCTGGAATTGAACGTCCACTGTAGCATTAGTATGAGCAAAGTTGAGCAACAGCAACAACAACTACATAAATTGTTAAAGCTGGAACAACAACAAAACCTAACAAACATATCATTACCTGTAGCTCAGTGCGAAACTCGACAGTAAATTTATCGTTTCTTTTGCAGATTTGGTTTAGCATTTAGATTTTCATCTTGCTTTATTAATACGACACTACTTTGATAATTACAAGCTGAAGCACTAGACATTAGTCTAGTCTAACTTAATCTGAAACGAATTAAAAAGATTATATTTTAGAAATAAATTGACACTCAATTGAGGTATAACATTTGTTACGGGGCGAAGTGAAAATGTCTATTGTCACTAAGTCCTACTGGGCATCGCATTTTTCTGTAAGCGGCGCTCACTTCTTACGCTGGAAGTGCACCGTTAGAATTAGTTTGTACATACAGAAGTCGATATCACGCAGCTGCACAATTTGCCTTTTCGTCGAGGTTCACCTTTGTTTTGTGCTTGCAGCTGAGCAGAAGTGTAGGAGAAGATAAGCGCGTGCGGAGCACGAATGTAAGTCTCATAAACTTGTTAAATATATGTAGATCATTAAATAATGAAAGATAATAAAGATTTCAGCCAATCGTACGTAGCGAATTGAATCGTGTCGTATCGTACATCGAATCGAATGTTGTTTCTTTTCGACGCTAGAAATCCCTGCCAAATACGCGCCCGGCGCGACTCTCGGCGCCAACATTCTGAAATATTCTCTGCTGCAGAGAGTGTCTGAGGTATTCTCTGCTACGGCGGAGATTTCTGAGAAGCAAGCGACTTGCAAAGTCACAACCTGAGTTGCCTATAGAGGCACGTGTTGCCATAACCTCAAAGCGGACTTCACTGTATTGGTGTGTCGAGATGGCTGACGGTGATGAACAAGATGCAAGTGCGAGAAGGACGACAAGTAGTAATCAACCCGGTGGAACTGCAACGCTTGTAACGGCATGGTCAACGGGACAGGCTGACGGATCGCCTGTCCTCGCTGGAGTTCAAGATAAAGTCGCCGGCCTAGAAAAGGGTAGCGGAGCAGCAAACATAGAAAGTTATAGCGGCTGTCCGTCTACATCGTCTGCAGCTACTGGTCCAAGGGAAAGTTCAACACCGACGCAGCAAAGAACTGAGAAAGAAGGAGCATTCTTCAACCCTTTGGGATGCCAGAACGTGATCTGCAAGCAGAAACAGGTTGCGGCTAATTGGAGTGTACACCCTAGTTTGCCATATCAAGCAAACACGGCGGTGTTTAACCAGGCTACGGAGCCCAGTACTGCCGCGTACATGGGCCACACAGGTCTGGGAGCGCTTAATAGATCGATAGAGCACCCGCCGCGGCAGCAATTCGATAATGTACATTCTAATGCTGCGACGCCTTGTAATGGACCGCTGACATCTGCGCAAATCAGTGCGCGACACGTTATCAGCAAAGATTTACCAATATTTACTGGCAAACCAGAGAAATGGTTGATCTTTATCAGCAATTATGAGCAATCCACAGAGAGATGTGGATTCAGCAATGAGGAAAATCTCATCCAGCTTCAGAAGTGCCTCAAAGGGCAAGCCCTGGATGCGGTGCGTGGAAAGCTTATGATACCAGCTACAGTGCCGTATGCTATAGGCACATTGCGAATGCTGTATGGCCGCTCTGAAATAGTACATGCTGCGTTGCAGCAAAAGCTACGAGAGGAGCCAGCAATAAAATCGGACAATTTGAACACTGTTATCCGACTGGCCTTAGCTGTCCAAAACTACTGCGCAACGATAGCGGCCATTGGTATGCACGAATATCTTTACGATCCCGCGCTGTTAAACGAACTTGTTGCTAAGATGCCCAGCAATATGAAATTGGACTGGGGTCCGCATCGAATGTCAAATGATGGTAGTAGTTTGGCCACCTTTGATAACTGGCTGTTTAATGTGGCTATGTGCGCCACTATGGTCACGCCCTACGAGATACCATGGACTGATAACGAAAAGAGGAGCTCCACGAAAACCACTAGAGAGCGAATTTTTGCGCACAACACGGTAGACAACCCTGAGGGTTCGCAGCAACAGCGTTATCAACAGGAACAGGAGAGAGTTTCATGTGCAAAGTGCGCTGGTAACCACCGTCTTTCAGATTGCGGCGACTTTAGAGCCATGGGTACAAAACAGCGGTGGGAACTTGTCAAGGAAAAGCGGCTCTGCTTTTGCTGCTTTATGCGACATCGTGCACAACAGTGTAAAACAAAGAAGAAATGTCACGTGGATGGTTGCGAGTCAACGCACCATGTTCTGCTACATACGCCTACCACGAGCGGTAGTAAAGATGAGCACACGGGCCAAGGTAGCAACAAGTCAATGTCAATGGAATCTGCCGTTATGTTTCATGCCAGGTCAGCAAGTAAAACACTGTTTCGATATGTTCCAATCACGCTCTATAGTAAATCAAAAAGCGTGCGCGCATATGCATTAGTGGATGAAGGAGCTGAGTGTACGCTAATAGAAAGAGCGCTTGCAGACGAGTTGGAACTAGATGGTCCGGCGACCCAGCTGTGTCTCAAATGGACAGGCGACATAACCAAGAACGAACCTGAGTCTATGTCTGTGGCTGTGAGCATTTCAGCTCCAGAACATAATGCGGTACAGTATGCGTTGAAAAACGTGCGAACTGTAGCGAACTTGGACTTACCAGAGCAAAGTATCGGGCCACA
This sequence comes from Drosophila littoralis, assembly GCA_018903485.1. Taxonomy (NCBI): domain Eukaryota; kingdom Metazoa; phylum Arthropoda; class Insecta; order Diptera; family Drosophilidae; genus Drosophila; species Drosophila littoralis. The sequence goes on along the minus strand of JAEIGF010000013.1, from coordinate 924,758 downwards.
GTTGCTTAAGTCTCGGAAGTATTTATCTATGCTTCCCATCCTGCCGTATAACAACGTAAAGGCTCAGCTTATTATCGGCTTGGACAGCATCAAAATAATCGCATTCATATGCCAGACTCTTACCAGATGGCAGTTAAGCGCCTTAAATGTCTAGAGGCAAAGATGTTCAAAGACCCACCACTAAAGGAGTTCATGATGAACACGATGCACGACTATAAACAGAAAGGATATATCTGCCGGCTGAAGGATAGTGAATTAGTAGCTAACACGATGTCGTGGTTTCTTCCTATCTTTACAGTCACCAATCCGAACAAGCTAAAGACACGCTTGGTATGGGATGCAGCCGCCAAAGTTAGTGGCACGTCGCTGAACGATTGTTTGCATAAAGGTCCAGATACACTAGCATCTTTGATGGGCGTGCTAATACGCTTCAGAGAGCGCCCTATCGCCGTATCCGGCGACATACGGGAAATGTTTCATCAGGTCAAGGTGCGCCGAGAAGACCAAGCGGCTCAGAAGTTTCTCTGGCGTGATGGAGATTCGTCGCGCTCTCCCGAAACGTACGTTATGCATGTCATGACGTTCGGAGCATCCTGTTCGCCAGCCCTAGCAAATTACGTAAAGAATCGCAATGCCGAGCGGTTCGTAGCGGAACATCCGGATGCCGTAAAGGCGATTTGCGAAAACACATTTGTAGACGACTGGCTGCAGTCGGTAGATTCAGAATCCCAAATGATGCAGTTAGCTGAGACTGTAAAAAGGATTCATGCTAGTGGCGGTTTCGAGATGCGCCACTGGACATCAAATTCAAAGCAAGTTATGCAGGCGCTGGAAGACGACTGTGAGGGCTTGGACAAGCGTATCAGCGCTCAGGATGAAGCGCAAGAAAAGGTCCTGGGCCTGTGGTGGCTACCTGGACAAGATCTGTTGACCTTTGTGGTAAAGCCGAACTTGCTTGCAAAAGCATCTAAGGAGCGCCCAACTAAAAGACGCGTTCTAAGCGTGGTCATGTCTACGCGCCAAGATCATCCTTCAGAACATATGGCGATCCAACATCGGATGGGATGACGACCTTACCAAAGAAGACGAAGTGGATTGGCGACACTGGCTAGATCTAGTTTCAAAGTTGAATACCGTCCGTATTCCACGGTGTATGAAGTGGGTGAGCCGAACCCAGACTGTACAGATGCACACATTCGTGGACGCCAGTATTAATGCTTATGCAGCAGTTGTATATTTGCGGGCTGAACATGATGGCCAAGTACATTGCAGTTTAGCCGCCTCAAAAACGAGAGTAGCACCCTTGAAGCCCGTGTCTATACCTCGTATGGAACTAATGGCCGCAGTCTTAGGTCTGAGACTGGCCAAATGTATCCAAAATGAAACGTCGGTACGCATACATAGACGAACATTTTGGACGGATTCAAAGGACGTGCTCTACTAGATCCAGTCCGATGCTCGAAAGTTCCAACAATTCGTAGCGCTTCGCATCGGAGATATTTTAGAAGAATCAGATGTGGACAGCTGGCGCTGGGTCCCATCAGCTCAAAACGTGGCAGACGATGGCACAAAATGGACCAAAACGCCCGAAATTCACGGCTCGACCATGTGGTTCAATGGACCACCATTTTTGTATCTAGAAGAATCGCAGTGGCCACGCACAGAAAAGGGCTCGGCAATAAACATGTTATACCATGCTGAAGAACAAGACAATCACACGTCCCCTTGGAGATGTATCCTGCCGGATCTGCAGCACTTCAGCAAGCTGGAGAAATTGAGAGCCGCACAGCTATGCGTACTGGATTTCCTACGGATTGTTACTAAGAAGGCCAAATTGGACGGGCGATTAGAGCTGCAGAAGATGCTGCTCCTTAAACGCAGCAAAGAAATGGATGTGATTTTTATTCGAATATGCCAAGAAGAGGAGTTTTATAGTGAGATTACCTCCCTAAAGTCCGGTCGCCGCCTAACCGATCGCAAAAGCCAGCTCTTCAAGCTCTCTCCTTATATATATGACTCGGGCATTCTACGAAACTGTTGGACAAGAGGAGTGGTAGTCGACGTGCACCGTTCGAAAGACGGCCAGGTGCGAAGCGCCGTGGTGCGAACCGCCGATGGAATTATTACTCGCCCCGCCGTCAAGCTAGCTAAGCTTGACATTAAAGTTGGTAACACACTGCACGGACGTTCGTGAATTACAGGGTGGGGAATGTTACGGGGCGAAGTGAAATTGTCTATTGTCACTAAGTCCTACTGGGCATCGCATTTTTCTGTAAGCGGCGCTCACTTCTTAAGCTGGAAGTGCACCGTTAGAATTAGTTTGTACATACAGAAGTCGATATCACGCAGCTGCACAATTTGCCTTTTCGTCGAGGTTCACTTTCGTTTTGTGCTTGCAGCTGAGCAGAAGTGTAAGAGAAGATAAGCGCGTGCGGAGCACGAATGTAAGTCTCATAAACTTGTTAAATATATGTAGATCATTAAATAATGAAAGATAATAAAGATTTCAGCCAATCGTACGTAGCGAATTGAATCGTGTCGTATTGTACATCGAATCGAATGTTGTTTCTTTTCGACGCTAGAAATCCCTGCCAAATACGCGCCCGGCGCGACTCTCGGCGCCAACAACATTAATAGTACAGGGCACAACATCGTCCTTCAGACGCCGTCCAGTCTGTTTAAAACTGGGCAAAACAAAACATTTAAGTGGTTTAAGTGGGTGTGCACGATGTGAAGGCAGATACAGTTGCGCAAATGAATTCGTCTGGCCCACAATGCATGCAAATTTCATCAATGTGATGACAGATCAGAAGCGACGCTAGAAGGCCAATTGGAGAAACGCGCTGCTGTGTGTGCGTGGCTGTCTGTCTTTCCGGTTGCCGAGCTGCAACTCGAAATCGAATCACAAATGACACTACAAATGTAAAAAGGGCGCGGAAACGCGAGACAACAAGCCCATCTGTAGATAAATAGGCAAAGTTGCCGACAGTAATGATGACAACAACGCTCTAGGCACAGCAACAGAACCAACAACAACACAAACTAGACGAAATCGCAAGCAGAGCTAACAAAACGTCAGGCTGTCCGGGTTTCACTAGCCTGAAAGCATAAACATCCTACCCATGGCCAAAGAGGCTGCAAATAATTTGGATCACCCTGCCCCCTACACCCCACACACAACGTGTAGGAACTTAATACATAGCCTCTAAACGAGAGACCGGAACGCTAAACCGCGCCAAACTAACGCCATTCTTTACTGTCGTTGGCTTTTTCAGCCATGGAAATAAAAAGCGACTTAGCAGACATTCCATGCATCGTCCAGACGAACACACCACTCACGAATGTGAGCATGGATGGTGGGCGGGGCAAGTAACCTGGGGAAGTTACAGACATCACAAACTATTTACGGTTCGCACTTTTAGCGGCGTAGCGCACAGAGTTGCCACTTTATATTTCCGTGGTTACGGACGTAGATGGATGGCTAAGCGGACGTGATGGGACGTTGAGGGTTTGACGAATGCACGGAAAGTGGGATTGCCCAACTGACATAATGAATGCGCCACAGAACAATCGAAAAAATTTATATAGATGTGTCAATATTTCTGATCTCAATTAAAAACTAATTTATTACTTAGAGGAATGATATTATTTAATATATTATTATAATTATTATTATTATTATTATTATTATTATTAAGTTATAACCCGTTTAAACTAGTCTTTTTAATAACTATTGTTTTTGGCTAAAACAAAAGTAAATTCCTACACTTGCCAGGGATCGAACCCGGATCCTGGTTGCACAATAAGGCCGAAGACAGCGAGTAAAATATTAATTACTTTTATTTGGATAAAAACGACTGCATACCTAGAACTTCTTGTCCTTTAAGTCTACCGACTATTGTCAATCAACCGTTCGAGTAAAAACTAACTTTTCATTGCAAATCCTTTGATGGAGGCTAAGCATGGCACAAGAAAAGTAAAAATACTTCAGACGAAACGGGCAGTCTTGGAGCTGCTCTCTATCTCTATCCTTTATCTTCTCTACTTTTACCTGAAAAAATATAACTGCAAGAGAATTTAATGTATAAATATATCTTGAAATTTTCTGCAAATATGTGTCGAATAAGCAGATTATTTTCTTTGAATCCGAAAAATATACTTTCGTTCATTTCTCTCATTTCCTCTAACCCATATTTATCATCCATAAGGGACGGATTTTACGAAAAGTGCAAAGCTTGTAACAAATACATTTTCACAAACATCTTTAAAAATTCTTTGAAGCCGAGAGGATAGTAAACGAATTTACCACATTATTATTACTGGGTGCAATGATAATAAAAAACAAGGAAGAGGTTCTAGTCGGGAGCTCCCGACTAGGGGATACCCTGAACCCTCTTCTTCCAACACCAAATGCAAATTATATACTATTCTAGAAGTTACATGTCTAGTTTGGTAACGCTAGCTCTTATTATTTACCAAAATTGCTCAAAAAACAGGATGTCGATATCGATTTTTATCGATTGCTTGGAACCGGAGTAAGTTATCGATTATCGGAAACAAACTCGATCTGCGTAGGCACTAGAAGGAACTACAGGTTATAATAATGCGAAAATGAGAGTCGGAAGTGTTACATATCGGAAACACAAATTGTAAGAACGACACTCGCAACAATAGGCGCGCAGTTCAATTCAAGGGTTGCCATTTTGCTTTTACTTTGTACTAATTTTGGGCTTGGCTTGGCTTGAAGGCTTCAGAGCTTGTGGACAGATCTTCACTCCAGGGTGCAGACAGATACAAATGCGGTTTACTAATTCCAATGTTGTCACTTTGAAATTTGTGACGGTGTCAGCGACAACTTGAAATGCACATGCCTTGTATGGCATGTCCAATGACTTTGCTTGTTTGTATATGTATATACACTTATATATATGTATGTATGTATGAAAATGTGTATGATTTTGTATTTATTTAAAGTCTACTTTGACTCAAAGTTGGAAAACGGCTACTCATGGCGTGACAAACATGCAGCAAAATGTGTAAATAAAATAAACTTAATTTAAACTGTTTGCATAATTAATTAATGACAAAATGGAAGCTGTTTGTGTGAGTGTTTTAGTGCGGGTGTGCGTTTGTTGTTCGCCTGGGGGCGTAGCTTACGCACAATTACAGAGCGCTCACACACACGCATAAAGTAAGCCGACGGACAGCTAGATAGACAAACAATTGCAACAGTTGTACGGTACGAACGACTTTTCAAAGGATTTAGTCCTTGCCATGCAAGGGTATGGGTGTGTGTGCACGCAGCTTAACCAACATGTTGCTTTCAAATTTAGCATGCATAGTACATGCATATGTAAGTATAGAGCAGGCCAATAGACAGACATACGAACAGATGAGAGCTTACAGAGCTGCATATTATTTTTTTCTGCATACTTCGAGGCGCTGGCCTTCTTACATACAAACATGTTATATACTTAGTACTTAGAAATATATATACTTACATAATGTGAAATTTATTCAGCTTTATGTTAAAGTTTCAATTATGTTGGTATAGTTGAAATCATTGTTTATATAAATTTGGCATACCTAAATAAGCATACTGCAAGCAGCAAATGCTGCTTAGGTAATGCCGTAACGTTGGGCCTAAGTCTTGAGTCATATATCTATATATATGATATATATATATATATATATATGATACATATCATATATATGATACATACATAACGGGTATATATATTAACGGGTATACCACGGCCTGGCACAAAAAAATTATCTCAAATAATTTTTAACATAGCTTTGAAACCTTTCGGCGGGTGGGTAAACAAAAAACTTTATACAAGCGTTTTCCGCCTATTTACCACTGTTGCGGGTGAAATTTCGCTTTGAAAAAGATTTTGAAACAAATCGGACAAAACTTAAAACTTCACTGGAAAAATCTTTTTACCAGGGAAGCTTTGATTGTGAGAAATATGTGAAACACGTCTCAACTGATTTTTGATTTTTAAAAATAAATTTGAAGCAAATCGGACAAAACTTTAAGCTTCACTAAAAAATCTTAGAATCGCACTTTCCACCGAGAAAGCCTTGAGTTTTCGAGAAATGTGTAATGATATTTCATATAATCCCATGGAAATTAATTTGAGCGCGACATGTCACCCACCAAATCTTTGACCCCCATTTCCACTAAGGAGTAATGCATTTTTCGAAAAGTTTATAACACCCCTTAAATGAATTTGAACAAAGATCTTTGAAAATGAGTTTGAGGCTGATCGGATGGTAAAAACAAAGTTCCATACAAAAGTTATTCGGGATTTTTCCACACATGCGGGTGGAATTTCCCGAAATTCCATCTAAACGTGCAGCTTTTAGTTTTCTAGCTCTTACGGTCTGTGGGCTGTGCGTTGATCACCAATCAGTTAGTCAGTCAGTCAGGACAGTTTAATATATAGACATTTTTTTTTACTTTGCTAATGTTGTTTTTATTATTTGGCCAATTGCTGCCAAGCCGCAAATTGTGAAAATTGGATGGGAAAAACTTAAGCCCCGACTATGCTGCAATTTATGAGTAGAGCTTTAACAGTTCTGCTGATTTTTGGCTTGTGCCAAGGATAGAAAAATGGCAAGCGCCAGCCGAAAAACGAATAGGATGCGTTTTTCTTTGCCGTATTTTTTTTCTTATGCTGCCCCAGCTGCGTCTGTCGCCTGGTTACCAAAGCAAATTGAAAGAGCTCGAAACTGAATTTATATGCCAAACGCAATTGAATCAAGCAGGCTCAGCCAAATGTAAATTCCAAAAATGCATCTGATAGGCACTTGAAGCTTTCAGAATATTGTTTTAGCTAGTTAATGCATGGCAATAAAATACAAAAATATATATCGATTGTTTTTAAACTAACGAAAAGCAGAGATTTTTTTTTATTCAAACTAAAAGCACAATCGACATCTTATAATTTTAAATTATTATTTGTGGGTATAATTCTTATCAGAGTTAATAAATAAGATTTAAATAATCCTTTAAATTCAGCGTATATAAGCGGTGAAAGACCCTCGAACGTAGCTTTTCTGTTGCATTAGACTCTTGAATTGGGCCTGTCATTTTCCAACCAGCTTTCCCGAATATTTTGTGCTTGTTTTGACATTCCGTTTGCATAAAATGCGTTTTCAAAAATAAACTCAGCAGTGCACAGCACTTGGTGCTGTTGTCAGTGTCCAATTATCAGATGCAGCAACGAACAGCAGACGGAGTTATTGAGGGTGGTGTATCCGGGGTAGGTGGGGTGTAGTGCAATGAGAGTTTATTGAACCCAAGAGGCGGCTGCTGTATCCGTTGCCGCTGCCTGGTTGTAATAAAGTTCGAGCGAGTTGCGAGTAGGTGCAACGCATACAAGCGCAAGCCCACATAAACTCAGAGTCAGGCACATCATGTGGCCGCGATGAATGCTTTTTAGCCGCATTTAAATTTTTAAAACTGCGCGCAAATTATTTTGCGCTCAATGGCAAAGTTTTCTAAAAACGATGCCAGGCGAAATGTTTTTCGAGAGCGCCCTGAGTCATTTACCACTTCGAATATTTTTATATTTTTTACACGCGAATAGTGTAAGTGGCATGGCTGCATAAATGCTACGACGCAGTTGTCCATTTTAAATCTGTTGTCTCAAAAATTGGCCGTTTTGTTTTCACTTAAGCTATATTTATGATTTGCGCCACTCACATGACAACTGTGGATGGGAATGGATATACTCTATTAAGAAGATGACGGCAGTTTAATATCACTGGTTATTATCAAATATCAGCTCGGCGCTGGGTACAGGGTATTTAATAGACGGGCTATCCCGAATGGAGTACTGTTACTTGTTTACGATTAAAGTTGTACTAATACAACTAATTCAACGAAAGTAAGGAAAAATAATCAACTCCCCACAAATTTAGCTAAACTCGTGAAGATAACACCCTTCAACAAATGTCCATTGGAACCATTTATCTAGGGCAGACTCGAAATGCCTGCTCAAACACGATAGAAATATTCAGGGTCTGTGAGCCTACACCGGAAAGGACCGCATGAGTAAAGGGCGCGCCTAACTCAAACTCTTGCTTAAATTAATAATCCCTGTATTGTTGAGCAAAATGACGAATGTGATACTCGGCTGAAGTTGAGCGATGTCTAAACGTGGATTGATGGAGCGATGCCGAATACAATGTGGTGTTATCCTCCGGATTAGTTTGTCCATTTGCCTACGTGTGGATGCTCTTATTTGCCAGCTTGTGTTGATTTTATCTTTCATTTCGTCTGAACATTTGCCGGTTTCCTCTTTTGTGCGTCCGGCCATTCGCCCGAAGTGCGAGGCTTTCACTGCAAATTAAACATTATTGTTACGGCTACTGTAATCACTCACACTTGCACACAAGCAAAATCATGCCCACAATTCATATGTACTTAAGTATATACAATGTATGCAAATGCATTTCCGCTCTCTATTCATGTAACCCGTACTACATAAGGCAAATTGGCTTTCGTGTTGTGAACACTGGTGGCAGCTGAAAGGTTCAAAGAGTCATACACATAACCCTCTTGGTGTGTAATCGTTTGGAATTTATTTGAGCTCATAAAGGTACTCGCATTATTTTCTTTTGTAACACAGGCATAGAGCAACACAATAAAAACAATTGGAAGCCTCGTTGGCAAAAAATCAACCTGGCAATCATTTAGGCAGCAGCTCGAAATGCTCTTTCATTATTTAATTTTGACCCACCCTTTTGCTGATGCGTACAACGCGCTGTTGACCTGATGCTACACCATACAGGCAGGATATTGTTCTTGTTGGCATTATTGAAATTTTTGTTTCTGTTTTTATACCCTTAACCCATTGAAAATGGGTAAAAGGGGTATATTGTATTTGTGCAAAATGTAAATGTATGTAACAGGCAGCAGGAAGCATCTCCGACACCATAAAGTATATATATTCTTGATCAGCACCAATAGCCGAGTCGACTTAGCCATGTCCGTCTGTCTGTCCGTCCGTCCGTCTGTCCATATGTATGAACGCAAGGATATCAGAACCTATAAAAGCTAGAGACTTGAAATTTTAGCTGTAGGTCCTCCTAGTGCCTACGCAGATCGAGTTTGTTTTCGATAATTGATAACTTACTCCGTTTTCAAGCAATCGATAAAAATCGATGTCGACATCCTGCTTTTTTTTAGCAAATTGTGTAAATAATAAGAGCTAGAGTCACCAAACTTGATATGTAGCTTCTAGAATAGTATATATATTTACTTAGAAGAAGAGGGTTCAGGGTATCCCCTAGTCGGGAGCTCCCGACTAGAACCTCTTACTTGTTGTTGTTGTTTTACTGCGCTGTACACGTAGTCGGCCAGCTAAATCGCATAATCAGTTGCGTAGTAGCTGGGGGAGGCGGATAGTTTATTTTTAATTAAATTCTGTTCTCAACGCGTCTAAAGCTCATAAACTAGCAGGCACCAGACGCATATTCAGCTGGAGATGAGGTGATAGAAGGGACCATGGAACAATGGCACAAATGGCCGAAAAGTGCAACTGGCCAAATGTGTTAACATGTTTGTGGTCGTTATAAAAATGGGGTTGGAAAACTGGTCGCCAGTATCCACTAGTAGCAAACCCTAGCCCCATGCGGCACGTTTCTGCATCAGTCCGTTAGTGTGAACGATGCGGGAGCGGAGGCGGCGTTCAAAAATTCAATTACTTTCACTTGTGCGAACTGTTTGTCTGCCAGACGTGCCAGCCAGTCGTCCAGACAGGACGGATAAAGCACCAGCTAAGGGCATTTAACTTAAATGTAAAGAAATTGTACACGGACTCTGAGCTACGCACGTTTGCTGTCTTACTTTTCTCCAACTCCCTATCTCACGTCTTTCGTTTTCTAGATTTTTTCATATATCCCTCCTAATGCCCGTTGGCCTTTTTCTCACAGAGCTTGCGTAGGCAAGACCGATGCCCTCCACCAGCTGAAGACTGCCTGCCTTCTCTAGGATTTGTGACGCATTAGGCCGAGTTTTCTCGCTTGCTGTGGTTCAGAGTGCATTGGCTTTTTACTGTTTTACCGGCGCTGTTTCCTCCTTTTCGCTTTGGTTAACTTGCTTAAGTGCCAATTACAAATTTTTCTTGACTCGAGGTCCGTTTTAATTTTGAGAATTCATAAGCCCACTACTGTTTTTTTTTTAGCCTTTTTCTGGAGCTGTTTATTAAAATGGCGTATTGATCATACGTTGTTGTTTACGCAACGCAAGTTGCTCCCAATGCATTTAAATTCTAGTTTATAAAAATAAATTCAATGCTTGTTTCAGGACTGCGAACAATAATTGTCCATTACAAAACCTGAATATGAAGTCAATGCTAACGCAACGGATTGATATGGAAGTATAGCACAAAGTGCAAATGATCTTTGACTTTAATTTACACAAATTTGATACAAATCTAATCAACATTTACTGAAACTCTACATTAATAGCCCTTACTCGTAGTTTGCTATTGATGCTGATCAAGAATATATATATACTTTATGGGGTCGGAGATGCTTCCATCTGCCTGTAACATTCATTTACATTTTGCACAAATACAATATGCCCTTTTTACCCATTTTTAATGGGTTCAGGGTATTAAAAAAAATATGTATGTCAGAAAGACACATCTTCTAACTTACATCTTTATATATAAAACCGTTTATCCTGACTGACTGACTGATTGGTAATTTTATAGCATACGTGACACGGGCAAGGCCAGGTCATACCCGCTAGTATATATCTCTATATATATAACTACTAGTGGGTATAGCCCGGCCTTGCCCGTGGCACGTATGTTACAAAATCAATGTTCTCAAAAAGCTTTGAAATGATCTGTCCACCGAAGGAGTTTACATTTTACGAAATATGTGAAACACGTCTCAAATGATTTCTTATGTAGGATCCTTGGAAAGGAATTTGAGGGCGAAACGTCAACCACCAAATCTTTGACCCCCATTTATACCAAGAAGGGAGGGATTTTCCAAAAAGTGTGAAACACCCCTCAAATGAATTTGAGCAAAGAACTTTGAAGTTAAGTTTGAGGCCGATCGGATGGTAAACAAAAAAGTTACATACAAACGTTTTTCGCGATTTTTCTGTACTTGCGGGTGGAATTTCCCGAAACCCCGTCTTAACGTGCACCTTCATCACATAATCTAACTATAGTGAAAATTTTAGCTTCGTAGCTCTTACAGTTTGGGCTGTGCGTTAATCACCAATCAGTCAGTCAGTTAGTCAGTCAGTCAGTCAGTCAGGACAAACAGTTATATATATAGAGATTTGTCCTGACTGACTGACTGATTAGTGATCAACGCACAGCCGTAAGAGCTAGGAAGCTGAAATTTTCACTGTAGTTACATTATGTGATGAAGGTGCACATTAAGACGGGGTTTCGGGAAATTCCAACCGCATGTATGGAAAAATCGCTAAAAACGTTTGTGTGAAACTTTTTTGTTTACCATCCGATCGGCCTTAAGCTCAATTTAAAAAATCTAAACGTTAATATGATAACGTTAGCTTAAAACTACATACTTGCATCTCATTGTATTAAAAGTATTTACCTACATCAACGGCCGCAACAACTCAAGTTTAAGACCAATGTGGGATTCGTATCCAAATACGCGCTTTACCATAACATAATTAACTGTAAAGTCAGGCAACATTTAAAGAGTGTTGCACAATTCATATAGGCGGTGCGTATCTGTTAAAACATGTGTATTTTATGCGCGCTTCTCCGTTGGGAAGTTGTTTGTTGTTGACCTAGTTGTTTTGAAGGTGGCCCGTGGCTTTAATATTATTGGATTTGTCGCTGCATTCACAATAATCAGACTTCGACTGCATTTGACAGAAGAGATGCACTAGAAAACTGGCCAAATAAGAGAACGAAGAGGTGTCCAAAAGTCAAATACCGTTCACGTAACACGTGTAAAGGTTAAATTGCATCGATGCTTAGTGCAATAACTGGATCCTGCACTTTGTTCTCAAGGTCCAGTTCTTCGACTTTAATGTTTTGTAGCTCAAAATGAGTCTTTTTATAATGCTCGTTATAAATCATTAATTACAATTATTTTATTCGCAGAAATTGAAAGAAATTTGCTATTCATATTAGTGACACTAATAACTGCCAAGTTTGGTCAAGATATCTTGAAAACAAATAAGTTTTCTATACAACAGCTTATATGATATATGATTATACTATATGATATAGTAGTTCGATGTTGATAGGATTTTACTTATATATGAAACTAATAAATGCCGAGTTTGGTTAAAATATTTTGATAAACAAAAAAGTTTTCCATACCAGAACCTCATTTTGGACCGATCGTTCTTATGGCAGCTATATTATTTAGTCGTCCGATGTTGATATGACTTTCCATATATATAAGGAGCATAGTAAAACTAATAAATGCCGAGCTTGATTAAGATATCTTGGTGAACAAAAAAGTTTTTCATAAAAGGACCTACTTTTCGTTCCTATGACAGCTATATGATATAGTAGTCCGAACCAGCCCACATATGTATGTACTGCGTGCAACAGAAAGAGGGACGATAGCAAAGTTTCATGACGATAGATTTAACTGAGAATGAGACTAGTTTGTATTGAAAAAACTGCTGGACAAACGGACGGACAAACAGACAGACAAGCGGAAATGGCAATATCAACTCGGCTGTTGATACTGATCAAGAATATATATACTTTATGGGGTCAGAGAAAAGAGAAAGGCGAATTTAAATATTTTAATCTTTATGTATTTTCCACAGCAATGCTTTAAAGAAAAACAATTAAAAGGAAAAAGCCAATTTAAATGTTTTCCACAACAATGTTTTATGCTTTATAAATAAACTTAATTGAAACTTACATTTTTATCGTAATACATAATTTTTATTAAGAAAAAGAAAGTTTTTAGATGAGGTTTATTTCTGTGGAAAATGTTTTGAAAAGCTTCGACTTTACATAAAGTACTTTTCATGTGTACGGAACGCATAATCTGTAGTGATAAATAATTGGCTTTTCTTTATGTCTTTTATGTCATGCGAAAAAACAAACGCACTTAATTAATTTTGTGTAACGCCTGAGTCTGATATGGCAATAATAATAATTTCATATTTTCCGTATTAACTGTTATCTTTGTGGCTGGCGATCGGCTGCTGGCAGCTGGTTGCTGGGTAGCGGGTAGCGGCTCCTGGCTGCTGGCCACATGTGTGTCCACAACTTGCATGCGTTGCGTATTGCTCGCCGGCGGGCCAAAGTAAACAAACTGTCTGACCACAGCTACACTGATGTACTGATTAAATGGATATACAGTGTCTATCCAACCGCTAGGCAAAAACAACAGTCCTTCTGTTATGCTCCAACCAACCCAGCACCCACGCACACTGTTTGTATAAATTATAAATTACGAGTGGTGCGCCGAGCCAGGTTGAGTCCAGGCAGCCAGACAAGCTTTACCACGTGAAATTTCAATTGAAATAAAAATGTATGCCTTGTCGTTTATAATTAAAACAATATATTTGTTATGGCACGAGAAACTGGCGGGTGACTTGTATAATTTAAAATTGATTTTCATTAAATGCGACAAAAATTATTTTTGCAGGCGGCTTCATGGGCGACATTGCGCTGCCCGACGGAGATGAGGATCCTGTGGTGGCTCACACACCAATCGACGATGAGGAGCTGGAAGAGGAGGAACAGCAGCCGAAAAACGCGACCAATCACATGTTGGCGGATGCTCCAGAGCCAGCAAAATACAATGCGACTTTTCAACTGGACCTAGAGAAGCTCAAGCAGGAAGTATACAACGAGGGCTTGCAGGTCGAGGAGGAGGGATTGACGGATATCATACGAAGAAAGACCAAACTACCCAGCGCTGGTATCGTAAGCCACACAACAGGACAGCCGCTGACCGAAGTAAGTGGCATTAGCAACAATGATGCCAGCCTGGTAAGTTGTCCCAAAGCTTTAGCGGATTTTCGAGCATGACCCTTTCTTCATGCCTTTAGAGCGCTAACGAGCCGTTAAAGCCCAGCGCGCAGACCCTGTCTGATATTGCCAACCCACCCAGTTACAAGAATGAGGTGTTGACACAGCCAGAGTCCCAGGCTATCCAGCGAGGACGAACTGCATATCATGCAAGGATGAGTGTCGCACCCGCTTTGCTCCAGTTCAACAAAACACAAACCCTGCATCGCAATGTGGACAAGCGGAAAATTCAATCCAACAACAAGGACATTGAGGACGATTCGGGAAATAATTTTGTGGCAGAACGACGTCAACATATTGTGCCCACCTCATTGCCTACGCAGAGATCGACGATGCCCAATGTCTATAGCAATGCTGGGGGAAACGGCATGCACTTAGACGATGATGTTGACTTTTTGCATGCCCATGGGGTAGTGCGAAGAAGACACAGACGAGGTCCGAAGCATCGGTGAGTTATCTAGAATCTTTGTTTTTAGGCCGTGATGTAAAATTTTGTATAACCCGCAGCAATAGCCACTGGACGGACTATGTCAGCAAAGTGCAGCGACTGCGCGAGGAACTTGATCATCCCCACGGCCAGTCACCGCACCTAAGCCAGCGCCAGCACCAGCATAGTCATAAGAAGCAGAAGCATGGTCAGCATTTTCGCCGAGGACGAGGCCGCAGCACTCCGTCACCTCTAAATGTTTTTTCGACGCAGGCGCAAATTGATGAGCAGCAGTGGACTGATAATATGAATAGCCTGCAGAGTCCCATGGCTGATACTCGAGTGCCCGATACGAAGTAAGTTTACAGTTGCCATGTCCACGGTTCCAAGCAAGCACCTCATCCGTTTCCGTTACCATTTCCTGGCTGCTGTAAATTACTGGCCATTCAATTCAGATGCTTGGCCATAAACTTTACCCAAACAACAGCCATTTTATGAATTGGCGCAAAAACACACTTACAAGCACACACATACACATCCGCACACACACCGACACCCACACCCGCAGTGCCGATGCACATTCAAAATAAAAGTGGATACCGTAAAAAGTTATGAATTTTAATAGAAATTCGCTGGCAAAATGTTTCAGACAAAAACAGCAAGAAACATTTTTGGATGACTGTCGGCAATTCAAAATACTCATACGCAATGTTTAACATTTATTTGCCACAACTGCTGCACAAGGACTTTAATATGACCCCAACTCAGATTCTTCCCTCTCCTATTGTCCTCCACAGTAGTCCAAGGCAGCATCATCGCGTGGCGCGTGCCGTAACCGCAAAAAAGGAGCGTATATGGGATTATGGTGTCATTCCCTACGAGATCGATGGTAACTTCAGCGGACTGCACAAAGCCCTTTTTAAACAAGCCATGCGCCACTGGGAAAATTCTACGTGCATCAAGTTTGTTGAGCGCGATGCGGAAATTCATCCAAACTATATTGTATTCACCATACGAAATTGCGGGTGAGTAAATCCTTAACCGTTAAGTTATCCTATAATGGCAAACTCCACACTGTGAACACGCAAAATAAGGTTAATGTATTCTCGATTATCCTCTTTATGCTTCAGAATCGGCTAGATAGGGTATAAAAGAAGGTTTTTAATTTATCACGTCTCTAAATTAGTAACAACAATTAAGTCCACATATATAGCCAATTCATGCTCGTCAGTCTATTTCTATACTAAGTAATCGTCATGAAACATTGCTAAGGTTCGTCTTTCTGACCACTGTATCACATAGGGAGGATTATTAAAAAATAATCATATCGACATCAGATTAATATATTATGTATCTCTATGGAAGAATTTATCGGAAAAATAGTTTTTTACGAAAAGTTGAATTGTTTTCAAAAATATTTTTGTCAAAATTGATCTTTACTTCGTTATTTTTTATTCTTCTCCTAAGATATCTGCAAAGCCCGTTCATGGTATATCTCTTTTAGTAACAATCCGAACAAGAAACACATTTTTTTAAACCAATGCAACTAACACTTACCAAGGCACATAAGGTTTGTTATGTCACTAAATAGTGAAATTGGTTCATATCTGTATACAAATGTAACAATCTCTCATGTTTGAAATTAGTTGAACTAGTCGCAGAGCTTGTTGGAATTCGAAATAACTCGCTTTGTTCCGAAAATGTAAGAATAAGTATGTCGGGATCTACTTTAGTTATCCCTCGTAGCATTGTTTTATCTGAAACCTGACCCAATTTGCAGGAACCCGCACGTAGCACGCACAGAATATAGTTTGGCAGCATGGGCCCGTCGGCTACGGCTACGAAGAAAAACATGATCCATGTCCAAATCTAGTATATTTTCTTAAACATCCTTCATTACTAAAAATGTTAAGGCATTTGATTACAGCATTAATCACTATGGAAAACTCGACCTTTTTTAGTTTAGGTATAGGTATATACTATAATATAGGAAGGCCCAAAAATCACTAGTCACTCTTGTATATTTATGATTTAATTTTGTCTACCCAGATGCTGTTCATTTGTGGGTAAGCGTGGCAATGGGCCACAGGCTATTTCAATTGGTCGTAACTGCGACAAGTTTGGTATTGTGGTGCATGAGTTGGGCCACGTGGTGGGATTCTGGCATGAGCACACACGACCAGATCGTGAGAAGCACGTGGTTATAGAACATAATAATATTATGAAGGGTCAGGACTACAACTTTAACATGCTTTCCGTGGACGAGGTTAACTCATTGGGCATGGCCTATGATTATGATTCGATTATGCATTATGCTCGCAATACCTTCTCGAAAGGCACCTATCTGGATACGATACTGCCAATTGAAGTGAAGGGACGCAAGAGGCCGGAGATTGGTCAGCGTTTGCGGCTCAGTCAGGGTGACATTGCTCAAGCCAATCTTTTATACAAGTGTCCCAAGTGCGGCCGAACGTTTCAGGAGAGCACGGGCATATTTTCCAGCCCCGTATACTATACAGCGGGTGCCGTGAGCAACGAGACCGAACACTGCGAGTGGCGAATAACGGCAACGCACGGAGAACGGGTAGTGCTAAGACTCGAGGATATGGTAGGACATCGGAGTAGTTATAAGATGCGCAATGATGTTTAATAGCCTGTCATCTTTAGAACATATTCAAATCCAACAACTGCGAGACTGACTATCTGGAAGTGCGCGATGGCTACTACTTTAAATCGCCGCTAATTGGACGCTTTTGCGGCAAGGTGGCCAACGATGTGATTACCACCCAATCCAGCCGCATGCTTCTGACCTATGTGAACACTCATCGTGGTGACGGCTATCGGGGCTTCAAAGCAGAGTTCGATGGTAAGTGGAGAACACCAGAAAATACTTGACAAACGAATGACATTCCCTTCACCTAGTTGTTTGCGGTGGCGATTTGTCTGTGGATGATTCGGAGGGTCGTCTAGAGTCACCCAACTATCCGCTCGACTATTTGCCCAACAAGGAATGCGTGTGGAAAATTACGGTGCCGAAAAGCTTCCAAGTGGCGCTGAAATTCCAGTCGTTTGAGGTCGAGAACCATGACAGCTGCGTCTATGACTATGTGGAAGTGCGAGACGGTCCCGCGCAGGATGCGCCGCTAATTGGGGTTTTCTGTGGTTACAAACCGCCACCGAACATGAAGTGAGTGCCGACAAGTGCTAGCCCAGCCTCATGGCTGGCCCACGCACAACCACTCAAACCGACTGCTTTGTTCGTCGTCACTTTCAGGTCAAGTGGCAATTCGATGTACGTGAAATTTGTGTCGGACACATCGGTGCAGAAGGCGGGCTTCTCGGCCGTATTCATGAAGGAGGTAGACGAGTGCGAGACGCAAAATCATGGTTGCGAGCACGAGTGCATCAACACGCTTGGCGGCTACGAATGCAGTTGCCACATTGGCTATGAGCTCCACAGCGATAAGAAGCACTGCGAAGGTAAGAAGTTGGTCTAGTGTTGTTGTGATTATTGTGTTTGTTGCTGTGGCTGTACCAGCACCCACAGACACGCGCTTATCAAGCCTTGTCCTAATGCCCTTATCTATACGTGCGCTTTTAATTTAGATGCCTGCGGGGGTGTAATCGAGTATCCGAATGGCACCATTACCTCTCCTTCGTATCCCGAATTCTATCCCGTACTTAAGGAGTGCATTTGGGAGATTGTCGCACCACCCAAGCACAAAATTTCATTGAACTTCACGCATTTCGATCTGGAGGGCACGGCGCATCAGCAATCCGACTGCGGTTACGATTCGGTGACCATTTATTCCAAACTGACCGAGAATCGCCTAAAGCGCATTGGCACCTTCTGCGGCAGCGCCATTCCACCCACCGCCACCTCGGACAGTAATGCGCTGCGCGTCGAGTTCCATTCGGACAAGTCAATTCAGCGTACGGGCTTTGCAGCCGTTTTCTTTACGGACATTGACGAGTGTGCTGTGAATAATGGAGGTTGCCAACACGAGTGTCGAAATACCATTGGATCTTACATGTGCTTCTGTCACAATGGATACTCGTTGCACGAGAATGGACACGACTGTAAGGAGGGTGAGTGCAAGAACGAAATATCGGCCCCGTTTGGTACTATTTACAGTCCCAACTATCCGGACAATTACCCGCCAAATGCCGATTGTGTTTGGCACTTCTCGACCACGCCGGGACACCGCATCAAACTTATTTTCAATGAGTTTAATGTGGAATCGCACCAGGTTAATTCCAGTCAAATCATCGAATCATTTCGATTGGAAATAAGATATGTTTTTTTGCTATTGATAGGAATGCGCCTATGATAACGTGGCTATATATGATGGTGAATCGGAACTCAGCTCATTGCTGGGACGATTCTGTGGCGAAAAGATACCTTACCCCATTTCGTCCACCACCAACCAACTGTATATGGTCCTCAAAACGGATAAAAACAAACAGATGAATGGATTCACGGCAATGCATTCGACTTGTAAGTGCATTAAGTATTGCAATCTATACCAACGGTTAGATGCTGAAATCCGTTTGCTATTTTGCAGCCTGCGGTGGCTATCTGCGTGCCACAAATCACGTCCAACAGTTCTATTCCCATTCCCGATTTAGCAATCAGGATTATGACGATAACGCTGACTGCGAGTGGACCATTCAAGCACCGCCCAACAGCAATGTGCAGCTGCTCTTCCTCACTTTCGACATCGAGAGTAGCGAGAATTGCACCTACGACTATGTGCAGGTGTTCTCGGGAATGGAGGATACCAGCGGGCCCATGTATGGCCAATACTGTGGCAATGTGGTAAACAAGAATACAATTAATATATTGTTTCTCGTTGCCTGATTCGCTGGTCCCTGCATTGCAGCTGCCCCAGGATATCATCTCGATGACTGATTCTCTGCTAGTGCGCTTCAAAACTGACAGCTCGGTTCCCATGAAGGGGTTCTCGGCATCGTATGTGGCCGTTGATCCGTTTGAAAACAGCGATGAGGATGTGGAAAACTCGTATAGCTCTGAGATGGTTACTCCATTTCCGGGGTCACTCAAAAGCATTTACAAGGAGGACACCGAGGAGACTGATGACTATAGCGACTTCAGTGAGAACCAGCTGGTGAATGCTCAGTATCGCAGACGCCATACTTTTCCCATCAGTTACGCATCCTGGACGAATTAGGAGGACAGACAAGCTGGAAAAGCACAAAAATCATGACAATATATATTCAAACGGAATTTATTTAACTTTTTAGGCATATCGTCGCGCACATACAGCAAGATTTCTGCACTCTTAACATAATCATAGACTTCATTTTGACCGTAATCAAATATTAAGTATACATAGATATTTAGAACAAATCGTTAGGTTATAGCACGTCAGGCATATCGCTAAAAAGGGGAAGAACTCATTAGCTTTACAACTCAAATGAATATGCAACAATAATGAAATATTTAAGTGAAATTCATGAGTACTCAACAATTGCCATATAATATTTAGTGGCGTTTTCTTTAGGGCGCTTAACGCTACGGCTCTTGTAGTAGACCGATCTACATATTAATGTATTTGTGCATCTCTATTCTTTTCTAGTGTAAAGAACTCTAAACTCAGTGTGCAAGTTATGTGACAGTTTATTTATAATTACTTGCAATTTCTTGTTACGTACATTGTCTATGGCGGCTACATCTAAAACTTTCTATTCCTTGTGCATTTTTTATTCTTTCAACAACGTTGCCAAAATTCCGGTGTGTAAAAGGCACTTAAAACTCAGAATTATGCATGTATAGTATGTACAATTTTTTAAAATTTGAAATCATCTTAATACGTAATTAAATATATTTACTAATAATGAACAGTATGTTTAATAACGAAATACACAAATCAACGGAGTTTTGAGTAAAAAATAATGAGGCTTAAAATTCTGGAGGAAGGGGGAAATGTGTACTTTATATTGCATATTGCCACATTAAAAAGGCGCTCACAATCAATAGCCATTCGTTGTATTTACTGCGAAGAGTTTCGTTCATTTGCCGGATTTATGGTTTGTCATTAATGACCTGCCCTAAAATGCCCTAGACAACACCTGATCTCGATGCCAGTTTGTGCTGCGAGCTTAGCCGCGAGCCGCTCGAAGCGCTCGCGAGTCCGGCTCAATCCCAGGTAAAAAAAAGACAATGTCAAGGTGTAGGAATACCCAAATCAAGCCCATTGAACGCAAGCAATCAACAGCAGGCAAACAGACAATGGGCGACTTGAAATGCCAATGAGGATAGCTCGGCTTTTGTTCCAGTCGCGGACGCCGTCATCGTTCCAAAACCCGAATGCTTTTCAAGATTTAATCTGTGTCTTGTTGTTGTCGATGACGACAGATCGCGTTGTGTTGCCATAGCGACTCCTGCCTGATATTCTCTGTCTTCTCCCTTTCTCGTTCTACTGCTGCTACCTCTTTTTCCCTCTTTAATCTCTTATACCTGTGGTATCCGTCCCCTTGGAGCAAGAACCCTTAAGAATTTGTGTATGTAACTGCGTCCAATATAATTCGGCAATCGCAGCATTTAGGAATTCAGTTATAAGTTTGAGCTTGACCTGCACGGTCCACGGAGAGCCGCGTCTTTATATAATCAACAAGCCTGTTTAAAGGAACCCAAAGCGTGCACCATGCCATTGAAAGTGAAATTGTTTCTCATGTTTGCGGGATCATTGGCATTCTCCATGTCGCTCGACATGGCACAGGCCATGGGAATGGATCGATCATTGTATGTGGATGACTGTGATTTTGATTTTAGAAAGCAGCCTAAAGATTTTAATGGAATGCCAGAAGCGGTTCAAGTAAGCGCAGCAGAACATTTAACATTTCTTGAGAGATTCTTATTTAATCTGTTGAAGGCACCTGCGCTTAATTCGCATAAAGAGCAAGCTTATGTGTACAACGAGGCTAGGATATTTGGCTCGCCATTAGAGTCTGAGTTGAAGTTAAAGGCAATAAATGTATCGTCCGGATTACATCCTAAAAAGCCGCAGAAAATTGAAACAGAAACAAAGGAGTTTGGCAAGAGAAATTTGTTGCGGTAAGTTTCAAGCGGCCATTAAAAAATTTGTCCCACTGGACGAGCAATATGAATAAATGTGGCACCAGACAATGGGACATATAAATCAGAAATGCAAGAGTTTCAGATTACCCTTATTCCCACAACAGCAGGCAACGCGGGAAACAGGTACGGCGACGACAGCGACATAAGTCGTCAGTGGAATCTACTCTGACACCGACTCCAAATGCAGGACCCCCATTGCTCTGGACTGATGAGACCAAAGATGTGTTACTACAGCAGCGGCCCAGTCGAGCCCGGCGGGGCGTGACCGTGCGTAAGGAGCGCACTTGGGACTATGGGGTGATACCATATGAGATAGATTCAATCTTTAGCGGTGCTCACAAGGCGCTCTTCAAACAAGCCATGCGTTACTGGGAAAACTTTACGTGCATTAAGTTTGTCGAGCGAGATGCCAAGCTGCACTCCAACTACATTTATTTCACGGTAAAGAGCTGCGGGTGAGTCTCATGTGCCCATATCTGTTAACATTACTTGACTTGTTCGTTTGGAAATCAGTTGCTGTTCATTTCTGGGGAAGAACGGCAGTGGGCGCCAGCCCATCTCCATAGGCCGTAACTGTGAAAAGTTCGGCATCATCATACACGAGCTAGGCC
This sequence comes from Drosophila littoralis, assembly GCA_018903485.1. Taxonomy (NCBI): domain Eukaryota; kingdom Metazoa; phylum Arthropoda; class Insecta; order Diptera; family Drosophilidae; genus Drosophila; species Drosophila littoralis. The sequence continues at coordinate 902,600 of JAEIGF010000013.1, read as the reverse complement.
ACACCATTGGCTTTCATCATGAGCACGCACGTGGCGATCGGGACAAGCACATCATAATTAACAAGTCAAACATAATGCGTGGTCAGGCCTATAATTTCGA